>JAAVKF010000013.1:0-88034 GCA_012070555.1 Brugia pahangi | reverse complement strand
TTATAAGTTCCAGTCAGTAATATTTTTATTTTCTGAACAAAAACTGGAATGTGAAAGAGCTTGGCGGGAGATCGAAATGGCGCAGAAAGAGTTACGATTTCAAAGGGAGTTATTGGAGAATGCTCGAGCGAATTTTCAATCGTAAGTTTGTGATCATTATTGTAGCTTGCCTAATAGTTAAAGAAAGAAGCTATGAATGTGGAAATTGCATATTGCGGAATTAATAAATTATTATAAAGTAAGCATTTTTTTCTTTTCTATAGTTTGAGAGTCGGACATCGCAGAAAAGTTTAGAAAGGAATTTGTGGTTTAAAATAATATAATTCAGGAAGAAAGACAGCGAACTGTGTCTTATAGAAAAAGAAAGATGTTCACTGGAGCAAATTAAGGATGGTCTAAAGATTCATGAAAAGAATCTTGATCAAAGACTGCAGGAAGCGATTAGAAAAGCACGCGAAAAGGATAGGACTCGAATAATGCAAATGGTATATTTGTTTCATTTTTACAATTCATGTTATCACATTAATTTTGAAGAATGTTAGTGCTGGAAAGGACTTTAGATTTCTGAATGGAATAAAAAGAAGCGATATTGTCGAAGAAATATGAACTAGTTTGGGATAAAATATGTGAAATTTCCAATGGACAAGAATTTTCTGCCAAGGAAGCAGCATGCTTTAAAAAATTGCAAGTATGTCTTTTATTTAAATGTGCAAAACCTTTCAACGTTTAATACTGTACTTTTGAAATACCTTTTTCGTAGAATTCTTTGCTGGATTTTTGTGTTCGGGCAAAACGAGGACAGTAAGCAAGAATAGAAGGGTCACAATAATCTAGAAACTAAAACCTATAATTGTGGATCATTTTCAGAAGAAATTTTTTAAGTAATCCAACAACAGAAGAAACTCACAGAAACTAACGAAGCTTTACATGATGCTTTAAATATGCAACAAAAGACTAATGAAGATTTGGAAAATGTTAAAAAAGAGAAGGAGAAGTTATCTGAAACGGTTCTTTAATACAAGCTTCATTCATATATTGAGTTCTCCATATGCAGTCGAAAGTTGTGTGACATTATTGAGTAAGAAATCACGGAATAAATTAATCTCGTCTAAATATTGATATTTCAACATCTTAAAGGATAACTTATTTTTTAGACCCTGGGATGATTTCACTACATATATATCGTTTATCATAATATACTGTTTTTCGTAGAAATCAGTTCATTAAGTCGATGTTAATTTAAATATGAACTACAAGCATAGAAACATTTTTTCCAGTGTTATTTAATTATTTTATTTAATCATAATATCACTTTAAATCATTTCTCTTTGCAGATATTGAAAATAAATTTTAGAAATAAATTTATGCATGTTTCACGTATTATTTGCTTCAAATTTCAGAATCGAAAATTGATGGAAAAATTAGAAAGACGAAATGCAACAATTAACAGTTTAAAAAAACAATTAAAGTTACTGGAAGAATCGGCTGCCTTACGTATCAGTGAACTGAAGTTTCAACATAAGTTAGCTGTAAGCAATTATGCATATGCTTCTTAAATTATGCTTGTTTTTTGAATATTTTAGGACTTTTCCGATAGGAAAAAGTTGGATAGAAACAATTCATTTGTCTCTATTGTGTGTCTGTGCTTCCTAAGCTGTTACTAACTGTGGTTTAAAAAGATGATTAAACATAACCAATTTACGACATTTAGCTGATAATTTGGAAGATTTGACTTAGTCGGTTCAGGAATTTTGGAGAACTATGGGATCTTTTTAGGTAGACAAACTGCAAGCGCTCAGTAAACAACTGGATAAGTACCGCTTTAGTACATTCAAGAAATTTGATCGACCCAGTTCTCATCCTTCTACACCAGTATCAGCAAGGTTTTTTAGTTTAAATTCATTTCATAAAATAGACCGAATTCCAGTTAATCGTTATATCAATTTCTGTTTCAGGATGACAACGATCGATTCTATGTCTTCATCAACTCCTACGGAGTCATCATTTGAGCAGCACTTCCGTGATAGAATGAAAGTTTTGGATTGTACGAAGCAGGTAGGATTATTTACAAGTTAGAAATAATTTAAAATTCCAGGAAGGAGGACATTTGTTCTTGTAAAATTTAAGGAGCTGGACTTTGCACTGAATAAACTGCGTATAAGAAGCCAATCTCACCCTTTGGATCACATTCAGTCTATTTCTTTATCACATGCTGAAACCAATGAGCTTGAAAAGCCACTGTCCAGGAATTCATCAAATCATGAGGTTAAGATGCATGAGGTTTTTAAAATTTCATGGAGCGTTTCTCTTATTCTATATTTTATGCTATTCTCACATGTTTTTAAAGATTATAACTTTTAAGTCTATCGAATTACAGTTACTTCAAAGGGATCCTTCAGTTATCAAGACTAATTCTGCTGATGAAAAAATGGAAATGGAACAACATTTCGTGGTGCATTCAAGTCCGGAAAATATTGAGGTCGCAAAATATTTGACCTTTAATGGAATTTTCCAACACTTATTTCAGTACCTTTCCGATTACTTTTTGCGTGATTCAGAATACGGAAGGTGTGACAAGTAATTCACCGGGAGAGCATACAGTTGATCCGCTCATGGTTCGGTATATGAAAATAATTCAAAGTCAAAGGGAAAAAGTGGAGCCGCTTCTTCAACAAACATCAAAGGAAGATGTAATAATTTGAAATTTGGGAAAAAGTTCTAAAAATTAAAACCTATAAGACTTTCGTTTTTTAACAAAAAGACAATTGTTATGCGAACGAAATATTAAAGAGAATCGGTAGTTAGTGCAGAATAAAAAGCAAAAATTTTTTTAGACTCAACTATCGGAAGAGTTGTTTGTTATTGAAACAGGTGAAAGACTCAATACATCCAGTACACCAAGTGATTTCGGATGGTAAATCAAATTACCAAAAAAAATGTATATATGCACAGACTCTTTGTGATCTTCTAGCCATTTTTTCTCTTGTCCCTTTTAGTAATTTTAACATTTCTAAAATATGTGTTTCGAACTTATCATTTTGTTATAAGATTTAAAAATTTGTATAGTTGAATATTTTATTACCTCACTGTTCTGGTAATGTAGATGTAATCAAAGAGTAAAATGATTATAATTTGGCTGGAGCCTCTAAAACCTTATCAAAAATGACAGAAACAAGATTCTTCATTATTTGCTGCTCCTAACGAGATAATTTTCTGGTATAGTGAGACTTTTAATCCCAAAAGCAAAACTTATTTATTGCAGTTGGTTAACTACCACATTATTTGCCAATATACAATATACATTTGTGAAACATAAGGAGAAACCTAAATTTAAAATTTATAAATAAATCTTGGAAGAAAAAAGCAACAAGAATCGAAGACATGTTATCTTACTACTTTCAAAACTAGATATAAATATTACATGTCACCAGGGTCTTGCTGGAGGTCCTAGATCTAAGAGTGCAGTACGCTGAGTGAATGATGGAGGTTCGAATTTATGTTCTGGCTGGATTGGTCTGCCAGTTTTAAATAAGTCCGGATGCTTCTCTCGTAGCTCCTAAAAATTAGAAATGTAAAAACCAAAGAGAGTGAAGATCAGAGCTGATTATGAAGTCAATCAATATATAGCATGAAGCACTAGATTCAGATTCTATTCTGATGAAGTTACAAAAATAATTGATATAGGCCATCAATATGATTAAGACTGAAATTTAAAGATTATTCTGGATTTATGATTGTTGATAATAATGCTGAATTGTAAAATATAATAACGAGCAATATAAGAGCTTCTATGTTTATGGAACATCAAACAATCGGAAGCAATATACCTGATCATCCCAGAAACGTTCGCGAGGATAGCTCCGTTCATTTCCTCGTAATGTTTCCCAGCCCTAAAATATCACACTAAAAAAATGAATCGGATAAAATAAATGTTTATCTAGTACAGCACATCATGGATTTGTCTATTTCTTTAAAAATCAAGTAAAACTTACTCTAGCCTCGTACTTCCAATAATAATAGCTAACTTCGATGAGAACCCAAGCCATAAAGAGTTTTGGTACTACAGCTCGTATCATTGAGCCATAAAATATACCCTAGAAGATTCAAAATATTCATAAAGTTAAATAGCTCATAATCCAAAAATTATGAGATTTAAGTTTGACAGATTAGTTGTTATCCAGATAAGATATATGGCAAAAGCAAAATCTCGCAAAACAATACAGCAGTAGAAAACGCATTCATAAAATTCGGGATAATGCCGTGATAAGATCAGAACAAACTTACTGAAGAAAAGATGTGGAAAAATAAAAATCCATGAATTTATTTTATAGCTTTGTTAAAAAATAATACTTGAGTATCCATCGACTTCGAGAATACGCATTAGATGTAATCAGAAATGACAGGAAAAATGCAACAAACAAAGTGTATAGGAATTAGAAGAATAATGATGTTGAAACTTACAAACGTTGGCTTTAAGAAATGCTTGTAAAGCTTATCCAACGGTGCACGATACAACATGCGAATGGGATTAAGCTGTCTGTGCACAGCATCAACATGGATTGGCTCATCTGGATGAAGATGTTGATCCAGAACCCATTTCCTGAAGTCAAATTTAATTTATCAAGTCTTAAATTTCTATTTCAAACAATAATTTAACATTTGAATTAAAAATAAAGCTTAAATTATATTAAAAAGGATGAAATTCTTTTTCGTGCAGTTCAATCACCAGAACAACTTGGTATCTTTTTCCAGCTTCATCATGATGATTTGTTATTTTTCCTTTTAAGACTACATTAAGACTTGATTTCAAAATAATTCAAATTTTTGATTCTCAAATAGATGGGGAAAAAATAAGTAGCTTACCTTCGCCATTCTCTTTCAGCAGGAGTAAGACCCGCTGCTCGCGCTCTTCATCAGCCATATGTAATTCTAAACTCATTGGTTCATGCTTCAAATGTGGCACTTTGTCGCTCTAAAATTCCGAATTTTAAAAGACTTTACATGAATAAGCTTAAAAACTTCACACAATTAAGCTTAAAAATCAATCCAAAAATCTAAATGAAAGTAGAAACACAACCAAGAAGAGTTATAACCATCACCATACAGTCGGTATTTTTGTCTTGTTTTTTTGAAAGAAGCAAATATGATAACCTAATTTGAAAACTTCACATAAATAAGTACAAAAATTTCTGTAAATGAATAACCAACTTATTAGTTCACACGAACACGACATGAAGTATTACAGTTACAACTTATGACTGTTTTTGCAATCAAAATACAACATTAGTTTAGTTTGAGTTTCATTAATTGAGTAAATTATATATGTCATGATAAAAGTTGCAATATAATATGTATACTTTACAAAGATACAAGTAGTCCTGCATTCTTACTAAATAAGATTGTTACTAAATTACTAAAATTCTTACTTTTCTATCACTTTCTCTCCCAATAATTATCATATGTTTACAGAAAAAATGAAAAAGTTTCAAGATGATACCTTTTGGATAATCGATGGTGGTGGTAAGCCTGATCGCGTATACGGTGAATCACCCTTCTGACGAGTGTAAGGTTCAATCTCGTCTTCGTTAACTGGCATCGGTTTATGGTACTGATTACCCATTTTGTAATCAAACTGATCTGATCTAAAATTTCAGAAAAAGAGGAAGAATGTATTAAAAATTTAAGGCTAAACGGATCAGAAATGATAATATTCCAATATAATTTAAATTTACAATCAAAAACGCTTTGATATTCGGAAAAATGCTAATTCTGTGAACCAAAAATGTACATAAAGATATGAATATCAAAAGACATCTAGAATCAATGAAGAAAAGATCTCCCAACAGTGAGAATTTGTATACTCTGAAAAATAATTCATAAAAAAAAAATTATAAACAAAGACATTTCGTTTTTAATAAATCTCCGATCTAAGTCAATTATGTCAAAAAAGCAAAAAAAGAAAAAAACATTTTAAGTCAGTCGTATCAAAAAAAAAAAACGTCAGTTTGGGGAATGATGCAATCTTGACGTTGACGTACATAAAAAAATTTGACGCCAGATACATAGAGAGAAGAATTTAAATATAGTAATTCTTAACCAGTAAATTATGAGAACCTAAATAAGATCTTTGTCTTTCATCAATGCACTTAGAATGAGAGAAAAATTGATAAATTAGGCGAAAACACCTGTTAACCAACACGTGGGACGCAACTTTTCATAGTATTCACGTGTTGATTGTAATTTCGTGCAGTTGCCTCACCCATCTAGTGAGTATCACTTCCCGTGGTCCCGGGTAATTCCGTGGTAATAGGTACTTATACGTGTGTAGAGGTTCATGCATGGCAAACTGGTTATATATTCAAGTAAGTACGAAAGGCCTATTATCACTTATCGTTTTCTTGCTGGAATTTTCATTACCGTCATATTTGGTAGATACATTGAATGAAGAAAGTGTTTTCTGTACTAATTTTTTGCTAATGTTCTAAATGTATTAATTTTTTCAGTTGTCTCATCATATTTGTTAAGTGTTATTCCTTCTGTGTATGTGCATGGCAATGATAAAATTTGCATTGAAGTCGTGAATGATTGAGATAGATTTGACTTTTTTTTAAATTGATCTCGAAATAATCTTCCGAGATCAATTTCAGTTATTTTTGAATGATTGTCGGTATTAAATGGATGCATATCGCTTCCTTGCTTCTTCAGTGGAATTACGGTATTTAAATTCTTCGATTTCAGGATATTATCATTTTTAGTGTTTAATAATCGACATTTATAATTAGTCATCGGAATCAAGAAATCGGTCATCGATCGGTATATGGGCAGAGTGTATAGTAAATATTAGATTTTTTTATTACATTCATTAAGTTTTGTTTCATTCCTGTCTCTGTTTTGTTAAACCTGTTATTTAAAAAAAAAAAAAAAAAACTTTAGATAGAAAGGATGCTTGCAAAGATTTAACTGCATATAAATTTCTTTCATTACACGATAACACAGTCTCATATTTTTAGCTCAAAAGGAGTTCGAAAATTTGCTGTTCGATTATGGTTTAGAGCTTGATGAAGTGGTTCGTTTTTAGGGTTTGCTTTTTTGTAAATGGGATTAAATATTCGTTATCTTTCAATTTGAATAATGTAAAATATTTTGAATTTTTTTGGACTCTATAAAAAGTTTGTCACCTCTTGATTAAATGGCGCGATGGTTCTTGCTATTTGACATAGGTGACAGGATGCAGCCTCTTTCTTTTTAGTGGGCTAAAATTATTTGTTAAATTTTGGTAGAAATAAAATTATTAACTGTCATAGTGTTCGAAGGGCTTACGGTTTGCATTTCTTACATTTTGAGAGTGCCGTTGTTTCTTTTTTTTTTTTTTTTTGAGATAAATTGTCAGTCGTACCTGTTACAACATCGCATCACCAGTGAAGAATGCCCAGTAATGAGTCGATACGCTCTTTATTGTTCCTAGTGTTTACTTATAATTATCTGGTTTGTAGACTAGCGAAAAAGCTGCCGCACAGAAAGAACAAAGTTTGACAAAGGACGAGGATTTAAGTAAATTATGTGACGAGGAAATATATAAGATAGAATTGCCAGCAAATCGTTATGATTTACTCTGTATTGAAGGTCTCTCGCGTGCTTTACGGATATTCAGAAGCGAGTAAGTTAAAATATTACTATTAATTTCCAAGAACTACTGTGTTTAGGTGAATTTCGAAATTACATAACATGATAAAAACTGATATTGTGAAATTGAACTTTCTGCTATTCATATAAATAGTTTTTCCTGAAGACCAGAATTTTTATTTCAGGATGGAGCCACCAATTTATCGGCGGTTGGGATCGTCTCACTATCGGCATCAGATAATTATTAAGCCAGAAGTTCTATCGATACGGCCGTATGTTGTAGGAGCTGTTTTAGTCGGTGTCAAATTAGATGCGGATTCTTATGCTTCACTAATTGATTTACAAGATAAATTGCATCAAAATATATGTCGAAAAAGGACTTTAGTAGCAATTGGTACTCATGATTTGGATACGGTGCAAGGTTTAATTTTCTTTTTTTTTAGTTCCTTTTAAAAACTTCTGCAAGTCATCTGATTTTTTTTTGAACAGGATTGATGTTCTATTTCAGGTCCTTTTTATTACGGAGCAGAGAAACCAGCTGATTTAAAGTTCAAACCGCTGAATCGAACAAAGAGATACAGCAGAAGAGATGATGGTTCTATACTCGGTAGAGATTTAATTTCCATGTGACAGAATTATATTCCTGAAATGTTCTGAAATTAAATATTTCGATTCTTATATTCCAGAGTGCATATGTTATTATCGAAAAGGTTATGATAGCATCGAAACATTTATTTTAAAAAAATAAAAAAGGAAACCTATTCAAAAGTAATTCATGAACTGAGTAATTATTATTCATCTGTTGTTTTTGCAGGGGGATAGCCATTTGAAACCATATCTTCCGATTATTATCGATAAGGAGCGATATCCAGTAATTAGAGATAAAAATGGAATTGTATTATCTATGCCACCTATTATCAATGGTCTTATATATTTTTCCAATTAAATTGTCAGCTTTAGATTAGTGAACTTTTCAGTCATATTGAGGACTCGAGTCACTTTTTCTGTAGTTTATGATACAAAATTCACGTTTTTCACATTGTGTAAGTATAATCTTTATTGCGAATTTTTCTATTTTTCTTTCAATTTAGGAGAACACACAAAGATCCAGCTTAGTACTCGCAATATATTAATCGAAGTAACCGCCACTGACTTGGAGAAAGCTAAAATAGTGCTTAACACAATTGTTTCAATGTTCAGCCAATATACATCAAATGGAACTGAAGATAATGCTTCATTCCTGTTAGTTTTCATCATTTTTATTAATTTTGAAGTTTGAATTTTTATTATGAAGAATTTTATATTTTGTAATAGGTTCGGCTAATGATGTGAAAAAAAAATTCCGTTAATGATCTTCACAAATACTGACAGATGTTTACACTGGGATTCTAGAAACTTTTTTAGTGTTGAACCAGTGGAAGTTATTTCGGTTGATGGTACTAAACACGAATATCCGGTATGTACCTTCACAAGTGGATGGGCTCTTTTGATTAATATCTTAATTTTTTTTTTAAATTGTTATCATTTATTGAAATTTTTTTTACACTGGAGGATTACGAGTTGCTTCCTGTTTACGAAAACAAACTTTTTTTCTTCTTTGACGTATGCTTTGTCTTGTTTGAAAAGGATGGATTAGTAATTTTTTATAATATCATAGAGTGCTTCATTTCGAGATTTTTAAATTCAGAGTTATTCCTGTAATTATTTCACAGGTTTCTCTAGAGAATCAAAATATATGACTTCATTTCTGATCTGATTTTGCAATATTTTTGTATTATCGCAGTGGTGAAATGAAATATAATTGTGAATCACTACGAGAATGATTTGCACGGGGCAATATTATATGTTGTTGTTCCATTGCAAGAAGGCTTCGTGAGCGATGCGCTGCTCTCTGAAAATATATATTATATTCATAACACTACAGAATCAGAGAAGGAGGTACATGATTGTCTGGGGAGGAAGGAGAAACACGCTTTAATTCATTTCATCCATATTGTCTTATCACTTTGTTTATGTAACATTTGTCTAATACTGGTAAATTATCCTATGTGATATTGTTGTCTTTTTCGGATTCTATTATTTGCATCAGTCAATAATGATTCACTCTGGATTGGTAAACCGCACCAGTGCGGAATCTCCTGCATCCATGATGCGACCATTAAGGACAGGACTGCAAAGTAGAAATAACAAAAAAATGCATAAGTGTTCATTTATCTTTTTTAATGTGCTTTCAACTTTGCAAGTTGTTTAAAAATCATTTTCTTCTTTTTTTTTGTTATAGGATCTCAGTGATAGATCGATGGTAGTAAATGTTAAAAGTATCAATGGAAGAATTGGACTGAACTTGAAAGCTGAAGAAATGTGCTCTCTTCTGAATAAAATGTCACTTAAAACGCAATTACATTTAAAGGAGAAAAGCCAAGATCTTTTAGAAGTAAATTACAAACGTTGTTAGATAAAATTATGTTATATGCATTTTGCTTGATAGAACTAGGAGTTATTGATTTTCTTGATGTGTTTCAGGTTCGAGTCCCTATAACAAGGGCTGATATATTGCATGAATGTGACGTAGCAGAGGATGTTGCTATTGCATATGGTTTTAACCGAATTGAACAACAGTTTCCAAAATCTTATACCACTGGGGAACCATTTCCGTTGAATAAGTTAACAGATTTGCTGCGATATGATATCGCTGCTGCCGGTTGGACTGAAACATTGAACTTTGCTTTGGTTAGTTAAAATGCTACAGTAAATTATGAGAATCTAATTCTTTGTTGACTTAAATTTCCACTTGTAATAAGTCATTTCAGTGTATAATTTCAGTGTAGTCGTGATGATATATCAGTAAAACTAAGAAAGCCAGATAACCTGAAGCAAGCCGTTAAAATTTCGAATCCAAAGACATCCGAATTTCAGGTTATCATAGTTAGATTTCAAGTGAATCTCGATAAAAGTTTTAATAAAATTTTTTGGTTACCATTTCGTTGATTGTAATTCATGAGATGAATTTTCAGGTTTGTGGCTTTTTTGTTAGTTTTTGTGGCTGATGTAAACTATTGCATTAGTATTAGCACTCAATGAAAATTTTCTAGGTAGCGAGAACATCGTTACTTCCTGGTTTATTAAAAGCACTTGCTTCTAACAAGGATATGCCATTGCCTCTTCGATTGTTTGAGATTCAAGACGTGGTTTTGAAAGATTTAATCGCAGGTTGCACTATGCTTTTACTATTTTTAAATTTGTTTTCAGCTGAGTAAACAATTTTAGTTCTCAAGATTGAGGATTTGTCTTTTTAAATGTATAATCGTTTTCTTTGCAGACGTAGGTGCAAGAAATGAGCGTCGTTTTTGTGCTCTGTATTGCAGTAAATCATCAGGCTTTGAGATAATACATGGTCTGCTGGATCGAGTTATGCAGCTTCTTGGAATAAAGTGGACCAAAGATGGAACAGGATATTATATTGCGGCTTGTGATGGTATCATAGATTTAGAAATTTGCTAAAAATTTGTTATGCAAGTAATTTGATGAAAACTAATTGTCTTCCATATAAGTTCAACACTTTTTTGGGTATAATCCAAAGTTAAGAAATTTTATAGAAAATAACGAATAAGACACCAGTCGTCCATGAATATAGTAGATTTATTAAGATTCTGGTCAGAAACAAAAGAACATTGTATAAGATTAGCATTTTTAGATCCCACATATTTGGATGGAAGATGTGCGGAAATTATCGGACCGGCTGGGATTTCCCTTGGTAGAGTTGGTGTTCTGCATCCAAATGTGATAACTGCTTTTGGACTTGCACTACCCATTTCGGTTATAGATATTACTATTGAGCCATTCTTGTGATAAAACTCAGCCGATTATTTTTAGTTGTTGCTGTTATCTGATTTGATTATTAAATGTTTATTGTTGCTCAATAAAAGTAATAAATATCCAATATAGCGACCGCATTAATGATTTCTGCGGTAATGAATCCACGTTTTTTTATCTGAGAAAGTTAGAGGAAGAGCACGATTTTAATCCTTAAAGCTGTAATATGAATTTTTGCTCACTACTATCAATGTATCCAACAAAACATTTATCTCGTTGTTACAGTACAGATCTAGACAATACGGTATAGTTGGTATTTTTTTTGCGATTCTGGTTGTGAACGCGTTGCATATCCACAAGCTATGATATATTTCAAGAAGTATGTGAAATGAGAATTAATTTTGAGAAAATGAGCAAAAAAGTGATGAAGGAGTCCTCCTTCTTTTGACACTTAATCCTCTTTGGGAAGAATAAGGTTGAGTTTTCAACTAGATTGAGATTTATTTTTCTGGAAGGGTTAAAGCGTTTGTCGGATAAAACCGCACACATTTTTTTCAGGTTGGTTTTTAAAAATAGATGTTCAGAAGACTTCGTGACTGATGTACTCGGATTATTTGTTAATCATATTTATCGCAACATGCACTGCAATAATCGGTGAAGCATTAACATATGTACTCGTATATCGTAGCGAACAGTACAAACGTTTGAAGAATGAAATGGAACGAAAAACGAAAAAACTCGAACGAAAGGTTTGTTTCATTGGAGATATTTTTAACCTGAAATAAGAATACTAATTCTTTCTGAAATGTGGCACTGGTGACGCCTCAATGTGATGCTATGGATACAGAACATAGTTTTATTGCTCCAGGACTTGCATAAATGTAATAACACAAAATAATTTTGTTATGTACATCGATACAAACATTAGTGGAAATTTCTAGAGCAATGTTACTACATAGCTATTAACAAGTTAAGAAAGTATTATAAATCCAATTATCCATTCCTGAATTGTTATGATATGAAAGCTATGTTTTAGAAAGAGACAACCGCTGAAGCAGATCGTACAGCAAAGCGAAAAATTGATAGGAAGAAGAGAGGTTAAAAGCAACAAATCGAGATATGAGTATGTTCAAGATGAAAAGTATGCTTGCAATTGGTTTCGCTTTTACTGCACTTCTATCTACATTTTCCTCAATATTCGAGGGACGAGTGGTCGCAAAATTGCCTTTCACTCCAGTATCATGGATTCAAGGTTTTTCATAGGTATGATTCTTTTTTCATCTATGGCACTAAATAATGGCAAGTTATATCACTGAATTTGAGAGAAGGAAAGCGATATAGCATTGATTCTTAAATTTGACACATTTGATACTATAGAGAAGCTTGCTCGAGATAAGAAAAGGAAAAAAGCAAATATTTCCTATAGTATATAATTCTGTAGGATTAACATCTAAAGGTTGAAGACAGTTATTTATTATTGATATAAAAAATACCGGTAGTGTTTTACATTTAAAAATAGTGAATGTCTGGATAGTTGTGATTACGTGGACTTGAAAAGAAATGATCATAGAACTAGTCATATTTCATAATTAGATTCTATAATTTCAGAAATCTCATTGGAGATGATTATACGGATTGTTCATTCATTTTTCTATACATACTTTGTACTATGACATTAAGACAAAATTTACAAAAGATGCTTGGATTTGCACCATCTCGAGCTATGAATCGACAATCACAACCGAATTTCTTTGGTGCTGCACCATCGTCAGCGAATAATTTCAGCTACCTTCGTTAAGATATGGTCATTAGAAGTGACGACAACAGTTCAATCCACCATTCTTGACTGTATCAACTTTTATTATGTTTTGTTATTTTTACTGATGTGAAACATTTTTCTTCAATTCCCATATTTTTTAGCACAAGAAATAGAATAAGGGAAAATAAGTCATTAGATATGGGCACTGTTTTTTTAATTGGCCAATAGCTTCAGTTGCTGTAATACATTGTTTTGGTTTTGACAATTTTCTTCACATAGATTTCTTGGGAAAAAAAAGCATTGTCTAGAAATACAGCAGGCTTCCTGTTTCTGACTCATTTGCAGCAATAACTATTGTAATTGTCAAATTGTACTGTATCATTCATTAACTAATTTCAATGCTTGTGTTTGGAATTTTCTGAAAAACAAAAGCGATGTATAACTATATTTCGATAGCGATATTAAAAAGCAACGAATGATTTTATTGATATCTGAATGCAGTCTAAGAAATTGCAATGAATTTGAAAAAAGAAAAACTTTGGAAACAACAAATACGAAATATTTGTGCTTAATACACTTAGAAGGCAGCAAAAAATGAACATTTCGTACAAGGGGGATAACAAAGATCAAAAATTTTCAAAAGAACAAAAAATAATGCTAAAAATTCATTATATCATGTTTAATGTCTTCAATCTAGATGTAGTACACATAATGACAAATTGCTAAGAGATGATTAAATTTTTAGTGGAAAATAATAATTTTAATAGTTCAGGTTTGTTGTGAGCCATATACTGTGGGATGTATTTTGAAGCCAAATAATCTGAAAAGGAATAGCCTCATAGCCTCAAAACCAAACAGGAATGGTCATCAATTAAAAGTGAAATGCTTAAGCTAATATGTAATATATGAGAGATTAGAAGAAGAGGAAGAAAAGCATTAGGAAGTAAATGTAAAATTAAGAAAAAAAGATTTCAAATTTAGCACATTTTATGAGGTTATCTTGTACAGTGTAACGTTTGATTGGTGTAATCATTTAGCTAATAATATTGTTAAATGTATTGTAAACACTGGGTGCTAGAAGAGTGTAACCCATTGTTCTGACTTATTTAATTTATTAGTATGATCAAGTAGATCACATTGATGTTTTAGAAACTGTATCAATTCTTGCAAAAAAAAAGACTTCATTAAAAAGATCATTTTAGGTTTACTTTTTTATAATTTTATAACAAGAGAAATTCATAATTGATGAATATGGTAATATTGACATTCATCAATAATTGCCTAAAAGCTTTCAATATTTAGTTTTGGTAAAATGATAATGTATGTATATCGAAATATTCATATTTTATAAAATTACTTTTAATGAATGTAGCATACCGTGGAACAAAATTGATAACTGAACGTCTTGGTTTTAATTCTGGATGCTCAAAGAAGAACATATGAGGAAAACCTGTACCAAAAAATGCACCATCAATCTCTTGATGATATTCATTAATAGGCGTATAAATATCCACACAACTTGGACAAAACAATTTCACCGTTGATACTTTCGGAATATCTGATATTCCTAATTAATAAATTATAATTATATAATAAATATTATTATATAATTAGTTATATTTTTTCCATAATTAATTATATTTTTTCAAGAAATGACAAGAAAAAGTTGAATATATTTGTTATTTTGCTATTTCTATAATTCATGTAAACATATAATCTTTTATTAAATTTCTAGTATTAACATAATAAATGTAATAAAACTGAGAAAAAAAATGCTATTTTCTCATTATAAAATTACAAAATTTTTGTCCATCTCATATTATATAATACAATATTATTTCAATTAATATTGCTTATAAAATTTCAAAAAAATTTTTTCATTCTCATTTTTAATATATCTTTTATAAGTTAATAGAAACAGCAATGTTATAAGTACGATCAAAAAAAGAAGAAAAAAATCAAAAACTGAAAACGATATTTCTTACCAACTGGTAGTAAATTTTGTTTTTCACAATAAAAACGAGGACAAAATCCAAAATCACCATTTCTCCATTTAATCATCATTTGATCGATACCGCCACCTGTTAAAATATAGCGTGCATGAATGAGTCCATAAAGTGTTTGAGTTACCTGTTCTCCGATCATACTTTGAGATAAGCGTGCTCTAGCTTCATCCTCATCTATAATTTTCATATTTTCGCAAAGTCTTAAAAATTTTTTAAAAAATATCTGTAGAAAAAATATGCATAAAGCTTTAATTTAACTTATTGATTTGTTATTAACTATAAGATTAAAGTTGAAACAAATAGCTTATCAACTTTTTAAATTCTATCGTCAGAAATTATTTTTTGTATTTCTATGTTACATGTAAATTTAATGCAGCCAAATATTAAAAAAAAAAAAAAAATGTTGACTTACCTGGATCTAAACCTAGAATTAATTCCAAAGCATATTCATAATGTGGTACTTGGTCCTTCAAACCGATTAAATTAGATCGATCAATGATAAAGCTTTCGTCAACCTAAATTATAATTAATTCGAAAAAAAGGAAGGATATGAAGTGAAATACTTACATTAGCTAAGAAATTATTTCTTTATAATACCAAAGAAATTTTTATATTTTTTTCACATAATTTCCATATGTGATATCAAAGAAATTCATATTTTCTCATTTATTTGTAAAACACTTCATAGTACTCTGATTTATTATCCAATAACTTCAAATAAATCATAACAATATCACAATAAAATGTAATTCTACTAAATATTACTTATTAGAGATTTAACTTTAATTGACAAAAGTAAAAGTTAGAAAAACAACTGATAACATTAGCTATTAAAAACTTTATAGATGTAATAGTTTTTTTTTTTTTTTTTTTTAATGCAAAGTAATAAAATAAGTGGACTAAATATGGAAATGATTTATTTAATGCTAAAAAAATAATCGTGTATTAGAAGAAAAACAGAAAAATAGGAAATAGGACAAATAATAAACACACCTCACAGAAGAATTCATTTCCGGGCCTATCACAAAATGAAGGTATCCATGATCCTTCGGAACTACTCATCCCACCACTAATTTTATTATCAAAATGTTAGCAATATCTATTAAGAAATAATCTGAGCTTCTTATCCTTCTTCTGGGACTATAAAACAATCTGAATTTCATTTTAACTTTCATTTACCTACTTCCTCCCTTTCTCCTTCATTCTCTAATTCACCCAAAATAACAAAAATCAACCCATTATTACTACATTCGACAGCAATTCTGATCCATTGATCGTGATTGCTCTATGTAATCAATATAGTTACACGATAATATAAAAGTAATAACTACATTTTTTTTTCATTTCTGTAATTTGTTTTCTTTTTTTTTTTTTACAAATTTATTCATATTATTAGTACCTTTCTTTTTCTTTGTATTTTGTATTCATTCCAAATTAATAAAGATGATATTAGACAAAGAATAAATGCAAACTATTCATTTGAATTTAAAATTAAATTGAGTAGAAGATAAGTCGTTCCTATAAAAAGATACATTTGCTCCAGAAATTATTGACAAATATGATAGCTCAACATAGAAATCCATTTATTGGAATTGGAAAAACTGTTGGAAAACATTTTTGTCACTTTGTTGATACAATTAAAGAAACGTGAATGTAAATATTGATCCTAAATTTCATGCTGCAATTCACTGAAGCATTAACTATTTCGTTTTTTATTTCTCTAAATCCTTAATTAGAGTTAATGAATTGATTAGTTAGGATTAATTTTAAATTGCTCCCATTTAATCATTATTAATTTCCAATAATGAATTACTATGCTTTTCATTTTCAAGAATTCTTTCTCATTCACAGACTTCCTCAGTTATCACTACAGCATGCATTTGTCTGAAGTTTCTGGATCAAATATATTGCTAAAAGTAATTTTAACGAATTACTTTCGTTATCTTTCAAATTAATTTTCATTTTTCAACTGAAACAAACAAATTATTTAGATTTTTTTCTTTCTTTGATTTTCCTTTAACAAAAGCAAAATGGGGAAATTAACAGCAAAAAAATGAATGATTGGAAAAACAAATAAAACATAAGAAATGGTTGTTAAAATGATACTAATATATTTATATTACAGTATTAAGCAATAATTTGGAATTATATGAAATTCACAAATATTTATTTTTCAGCACACTATGATGATTGCATCTTCCTTTTCTTTTGTTTTTTTTTTTTTTTTAATAAATCATCTGAATTTATTTCTTATCCAAAATCACTACTTAGTGTGAAATAAAAAGAAAACAAAAGGTAAACTAAAATTCATTGACAAAAAAACAGAAAGAAAGAAAAATGTTTATTGCAACAAAAGTAGCTCACTATTCGTACTTCTGCACTTCTAGATAAATTCTCAAGATTAATCTTTTTTTTTCAAAAGAATTACCGCTTTATGATATTAATCAATAGATCATACTTATAAAGAAATTTCCAATATAATATTTCATCCAATTATGATAAAATATACGAATCCCTATGATGCAATTTCCTTATAATTGATTAATAGTTTTGAGAAAAAATAACTACATTTTAATTTTCAAAACATTTCTGCTATTCATTACATAACCTTAATTAATAATTTATTATTACTAATAGAAAGTTTTTATCTAATGGGAATGTTATCTGTTAGCATCCAATAGAAAATTCGACAAAATTAATTAATTACTGAAAATGTAACTTGTCAGTTTAAAACAAATTAATAAAAAGAAACATTAAGACATATCGATGCTATTGAGAAAAAAGTTTTTCAAACTCAATGTAAAATTTTATTTGAAATAAAATGCAATGCAAGCAGATGTATGTTTTTTTAATCAAACACTTTGACATACTTGAAAAAAAAAAAAAAAAATCCCATAAGATTAATTCATCCAACAAGAAAAACAGTTCAATTTGTTTATTCTAAAAATCCAGCAGTGGTAGCCGGTTGGATATGTTGTTTCTTTCTATCAAATAGCCATTTGAAGATATGAATTGTGGCGTTTCGAAGATCCTTTTGCCGATACATAAATAACACTACCATATTGAAAGAGTTTATAAATGGTAAATATACGCAAAACATCACAATGATTTGTGATTGTATACTTGGATTCATCATATAAGCACATTGCACTATTGATGGTACCACAACAAGGACTGCAAAAAGATAAATTAGAGAGTAAACATTTAACAAAGCAATAACTATAATAAATTGTACTATAAAAAAAAAAAGGATTAAGTTTCCTTCAACTTGAATTCCCTTCAATATGACTGTTCATTTCTACATTTATTTGATCCTTTCAATGCTTTCATATTAAAGAAACTAATGTAATTTGGTGCAATTTATTCACTACTGATTTTCCGGTTCAAAATTTTAAAATTTTAGACGAACTTTAACACTAAAACTATGATAAATCCTCATAATTGGGTAACTAATGCATTATTTATTAATAATGAAAGAAACATACAAAATGTAAAACAACAAGAAATCAGTGCTGTATGAGTATACCGCTTTTGATTCTTGAGAAAATGTGATAAATTACGGTTATATGAATGCTTTGAAATAAACTGAGGTCCAAACTTCCTAAAAATGATAATATATAAAATTGTTTAAATTTAATTTTGCTAACATGCTAAAATTTCCATCCAATATACTTCACCAAGTTCTTTTTAAATTAAATTTTACTGAATTGTAAAACTCATTGAAGACAAATATAACTTAAAAAGCAAAACAGGAGTGTATCGTGATATAACTACTGGTTATGGAAGGATATTAGGATATACTCTGCATATTCCAAGTTATAACTTTTTTTAAAAAAAAAATTCATACCTTTTAATAGAACAACAACAATAACCATTACAATAATACTAAATAATGAAGCAGTGGAACTCATTAATGTCAATGTGACGTAAAAATGAGAGCTGTAAACGTTTTGTAACCTGAAACATTCATTTTAATTATTTGAAGAAACACAAAGATACGATAAACTAAAAAAAGTTAAAAACAAAATCATTTGCGTAAAATAATAAAATTAATTATTATAACTCACAAGCAAAAATGCGATATATATCGCTTCGGTTCAATTAAACTTGCGACAGCGGTAAAAATCACTGCAATGGCAGTGATTGCATATTGTATGGTAATTAATGCAAAGATTATTCGTTTACTATGAGTATAGTAATACATTGGGAATGCAACGACACAAAATCTTTCCACACTATTCATTAGTAAACTCCAACCATCAACAAAAACATTGTTAGAAGAAAGATTGGCACCTGAAATTACATTGTTTGTTGAAATTGTAATACAGTGGTAGTATTTGTTTAAAATTAATTTCTAATTAGAATCCTTAAATACAATAAGAGAGTTGTTTAAGCTTTTCTTTTTTACTTTCTAGTATTTTGTTTTAGCATTTGAAATGACAAGAAATACCAAAGAAAACCGAAAACTTTCGATTATTTTCTGATAAAAAGGGACGAACATCAAGGACGCAGTCATGATGAACAATAAATTGCTCTTCAACAGAAGAAATAATCCATCGCTGTACTCCCATTAATACTGCACTCATTCCGGTTAATCCATTGTTCAGAAAAACAACTGCAAGAACAAGATAGGGAGCTCTGAAATGTTTAAATTTGTTCAAATGTCATTTATGCATTGATCTATAGCAAAAATTTGAAATAATAATACTAGAAATAATCTTGATGAGATGAAACATTTGACCTGAGCGCTTTACGTAACATCACAAGCAGGAAGATCGGTGTGTTAACCAATACTAGCATTGGACCAATAATCAAATAACCGTATATATGCAAATTATGGCTCAAATGTGATAGCATTGATGTATTGATATTCGTATCATTCAGTAAATCATCAAATCCTGTTCTGTTTACAGTAGCATTCATTGAAATATGTAAGAAATAAAATAATTAGCAGAGTCAATGCAGCGTCGTTCAGTGTCGTATGACTTTCGGTGATAAGATGCAAAACAAATGATATTCCAAATAATAAGTAAATAGTGCTAATGCTAGCAGATATTTCCCTGATAAATGAAATTATAGCAAATTCCTTTAATATACGAAATCTTTGTGATGTGCAAATAACATACAATAAAGTGTGAAAAGTTTGGTTATCACAATTTAAATTTCATTGAAGAATATTGAAAGTAACTGTGCATATTTCGAAAGCAAACGCAAAGTTCAAAAAAAAAAAAAAAAAATTATTAGTCTAAATGTGACATTCCAAATACAGCCATTAGTGTGAATGACATAGCCTATCAGTTGCAAATTAATTCAAAACAAATTTGCTTGAAAATGTTTGTGAAAATCTCACCTATCCATATTAAAATGTAATTATTTCCAAGTGGTAATTTGTAACAAATTATGTCAGTGCTATTTGATCAAAAGCCATTTCAATGCTGATTAAGTACTAATAAATTTATTTTTCTCTAAATGTCATATGGCAAAGTAATTGCATAGCTATAAACAAGCATTACGTCAAATACAGAAACCTTTTGAAACTTGATAATAGTATAATTGGTTAATTTGATTATTCTTTGCAGGATTTGATCACGATTGATAAGAAATATTATTTCAGAAGCGTTTTCATTTTCATATCCTACGGGATTTATTCATGGAATTTTGAAATATTTAATTTGATGACTGTTTGATAGTAGTTGTGAAGAATTTCAACAATTTTGCTTTTTTTAGTGCCCTTGCAAGCAAAGAAATAAAAAAATAAATTGGTAATTTTTTGACATTTTTTTAAAAAGTGAGAAAAAACTTAAAGAGAAAAACTTGCAAAAATTTTGTAGTAAGAAGGATTGTTCAGAATAATTGAAACTTTTTCTATTTTGACTGATGATTAGACCATGTGATTTTTGTATTTTCAACAGAGATAGTTTTGATAAATTATAAGAATTCATGAAGCATCATATATTTTCGTTTATTTCTATTACTAAGAATACAATAAGTAAAGTTTTGTTAATAGTGAGGAGTATCATATCAAATCGACTGAAAAATTATAATTAGTTGATGGATTATTGCTAGAAGCTCATTAATTTGAATATAATGAGGAAACTCAATAGTAGTGGAAAATTATTGCAAAAGAAACGAATGTGATTAATTCGATTTCATTTCATGCATCGAAATTGATACCGCATTGCAATGCTATCATATAATTACTAACTAAATGAAAGTTTTGAAAATAATAAGAAAAAAATCTTCAATATTGTTGAAACTTCTTATACATCACAACTTTGCATAATCATTTTATATTTTATGCAATAAAAATAATTGAAATGAATAGCATCGTTATAAATTTTGAAAATTTTGTTTAATTGAAAGGTTAATTGTTATGTACGACAAACATATCGTAACATCTTTTAAGTGAAAGTAAAATTTTTAAGTTTCATTTACCATTTACCTAGTCCATTTACCTATTTCAAAAGGATTTTCATATCCCAAGAAATTTATTCATGGAAATTTGAAATTATTTAATCTGCTATTGTTTTTCAACTGTCATTAACTGTGAAAATTTCTACGATTTTGCTTCTTTAGTGCATTGACAAGCAAAGAAAAAAAAGGGAAGTTGTAAAATTTGGATTTTAAAAAAAAAAAAAAAACATCTTAATTTAGATGAGAAAAACTTGCATGAATTTTATGCAACAACGAAATTTCAGAATAACTGAAACTTTAATTTTGACTAGCAATTAAGTTGCGGTAATTTCTGTGTTATTGTACTGTGATTTGCCTTTTTAGAGTATAATGCAACACTAATGAAACGAATATTTCAACATCTTTTCGTCTTCCTCTCTACAACTTTTCTGTCTTTTCCTCTTCTATTCAGTTTACTTCTGGTAAATTCATCTCTAGCACTATATTATTTATATTTTTTCCAATGTTATATTTTCTCAATTATATATTTTCCAATGCTTAACAAATCTTTCTCGTACATTAAATTTTTCACTTTGGAATTTATTATATCTGTTTTCCACTTTATTTTTTTTCTTTTTTAAAAATTTCCGCTTCTTGCTATTATACACCAAATTGACCCTTGACACTGTGTGGTATTTGCTATTTAGTATTTGCTTAGGATAATCACTTCGGGATTTAAATCTCGAAACATATAGTACAATATCTTTTATTATGAAATATTGTAATGTTATCACAGCCTTTGAAAGACTTTTCATCAGTTATTGGTAACCTTATAAATTCATGTGAATAATTAAAAATGACCTTGTCAGTCAGCTAAAAATGTGTAAACTAGAATTCAAAATACGACTGCCTGTCAAAAAGTTGAGTTGAAAAGACGATTATTCTGATCTGAATCAAAATGCCTCAAATTATCAGATAGAATAATAAAATCACCTAATGCTATTTTTATTAGCTAAAATACTGGGAAGATCCCCGATACTTGTTGGAGAGAGAGGAAATTATGACAAATCTGGGAAACGTTCTTTTCGATAATTGACGATTAGAAGTAATACTAATACTAAGTTGGAAGCTGACTACTGCTTGTCTTGAAAGGCAGAACGATAGAGCAATTTCTTTATTATGAAAAAGAATGAAATGAAATTGATTAAATCAACCCTTTCTGCATAGTTATCTGTATTTAACCAGAGTGGATCACGAGAGTCCCTATCCAATTGGTTTGATTTCATTCCTTTGTAAGGAACTTATGAGACGCTAAATTTTACGAGTGGAGAAACAAAGGATTGAAATGTAACTAGCAAAATTAATAGTGGAAAGGCAGGAAACGTTTAATATGAATATTTTGCTTGAGAACATTTAGTCATTATGAAATTTGGTTTTTCGATAACATCAATTGAGATTAACACTACTGACAAGCTATTTTATTACTTTTTTTTTGTTAAGGATATACTAATTGTTCAATAATTTTTGTGCACCAATTTTAATATCTTTGTTAAACATAATGTGTTATATTCAATGTTAAATAGTAAATTATGTTAGATAAAACAATTAATCAAACTAACTAAGTATGACGAGACAGATTAATGAGAGACAAGTTTTTGCATGATGTTATTACTTCGCTATCGACACTTGAGAAATTTAAATGGTATTAATATTTAATTATTGATCGAATAATATTGGAATAATTTGTTACAAATTGCCATTAGAAAATGATTACTTATTAATAAATATGCAAAATTTTCATAAATATTTTCAGGTACAATCATCATGTTTTGCATTAATTTGTAACGGATAATTGTGCCATCCAAATTAATAGTTAGATTTTGATTATCATATTTAGATTAATAAGTTTTGTATTTAAAAAATTTTTCTTTCCCTTTCGAAATATGCACAATTATTTCTCAACGTGCTTCAATGGAATTTAAATTTTGGCAACTAAGCTCACATTTTAATGAATATTATTTTATACGTTAAATATGCTACATTCATTAGCATTAGCAATGTTTAATTATTCTCGGAGCATCATTTGTTTTGCATCTCATCACCGAAAGTCATACGACACTGAACGACGCTGCATTGACTCTGCTAATTATTTTATTTCTTACTTATTTTTCCACATATTTCAATGATTATTACTGAAAACAGAACAGGATTTGATGATTTACTGAATGATACGAATATCAATACATCAATGCTATCACATTTGAGCCATAATTTGCATATATACGGTTATTTGATTATTGGTCCAATGCTAGTATTGGTTAACACACCGATCTTCCTGCTTGTGATGTTACGTAAAGCGCTCAGGTCAAATGTTTCATCTCATCAAGATTATTTCTAGTATTATTATTTCAAATTTTTGCTATAGATCAATGCATAAATAACATTTGAGCAAATTTAAACATTTCAGGCTTCCCTACCTGATTCTCTCAACTGTATTTTTTAACAGTGGATTAACCGGATTGAGTGCAATATTAATGGGCGCAAAACGATGGATTGTTTCCGTTGTTCAAGAACAATTTATTGTTCATTATGACTGCGTGCTTAGTGTTCGTTTATTTTTTGCAAAATTTTCCAAAATTATTCGCCTTTCTTAACATTATTTGTTATAGTAATAAATTTGTAAGTAACAAAATGTTGGAAGCTAAAAAGAAAAGAATCCGATTAAATCTGTTGTATTTTAATCAATAATAACATTACTGCATTGTGTCAATAAGAGTAAATAATTAGCAGCAAAATGAATTCAACAGTTAGTGAAATTTCAGGTGGCGATCTTTTTTTTATCAATGTCTTTTCTAAATGGTTGGAGTTTACTAATGAATAGTGTGGAAAGATTTTGTGTCGTTGCATTCCCAATGTATTACTATATTCATAGTAAACGATTAATCTTTGCATTAATTACCATACAATATGCAATCACTGCCATTGCAGTGATTTTTACCGTTGTCGCAAGTTTAATTGAACCGAAGCGATATATATCGCATTTTTGCATGTGAGTTACAATAATCAAACTTATCACTTCATGCTTTTTTCCTGTTTTATCAGTTAGTGTAGTTACATATTTAATGATTTTGCTTTAATCAAAGTATTTCATTAAAATTGATAAAGCATAAACATTGCGAAATAAACATTCTTAGTCTTTAAAATCTGATGAAAATGATCGTTACAGGATGCACAGTGTCTACAGCTCTTATTTTTATGTCACTCTGACATTAATGAGTTCCATTGCTTCATTATTTAGTATTGTCATAATGGTTATTGTTGTTGTTCTATTAAAAAGGTATGAATTTAAAAAAGATATAATTTATCAATATGCATTTACAATTATTTAGTATCATATAATTGAATATAATAATTATAACAGCTCCCAATAGTTATATACCGACACACTCCTATTTAGCTTTTATAGCTATATTTGGCTTCAATTGATTTTGCAATTCAGTGCAATTTGATTCAAACGAATTTTATGAGCATTGCTGGGTGTTGCTTTATGTCAACAAAGTGAAATTTAAATAGAAATTAAATTTTAGTCACATTTGTGCTATTTTTTAGAAGGTTTGGAGCTCAGTTTCTTTCAAAGAATTCATGCAATCGCGATTTGACACAATTTATCAAGAATCAAAAGCGATATACTCATACATCACTGATTTCTTGTTGTTTTACATTTTGTATGTTTCTTGCATAATAATAAATGATGCAACTGAAGTTATTATAATTTTAGTTAAAGTTTTATACAGGGAATCCGGTAGGAAGCAAATTATAATGTCAAAAGAATCATTGAAATACAGGATTGATCACAAATGAATCCTTTTGGCAATAAGATTTGCTGTACTTTTATCACTTTTTATTTTCCAACTTGTATTTACATGTTCTTACAGTTCTTGTTGTGTTACCATCAATGATGAAATGCGTTTATGCGTTGGATGCTTCTAAAAGGTCACCGATTATTGTGATGCTTTGCGTGTATTTACCACTCTTGAATTCCTTTAATATGGTACTGTTATTCATATATCGGCAAAAAGATCTTCAAAATGCTGCAATTCATGGCATCAAATGGTTGTTTTGCAGACAGAAACAACATATTCAACCGGCCAATACTGCTGGATTTTTAGAATAAACAAATTAAACCGTTTCTTTTCTTTTCTTTTTTTTTTGATTGAATGAATTAGTCTTATGGAAGTTTTTTTCAAGAATGCCAAAGTGGTTCATAACGGAAGAAATAATTTGTTTGCGTCGCACTTTATATCTGCGGTAAAAATGTCGCCATTTCTTTTTAACAGAGATAAAGACTGAGGGTATTCTTTCTATCTTTGGTGTTCGATATCTCAAACTACAACAACTAAAACTTTATTACACAGCTTATTCAATGAAATGGTTAATACAACAACATAAGCTTAGATTTCAATAAGACAATTTAATTATACCGATAATAAAAGCGTGCACAAATTATATTGCATATCATCACCAACCAATGTAGCTCAAGGATTTCACAAAACGAATTTGATGGATAATAAAACCGTACGCTTTAATAGTGGAGTAGCACAGATTCATTATAAAATCACAAGAAATACCGCGTTCAGGACTCGAACATGCACACATGTGTGTGACTAAACAAAGGGAATTACTGTTTCTTTGTTTCCACTCGCGATATCAGTGATAAAAGACATCTCAAAAAAGATTTGGTGAAATTCGAGAAAGATTTTAATTGGGTTTTTTACTTCCTTTTATTATTCATTTCTTTTCAGCAAACTGTAAAAGCGATTGATGTAATGTAAAAAATATCAATTTATTGGGCGTTTTATTGAACGTCGAGAAATGACTTGTATGCTTCCTATGCTTTCTATGACTAATTACGATATGGATATCATAGGACCATGGTTTCGAGCTGTGGTGGAGGTGGCGTATGTCTCTAGTAAGATCTGTTACGCCAAATAGTCTAAACAGAAGGGTTAGATAGAATGTGTCCATGGTCAAAATGATTTCATTTCATTAACCTTTCAGCAGCCATCCCAAGTGCCGTGAATTTGAAGAACTTTTTGGTCAGAAGAGGATTTAGATTAGTTAAGTTCACCTGAGTTACTTTAAGTTTGTAGAACTTGAACTGAACCTTTTGCTTCGTATCTGCGAGCGAGGTGATCGATTCAGATATGATTTTTTTTATAAATGTGAATCGATATAATATACAGTCGAATAATTGAAACAGCGAAGGAATAACTGCTACTGTTGAGAGAAGAAAAAGAAGACTGCCACCGATTCTTCTTTTTATTAACTGATTAGAGAAGATTTTTAAGGATGTAGGAAATGGGCGGCTGGCTGTACTATTTGAGGTTTAAATAAAAGATTCATTGTTTCAAAAAAGTGGGATATAACAAAGGAATAACGAATTAGTTTATAGTAATGAATCATTAGCATTATTCTAAACAGTGTGTAATAAAAATTTTTTCGGTTTTCTGACACCAAGGGATAGTTCTAATAGCTCTAAACTGGGACAGATTGAGTTCATTTAGTACTGTAAGGCCATCTATCGCATAGAATAATTAAATCTATGGCTTGGAGAATCCATGTTCATTATCCAATTTTGCTAATTTCTGGCAGATGAACTGAGGAGTGGCAAGCGGAAGGTGCAGCAAGTTGAGCGCACTTTTCTAAAAAAGTAAAAGAGCCGTCTATCAGATGATCTTTATAAATGCGCATAATCTTTATTAACAATAAAAATACTAGACAATGAAGATAAGGTCAGCTACAATTGAAAAATGAGTGTTGGATAAATGATTGCCTGCATGAGATAAAATTTGAAAGTTTTATAATTCTTCAAACATACTCAAAACAATCTTCAGTCTTATGGATTAATACAATTTTGTCGCGAATTATAATTTCGCGAAAACTACTAACCAATTTCATAATATAATAAATCATTTCTTCTTTCTAAATTGTAAACGGTATCATGAATTATCTCTTATTAAATTCATCTTCTTAAGATTTATTACTCATGTGCTTTTATGTAAAATCAAAATTAGTTTTTAATTTAATTTCTTCTTTGTAAACACTTCAACTTTTTCACATATGTGATTTTAATTTCCTTTTGTAAACACCGCCAATTCTTCACACATAAGATGTTATGTAAAATCGAAATTAGCTTCCATTATTAATTCCTCTTCGTAAACACTTCTAACTCTTCATATGAGAATTTTATCTTAGACACGCCTAATCCTAAACGATATAAATTGAATTCTAGTAAACAAAAAAATTTATGATTGTCGAGTACTCCTTAGTTAACTAACCTCAATTCCTCCTTTTTATTGCTCGGTTTATTAATAATACGTCTTCAAAAAATAAAGGTTTATTAATCTTCCTACTGTATTGTAACTATACAAATATCAACCAGACAAACCTTTCACAACAAATTTATTGTAATTCAGTTTTCTTTTCCAGTCTACCCGACTGATGATGATAAACCTTTGATTTTTATGACACTCCTGTTTGTCGAGTCTTTGTACTTCTAGTTCTTAGGGCGATCGGTGTTGTTAATTGATTTTCTAGGCGTTCTGAATTGTCTGCTTCCAAGGGATAAAACATATTTATTGGGGGAGTAGTTCTCCACTTTGCATTTATTCGCATCGTAGTGCTTCTTATTTTTCCACCTCATCTCTGATTTCCTTTATTCTGGCTAATTTTCACATACTACGAGATGTCTCAGGCTCACTTTTCTACAACTCCAAGGAAAGTTAATTCCTTTTGGGGCACTCTCTAAGACCAATAATGTATTTATCTCTCCATATTTTCCATAAACAATCTAATGCATATTGTTTAATAAGGAAGCTCTGGTTACTGTTATAGTTATTTGGTATATCTAATGAAACATTATGTGATATGAAATCATTTGATGTATACGTTAACGCCCACGTATGTTACTATTGGATATTAAGTATTCCTTTTCTTTCTACTATCAAAGTTATTAATTGTTTTTTCTTTAAAAGTTTCCTCCCTAGTGCTCTTCGTAGAATCTTTTTGGTAAGTCCCATAATTCGTTCGTATATACCTACACCTTAAAGTGCTTTGGTATTGCATCATAATTTTTTGCTCTAATAAATTCGTATATTCGGTTGGATTTTATTCACTTGACATACAACGAAACATAAAATTTGCCTTCCGTATTTCTTTGACTCAGTTTTACACAAATCGTGAAAATAATTTTGTATAATTCTTGCAATAGAGAACACATTTAGAATCTGTGTAACATGGTTATTTTAGTTCTAACTAGTACGAACTGAGTTGCTCTTACTTCGACTAGTATAAACAATTAAGTATATATACCCTTAAAATAACACTTTTAATTGGACCAGTTTGAGATTTGGTATAAATCAAAAATGAATCCAAATTTATATCTTAGTTCTTTGGATTGAGTGAATACCAGTTGTAGAATACACAACGTTTGATAATGCATGTCGAGAACAAGCTCGAAATTCCACTAGAAATAATCTTTGTACCGAACAATCGAATTTAGCAAAAGGTCAAATTTAAATCAATGTATTTATATTTAAGCAAATCATGTTAA
Source organism: Brugia pahangi (assembly GCA_012070555.1). Classification (NCBI taxonomy): domain Eukaryota; kingdom Metazoa; phylum Nematoda; class Chromadorea; order Rhabditida; family Onchocercidae; genus Brugia; species Brugia pahangi. Next base: position 58,828 of record JAAVKF010000013.1, on the reverse strand, counting down.
TCATTTATTGTAAGTTTTATTGTAATTCAAATTCCTTAATGACTCATAGATGGTAATGTATTAACAAATTCCCATGCTAATCTGTCATATTATCTAATGCACATCTGTTCCAATCCTTATTTGTTATCTAATTCCGTTTACAAAAACTATCTTTCCCATAGCCTTCTTGCTAGCTTCCATTTTATCAATCGCTTTATCTCTCCACCCTCAAATCATCCTATATAAGGGCAATTACCACTCAACCGGGGGCACTCTTCATCCCAGTGATTCTTGTTGCATAGTGCACAAGGTCTTGATAGGGCTTTGATGATGGGTTTCTCCGAAACAGAGGTTGTTGAGGCTGAAGTCTCATTGGGATTGTGTCGTGGTCTTGGCTTGCCTTTTATTGGAGATTGATTCTCCTTATTCCCTTTAAACCATAGGGACTGGCTTTGTACTACTTCTTCGTTCACAGATGCAAGCTCCGTGAGGAAGTTTCGGAGTTTGGTGACAGACCACGATTCCTGCCTCTTTCTTCTGTAAACCTGTTCTAGGATCCAAGTTGGCAATTTCCCTTCCACAGCTACTTCGATACCGGACTGCTCTAAATTCTCACCGATGGCCTCCAATTGTCGAAGTGTTCGCTCAATGGCCTCAAGCGTTGCTTTCCACTCTCTATCGTTCTTTTTGATGGAGTATAATTTGGTGAACAAGGCTCGTTTGATGGCGTAAGGCTGCCCAAACTTTTCGACGAGGACATTTCTTACGATACTGTAATTCTCCGGAGTTATGTCATAACCTCTCATAGCTTGGAGGGCGTCTCCTTTGAGACATGTGATGAGATAGTTTAGTTTATGGATATCGGGAATTGCTTGTTGATGTATAGCTGTATCAAAGCTATTCCAAAATTCCCTCCAGCGTCTTGGATTCCCACTGAATGTGGGCAGTGGTAGTTGTGGGAGATTTACTGTAGGGTATTTACCCGCTTGTGTGGGTTCCTTGGGTTGAGTTGTTTCCTCCCTTACCATAGACTGATTTAGCCGTTGTAATATGAACTCCGAATCATTTTGATACATTTTTAAAATGACTACAGTTTGTTTTGCTTGTAAAATTAAGTTGGTAATACCTGATTCATCGTCGTTTATCTGAAGGTATCGATCTTCTTCTTCTTTTCTTTTGGTTGAGACTGAAATCTGCTGGATGAATTGTTTCCACTCTGTATTGACCGATTCCAACGCCTCTATGTATATTTGGATATGCATGATTTTTTCTTGGGTGATCCTTCTCCGTTCCTGATGAAGACGGATTGTTTCGTCGGTTGTTGTCATTTGGTCGACCGAATCCAAGTTCAGACGCTTGATTTCGTTGAGGACTTCACACAATCTTCGTTTTGTTTGGTCTGCGGTTCTGATGATGATGGATGACATGTTCCCGGCTCGTGGCACCATAAATTTGTTGTGAATGGAAGCAACCGGATATTAATAGGAGCCAACCACTTCTTTCAATTCATCAATTTCGACAAAGCAGAGAATCTGCAATCGGGATTCACACTGCTCCACACTAAAGTGGGCCCGATCCTGGCTGGGTCTGGCTATACAAAGAAAATTTCTCCCAATTCACGAATGTCCTCACAAATAGTTTACGCCGCTAACACGATCAACGTTCCAGATTTAGATCAATTCTGGAAACTGGAACTAATAGGCATACAAGACAAACCTGAGATCAATGACGATGAAGAAGCCTTAAAACAATCTAAGCAAACGATTAGAAAATCCGATGGACGATACCAGGTCGCATGGCCATGGAAAGACACCAGTTCCAAGTTAAGCGACAATTTCGAATCATGTCTCGGACGCTTACAGTCGTTAATCAAGCGACTTCACCGCAACCAACATCTACTTACCACATACAATGAAACAATCAATGAACAGTTAAGATCCAATGTCATCGAAAGGGTAAGTCATTTCACAAACCATCAAGGTATTATCCATTACTTGCCCCATCATGAAGTGGTAAAATCAGATAACACCACGACAAAGGTCAGAATAGTTTATGACGCTTCCGCTCACCTCAGAGGCAGGAAAAGCTTAAATGATGTCTTGTATCGAGGCCCTATCACCCTTCCCGATTTAGCTGGAATATTAATTCGACTAAGAACAATGAAAATCATCATAATAGCTGACGTCGAAAAAGCCTTCCTACAATTAGAGTTGCTGCCAACGGAACGGGACTGCACACGCTTTCTATGGGTAAAAGATATTCAGAAACAGGTGGACAGAGATAATTTAATATGCTATCGATTCAAAAGGGTTCCCTTTGGAGTGATATCGTCACCCTTTTTATTATCAGCAACTCTCAATTATCATTTGGAACATTATGAGACTGAAACTGCACGTGAAATCAAGAAGAATCTTTACGTCGACAATATCATCTTATCAGCGAGCCATGAAAAGGAAGCCTTGAATAAATATGAAGAAACAAAATCAATTTTCAAGGATGCGTCAATGAACGTGCGAGAATTCCTCTCAAATGACCAGACATTCAATGAGCAACTACCCAAGTCGGACCGAGCACGAATGAGTCAAATAAAGAAAATATTAGGGATTAAGTGGAATCCACATAAGGATCATATCCAAATAACACTAAATCCATGGACCGAACAAACAACAACAAAAGAACTATTCTACGGTTCATCGCCTCACAATACGACCCACTTGGATTCCTAGTACCACTGATAGTACCGTTCAAGATATTTCTCCAAGAACTCTGGAGAAAAAACATACATTGGGATCAACCCTCGACAATCAATTGATTGAAACCTGGAACAATCTTGTGGTAAAACGCCCAACTCATATCAAGGAAATCCCGCGATTCACAATCGATTTATCACAACAAATTACCTTTCATGTTTTCACCGATGCATCTACAGTGGCATATGCTGCAGTAGTATACGCCCATCAAAATACGCATACGTCGTTACTCTTTGCTAAATCACGATTAGCACCTATTAAAGGAATGACGATACCAAAGCTAGAATTACTAGCTATTCTCATCGGTGTACGCGCAGCTCAGTTTGTCATCAAACAAATGCAATTAGAAAATCCAAAGGTAGTGGTATGGTCGGACTCTCGCTGTGCACTACATTGGATACAAAACAACTCTCGCCTCCTACCAAAATTTATACAGAATCGTGTGGAAGAAATACAAATGGCGAAATTCGCATATCGGTATATCCCAAGCGAACACAATCCAGCAGACATTGCTACCAGAGGAACCATTCCGACTCGTCTAATAAGTTACGAGCCTTGGTGGAGCGGGCCCACATGGACCAATGGTAATGAACCGAATTGGCCTCATTGGGAATACGACGTTCCACAAGAAGAGGATAACGAAGAAGATAAGAATATAGTAGCAACAACAACCACAGAAGAAATCATCAATACAAATCGAATCAATCTCCTGGAGGCAAAACGATTCAGTAAATGGACAAAGATGATAAGAACAACAGTAAGAGTACTAAAATTTCTCAAAAAATTATCTAAAGGAAAATTAACCTGGTTAAGCAGCGTATCAAAGGAATCCGATTACACCCGAGGATTACAATCTCGCTGCGGAACTACTAATAAAACAATCCCAATCGGAAGGTATAACAGCAGAAGAAGTGGAAAAGTACAATCTGCACTATGCAGACAGGTACTGGAGATTCCAGAGCAGACTACAATTGCCGAACGACAGGGAATACTCATCCCAAACAATATATCTCCCCAGACACAATCGAATAACAGAACTAATTATTCAACACCACCACGAAACGACGCATCATGGAGGTATCCCTCAAACTATTTCCAGAATAAGAAAGCTTTACTGGATTCCGAAAGGAAGGGCTGAAGTCAAGAAGGTGTTAAACCGCTGTATGAGTTGCAAACGCTGGAAAGCCAAGCCATTCAAATTGCCACCTATGCCAAATTATCCGCAAGAGCGGATCACTGAATCAAGAACGTTTGGACGAATTGGCCTCGACTATTTGGGGCCGATTACTGTGAAGATACAATTGGAAAAAGCAAAGCGATGGATCGCCTTGTTCACATGCTTCACCACCAGAGCGGTACATTTGGAAATGGTGGACGATCTATCAGCGGAAAGTTTCCTAACTGCATTAAGAAGATTTGTTGCGCGACGCGGCTATCCCGAACTCATTCTTTCGGACAATGCCACCCAATTTCAGGCAGTTTTTCAAGCCATAAAAACGCAAGAATCACAACTCTCTAATTTCCTTGCTGAGAAAGGAATCAAATGTAAGACTATAACACCGAGAGCACCATGGAGCGGCGGAATCTACGAAAGATTAATCGGCCTAACAAAAAGGAGTTTAAGAAGAGCTATCGGTAGACGACTGCTTAAGGAAGGGGAACTAATCACACTGATTATCGAAGTGGAAAGCATTCTTAATACTCACCCCTTAACTTACGTAAATTTCGACGACTCAATTATTTTGCGACCAATAGACTTCATCATTCCCAATGCTTCTTTGTCTATACTGAATAGCAATAACGACAGAGAAGACGAATTCTCACCTTATAGTCTAACCACACAAGAAAGGTTACTTCAACACTGGTCGAATACCCTAGAAACATTGAAAACATTTTGGGAGATATGGAAAGACGAATACTTGAATAGCTTAAAGGATCGATACCAATTAGAACATAGATCTCCAAGAAATGTAGAAAAGAGACAGCCGATAGAAGGAGAAGTGGTACTGTTAGATGAGCCACATAGCCAATGATGGGTACGTCAGGAGCGCTCAGATCGAAACATCGTCAGGAAAACTTCTAAATCGACCTGTAAGCACGTTGTATCCACTTGAAGTTACTCCAGAAGAACAGTGTACTCCGGAGAACCCCGCGAACCCATCAGAGAGAGCAGAACCAATTATCCAAAACCGAAACACCACAACTAACACGAAGATTTCGAGTGAAAGTGGTGAGGAGCAACCTATTGCTCATCGAACACGGAGCCAGACAAATTTACCAAAGAAAGGGAGAAGTCAAATTTCGTTTTAACCAACTTACTGTTAACAGTAGCAATATCGATAATTCTACAAGCAGCAGAAACGAAGGAATGCAAATGGACATCAGGTGTTCCATTTAACATGCCTCAGAAATGGAATTGCAAAACAATTGAAACTCGTAACGCCACACCGATTCGAATTACAGTCTACACGCATGTTCATGTGAGAATACCTGCTATTAAATGCCATAACATTACTCGAACGGTGTGTACTAAAGCATTCCTCAGAATATCATTATCAGTAGTTTCGGACTTGACGACAACTTCCGCAATGGACGCACATCATTGTGAAAAGCTACACTCTCGAATGGAAGTTAACAGCGTTCCCCTGGTACAAACCTCTCCGAATAAATGGACCACGAATAAGAGATACAATACTCCTATGGTTGGCTAGGAGTTAAGTGTCAATCCACATCGAACCTCATATTGATGAAGGGTGAACTACTCCTCGATGAAGGGAGAGGCCTGGTATCTGATCTGGAAAATACAGAAAACTGTTCAGTACAAGCAGGGGAATGTATAACGAAAACCAGTATTGTGCTCTGGAATAGGACGGATCCAACTAAAGAATGCAATTATCGTAGAATTGGGACCTTTGACGCCCAACGATACGAAAATCACGTCGTCGTCCACAAGCTACAAACCTCCCTTGTATATAAGGGGACACCACGGAAGTCAATCACCTCGAATTGTCGATTCGTCAAACCCCATCAAATGAAAGGTGGAATTATCATTGATGAGGTTCAAGGAACGCATGTGACTGCAATAGAATTTCCGAATCGGGAAACAAATTCACCGCTATTCATGCTGGAAATCAGCCCCAAGGAAACCTTTGATCCAGAAAATCTGAAATATCAGTACATATTCGACGATATACAACTGCAGATTAATAATGAGCTCAATATCCTCAATCAAAGAAGCTGCCAAAATCGGAATAATTTGCTATTACTAGTCGAGTGGCTATCACACGACAATCCAACTCTGGCTGCGAAGCTCATATTACAACGAAACGACATCATCGCAAGGAGAATCAATGGTAAATTATTGGTCGCTCCTTGTAAATCTAAAGAAATGAATTCAACTACCGTCGAATTCGAAGCCGGAATAATCAACAAATTTGAAAATGAACGGATAGACGCAGAGCTAGAAATATTGGCTCGTAAACAGGAATCAGTTCAGCTGGTATCCGAAACACAAACTACCGAATCTCTTTGGCAGGAAATCAATCAACAAGGCGAAGAGTTCGAAGACCAATTGGAGGATATACTGGGCAAAGCTACCAAGGCCATACAAAAGGAACTTTCGGATCTCACTTGGCATTGGCGATTGATTATGTTTGCGATAATTGTCTTCGCGTTGTTAGTCGTGCTGATTATTCTTAGATGGAAATTTCAATTGGTTATCTCAATCTTAAGATTCGTATGTCTTAGAAAATCTAGAAACAGAGAAATACCTACCACCATCCCTTTACATTTAATTCAAACTTGTACTACCCATAATCAAGGTTTAGAAAGTGTTGAGGATCACAATGTTTTGTCCTATAAACCCCAAATCTATCCATTAGAATACTTTTCGCCCTTCCCTCGGGAGTGTCGAGAACAAGCTCGAAATTCCACTAGAAATAATCTTTGTATCGAACAATCGAATTTAGCAAAAGGTCAAATTTAAATCAATGTATTTATATTTAAGCAAATCATGTTAATCATTTATTGTAAGTTTTATTGTAATTCAAATTCCTTAATGACTCATAGATGGTAATGTGTTAACAAATTTCCATGCTAATCTGTTATATTATCTAATGCACATCTGTTCCAATCCTTATTTGTTATCTAATTCCGTTTACAAAAACTATCTTTCCCATAGCCTTCTTGCTAGCTTCCATTTTATCAATCGCTTTATCTCTCCACCCTCAAATCATCCTATATAAGGGCAATTACCACTCAACCGGGGGCAGTCTTCCCAGTCTCTCCGTTGCTTAGCTCATCCTCTTCACTAAATTGTCAAACTACTGATTGCTTGTTTGGTTTAATTACCCAAGATTGAGCACTCGACTCAATTGTGCAAGTAAACCAACCCAATCCAAACCATTCACAACAATGCATCTTTAAATATATGGATGTCTGTTTGTGGTATTGTTATTCCCAAATTAATGCATTTCATTGTTGTTCTTCCTCACTTAAAACTTGACCCCAAAATACAAATATTAGATAAATAGTTTGAGTTTATCATCGACGGAGTTAAGAAATCTATTGGATTGTCGGATTTTAACATCGCGAAACACTAAATAAATGTTAACAATGCTTAATATAGCAATCCATTGATGTCTTTTACAATTCATCGTAATGGTTTATTTGACTTTTGATCTTATATCAATTCATATACTATGAGCATCTATCATGTATGTCTATTGCAACTCATAGTAGCCATTTATCATAATGTCTGGACAAACCATTATATTCTCTTTCGTAATATCCATTCAATTCATTGTGATATCTATTTTTAAACTTATTGTTAAAGCTACTTACTATCATTTTTTGTACAAAAATGTCTTATTATAAACCACTCCCACATTTTAACACATATAATGTAAGATAATTGCTATATAAGGATCACCCTTGTTAAAAGATTTAGTATATGTGTAATTTATTGCCAAGGACCGACGATTCCAATTTCAATTGTTCTCTATCAACGTTTTGTCCTATTACTTTGCTAATAAAGAACTTGGATTATATTTCTGTTACCTCACGCATTTACATTTACATCCAAAACAATCTCCCTGAGATCAAACACCTCTCCCAATATTATTAATTAAACAATCAAACCTTCCACGACATGGATCATATTGTGAAGCAACGAACTGTACAATCGTTCTTCTAGTTAATTTCTCTTTAACTTAAGGTTGAATGTTACACGTATGATATCTGTGTCTGAATCCGAAATTAAGAAAATTTTCATTGTTCATTTTGCTTTGATCATATTTAAATATTCTCTCGTTAAATTCTGTATCGTTAGAAAGGAATTCCTCTATTATGTTTATTGAGATTTTTCCAAAAATACTTTTCATTGCCTATATAAAGCTTTTCCTGTTCCATTAAGCAGTCTTCCTTATTTTTCATGTCGTTGTGTTGCCATAATTTTTTAATAATCTTAGCACATAATGTTATAATTTCCATTCCCATAGTTTGTACGCTGAATTACGTACGGGTAATAAATCTGAGTTTCTTTATCTCAAACTAAGCTAGCTTAAATTTTGCTTAATTTTAACCGATGTAATTTCTTGGTGATAAAAGAGATTCCTTCATTAAACAGTACTAATTCCTTTTCATGTCGTTGAGGTTGTAAGGGATTGAAGACTACTATCCCTCTATCCTATATACAGGTAAAGTTTCCTTCTTTTCTTCCTTTATTTGAATTACAAGAGTTGAATTTTAAATATACATAGAACACGTAATAAGTTCAATTTCCCTAGTCTCTTGAATCCAGTCTAAATGTGTCATCCTGTTTGAAGGTTTTTGGGTCTTTTCGTTAAATAAATTGTACATTCAAGAACTTTTCAACTTGAATTTCTTTACGCAAATTTTACACAAATCAAAGGACTTTTATATTGAGCTTTTCAAATAAACGATTCATTAACTTAGAAATCATGTACTATTTAGAATTAACTCCAACATTGGAACTTTAGTGGTCATTTATTGATTTGCGTTTATTTTTTATATTTAAAACTTTTCAGTTTTATAGTTCTATATCATGCGAGTCGTTATGTCTTACTACTATTGCAACACTTTATCATAATTATGATAATATCTAGTAAGTACAGATAAATGCTGTGTATGAATTGTTAATACTTGTAAAAAGCTTTAATGAAAGAGGAAGTATGTAAAGAGAAAACTTATAGCAAAAATACTTGTAATGGAAAAGTCAAATTTTAATCCAAACAACTACAAATTCTGTTATAAAGCTGTTATATTTCTCTTATATGTTTATTATATATTCCAAATATTCAATATATTTGGATTTAAATGTTCAATATATTTGGTTGAATGGATTAAAACCCTAAAATATCCCAAGTGCTTATAGATAATCGAAATGAAAGCTTACGTAATTTTAGAGATAGTTTCGAATATTCTTGTCTGCAGTGGCTCGAAACAGCCAATGCAAGTAAAGTACACGAAATCTATTTAGACGTTACATTTAGTGAAATTATTTGATATTATTAGGAATTGAAATTACTCCTTGCTCACTCCAAAATGAAGAATTTTGCGTATGGTAGCTGGCCCTAGCCAGTGTCCTTTCACGCCTAGTTTCCAATAAATGAACGGCAATATGTACCTTGTAAGCAGAAATGAAATATAACGGGGTTTTGCTTGATTTATAGGCAAAGTTTCATGCGGTCCTTCTAAAGTAAATTCCGCAAGTACCACATGCCGAAAGCTGACAATCAATGGACACGATGAATAGCAATTATACTGAAAATGTCACACAAATAGCATAATAGAATTTAAATATTAAATAATATTGAGTACTGAACAATACAGTGCGTTTCATCCTTTTCCACTCATGTTTACTAATCTTCTGGAGGATCATATTAACAACTGCCACATTTTTTCGCTATATGTGTCCATAAAATGTTATAAGTTATTGGTATAAAATGTGAAAATAGTAAAATTATAAATAAATTGGTAGTAAGAAAAAGCGAATTACCGTTTCCAATAATGGTTTCTTTTCCAAAAATCTTGGAATATTTTTACTTAAAGTTCTCATTTGACTATCTGAAAATCACTCGTTTAAAGTTTGATCGACTATTATTCAACAAAATATCAAATTATATTTAATATTTAAATTGAAGCGAGAAGGAAACTAAAATTTGAGATTCACATGAGTATCAATGAACCACACGTTATTCAATGTAATGATGGAAGCTTAACATAATGCAGCAGCAGTCTTCTTATTTGGTGATCCGAGACAATCTCCAATGCCAAAAATATTCGCAAATTTTGCGTGTTGTAATGATTTTTGATTGATGTCCAAGAAATTATTAGCATTGGTTATTTCAGGTGAATTCCGTAAAACTTCTGGTGCTGAACAAGGCGGTGCTACATGTATGAAATCGAACTGTAAATTATTGCATCAAGGATTTTAGCAAAGTAAAGTATTATTTCAAATATAAAAAGAAAGATTTTTTTTTTGTAATTAAGCATAACTGATTTAGTTAAAGATGAAATTTTGATAATCAAAAAGATAAAGTTAGGTTTGTCAAAAGAATTTTATATTAAACTATATAGTATAGAAATAAATATAAAGTATAAATTAAAGATTTGTCATACTTGAACATTCCTTAGACAAATATAAATGTGTTTTAAATTTACATGTTAAGTCAGAAATCATTCATCCAACATTTTCTAATCATAGATATTACAATTTGTTGTAATATCTATGATTAGTAGAATATTACAATTTGTTAACAAAGAATATGCGCATTGCTTGATATGTTGAAAACTGCTCTTTATTCTACTGTTATGATCTTTCAGTTTGACAGCCATTTTGATTGTTAAACGATTGTTAGTTCTTTGTCCTCGTTATAAACCAAATCGACTACCAATATCAAAATATTCCAGCGATCTTCTAATCTAACAACCAATCCCACTCACTATTCAAAGCTAAAGATCAGCCAACAGTAAGACCTCCTTACTCACTGTAATCGTGCACTTTGTTGTAAGCCAATGTTCGCGTATAAACGTAAAAAGAGAAGGTACGATAACTTAGCTAGCATATGATGAATTGTTCGATATAATTAAATATTCACTCTATCCGTTTTCTACTCGCAAATTCAAAATGTTCCAGAGGTCTTCTAATCTAATTTTTTCTATTACTCTATAAGCGTGAGCGTGACTACTGCTGAATTTTTAGAATTAAACAAATTGAACTGTTTTTCTTGCTGGATGAATTAGTCTTATGAGATTTTTTTTCAATATGTCAAAGTATTAAGGAAAAAACATATCTGTTTGCATTGTATTTTATATCTCTAATTCAAGCAAAATTTCATGAAATTCATCACAAAAGAGATGAAGGAAGGAAATATTCAAAAATGTCGACGATCCACAGGTATCTTAAACTTAATAGCTGCAGCAAGAGAAGCTATCATTACTTTAAACATTCCTTTTGCTAGTTTTTTCATTTTAATATAAGTCACGAAGAAATTGAAATGATCCCCACTAATCACACAACAGCAAAATTTTCACAGTTATCACTCCTAACATTTAGTGGTGATTTCAATGCAACAGTTCATAATCAAAACATCTCAGATATTCAGAAACTAAATTATCTGATGCCATGTCTCAAAAGGATGCATTGCTATCAATGAGCGATTATGACATTGCACCAGAAAATTATATCATAAGAGACTTACCAACAGAGAACTATGGTAAATTCTTCATTATGAAGAAGTCACTTTATAGTGAACTGCATTGAAGCCATCGAGAGATGGAATCCACTGATGAAACCTTGGAACATACCAGTATTGGAATTGCAATTGAAAATAAGGTTTGGATATTGGACAAAGTTCATCAATTAAAGTCGGAATAACAGGATGGTCGATTCATAAAATCCGGCAATTCTTGAAAGAATTAATACTCAGAAACGAAGAAGTTATAATAACCAGGGAGAAGTAATCAAGTAAAATTAATGCTAAAGCTGAAACTTCAGCCTTAGCTGCCATCAAGACATCCAAATCAAATAATTCAATTAAATCAATTAAATCAACGAAAGTTCCAGAGTTAAAGTGTGCATATTTTGTAACAAGAATCACTGGAATAATGAATGCTCTGATTATCCTACATTCAAGCCTTATTGTTTGTTTCAAACGCCTTCGAATAGGGTATAAAGCGAGCGAATGCGAAAGGGAAAAACCTTTTTTTTTTTTCATTTTAAAGGTCTCCATAACACGGTACTGTGTTCGCTGAAATAACGAAAATCCCCAAAATCAGCAAATTCTAGTAAAAAATTTTGGATTCGACTACATCATCGAAGATGAGTAAATCAATTTTACTTTCATTCAAAGAAATAGATATAGTCAATCCATACCACTCAAAAATCCAATAACGAATTTTCTATGTCACGAATCTCAATATCACGAAACTTCAAATATTACTGAAGAGATTGTCCAATGAACCAACCCTTCGCAAACAATGCTTATACGCTGAACTCTTTGTTCTAGTCGTGTTCATCCTTTATACATTGTTTTCGATAATGCTTACACACCTCTTTTGTTCCCATTGTTATGTTTTTACTGGTGATCTCTTATATTGTTTTCAATAATGTTTGGAGCTTAAATTCATTGTCTCTAATCTGGTGTTTCTACCATAAATCCTTCACATATTATTTCCTACTTGATATTTAAACTTCAAATTACTTCCCTCTTTCTTTGCTTACATTATGACTGTGACTATTTTGAAACCCAACAGAATTGATTCATAATCACCATTCCTACTTTAACAATATACATGTAACGGTAAAACAGTTGACAATAACCAAAAAGGATTTCTCGACCTGTTTTTCAATTCTTGTAAATTTTTTATAATATTGCTCCTGTTAATAAAGGGAATATATTTCTGTGCTACATCCAACTGTCTACATCCAATAAATCTCCCCGGGATCAGCAAGTCTCTCCCAAAATCATAGAATTTTGCAACCACAAAACGCTTTAACTTTGGGATTATTTGATATTGGATCACATTTATTCTCTATATTGGGAGAATTGGCAAATCGATTGAGATTAGACAGAACCAGGGGAGGAAATTTGAGGCTTTTCTCATTTGGTAAACAAATCTCCAAAGTCATGTCGGACTACAAAATAGAAATCGGAGTAAAAATCTGGAATCTAAAATTATACCTATTAATGCTTGCGTGTTACATTATACATTATATAATAGAAGAACTATAAGTAGTTAAGTCGAGCCATCACTATTTGACACGTGTGAAATCTCAAGAACAGCCAGAAGAGAAAGGAGGTTCTAGGAAAGGCCCAATAACTTATTGGACTGACTATTCTGATTTCATATCGCCAAATCAGATCTACAATTTGGTACCACAATTCTATGCAATCTTCACAAAGGTTTGTTCTATAATAACGAATACAACTAAATCAAATTTGATATCGCATCTGTTAACACGAAATCGATAAATGTAAATAATGTCACTACGATTTAAAAAATAGATGAATTCTGGAAACTATAACTCATGATGACGATCTGATATTCATGATGACGAAGAGGTGCTAAAGCATTTCAAAGGGAATGTTATTAAACAAAATGATAATTATGTTCCTTATTTTGGAAGATTGAAAACATTAATTCAAACTACTACTTAGTCGGTACAATGGATTTTATATGTTTTACCACAAGAAAGTGCATCAAGAATAAGTACAATACCATTGGAAAAGTAACTCCAGAAATGAATCAGATTGGCGTTATGTATCATTTGCCGCATCATGAAGTATTAACGAAACAAATCGACAATAAAATTAAAAATCGTTGACATCTGCTCAAGAGTATCAGAACTTTGAAAGATATCACTGACTTAACAAACGTATTGCTTCGATTAAGAATGGTGGAAGAAAATGCATTTTTGCAGCAGTTATTTCCATCCGAGCGAAACTGCATAACCAAGGACAAATCACGAAAGATAAATATAATAATATAATAATATATCGGGGTGGTATCATCACACTATTAACCATTTTTAATTCACTTAAAAACTCATGAAAGCGGATTCTAAAAAATCCGAAAAAAATGGAGATCAAAAAAAAAAAAAACTTTACGTTGACAGTGTTATATTACCAACTAAAGGAACCCAAGAAGCACGCAAAAATTATGCAGTGAAATCTTCAAAGAAGCCTCAATCAACATAAGCGAAATGACAATGAACTCAACAAAATTATTCCCAAGCACATCGAGCAGAAATAAGCCGATTCAAAAAATTTCTGGTTAATTGGAATCCCAAAGAACATGTCATCCGAGTCACCTTAAAGCTTTGGAATGGAGGGATCTAATAAGAAAAACAATTTCACAGTCGACCCGGTACCAAATGAGATTCCTCGTCTCGACTATGATTCAAACTTCAAAGGTCAACCAGTAAATGAGGAAGATAAAGAAACGTAGAAATCTCTGATAAATTCATAACCAAAAGACGTAAAAGAACTGCCATATACTTCGGAACAAACGCAACTTCATGTCTTCACAGATGCATCAAGTGTAGCAATCCTGAAGTTCTACACGCATAGCCATGGCATTCAAAGAATTAAAAGCCCTTGATAATCGCTAAATCCTGAATTGCATCAATTAAATGTACCATTATATTCCGATTAGATATAACCAGAGTTATCAGCAATATTTATTGAAGTACGAGTAGCCCAGTTTGTAGTAACTGGAGATGGTTAACTCTAAATGTGCACTACACTGGATCCAGAACTGTTCCGACTGCTATCAAAATTTGTGCAAAATCCAGCAGAAGAAAAAAAAAAATAAGAAAGCAAAGTTCTTGTTTCGTTGCATCTCAAATAAAAATAATCCAAAGACTCTCTCCAACAAAACTTAGGAACTATCTGGCCATAAGGAAATAACTTCGATGGAAACTATGAAAATGAAGAACATAAAATTCTTATCTCAAAAGTCACAAAGGAAATAAAAGAAAGTTTTAAAGAACATTGAATAGAGTGTTTTAAGGTTATAAATGCGAGTCGTTTTAGTAAGTGATCAAAATTAGTAAGGACCGCATGGATTCTTGAGTTCATAGAATTAAAAAAAAAAAAAACGAAATTAAGAGAATATTGAACAAATGTATGCATTGTAAAAGAAAGCAAAACTATTTAATCTCCTAGTCATGTCTAAGTTCCACAAGCTCAAGTCATGCTCTCCCATACATTCGCACACGGATTGAATTATATGGGTTTCCTTTCTGTCAAACTGGAACCGGCATAGCTAAAAGATGGATAGCACTCTTCATATGTCTCACAAGAGTAGTACATCTATAACTATTAGAAAATTTATCTACCGAAGTTTTTTGCACATATTGAAAAGATCCATTGCCCGACATTTATCCTAAATTAGTTTCAAGGTACTAATTAGTTTTCCAAATAATAATGGAATGGACAAATAAAGTATATGGGAAGTGGAGGAGTTTATGAAAGAATAATTGGAATAGCCAAATGGGCAGTGAGAAGGGTCATTAGTAGGAAGTTATTATGGAAGGGAGAATTAATAATCTAATAGCAGAAATGAAAGGCATATTAAATACCCGATCATTGACTTATGCAAACTTCGAAGATTACATAAGTATACGCCCAACTGATTTCATCTGACCCAATGCTCATTACCCACTCTCTCATCCCTTACTCCCCCTCCCAATTGCTAACAACAATAATCTGGGAAAAATTTCCCCCACGAATTTTCCTCCAAAGAAAAATTTATTAAGTATTGGTCAAATACCTTCAAAGATCAAACCCTGAAAGCATATGGAAAAATAAATATTTAACCAGTTTTCGAGCATGAACTAAAAGAACATTCTCCTCTAAGAAATGTATCAAGAAGAGCTCCACATGAGGTAAAAATTGTGTTAGTCAATGAACTAGAAAGTCTCCGCGGTGAAAATTAGAAAATTAGCCAGGATAAAAAGAAAAAAAATAAAAAAGGAAGAGATGGAGAAATGAGAAGTGTCTCAATAGAATTATCAGACTGAAGACTCTTAAACCGATAGTGAATATGTTGTACCCTATATCGCGGATTTTAATATCGCGAGACTCTAAAATAGCATATGAAAGTTGACAGTTGACAATATGAGTAAGAAATATATTCTATGAAATCCTGCAAATAATGCTTATAACTCTGTTTCTAAGCTTATGTTTAGTCTGTAAATTTTTTATATATTGCTTACACGGTATCAGCTCCTCATTTAGTTAACCTCAAACAAACATGAAAAAAAGAACTGTAACAAAAAAAATTTCATTTTCATGAAAATTTAAAAGAGAATTATTATACCTTTTGAATTTCTAATTCTCCTGTTGGGTTATTATCTTCTCCCATCAGCTCAAATGTAGCTTCTCGTTTTAAGATATCAATTGATTTTAAATTTCTCAACAACTTCAATTCGATCGATTTCTTTTTTACAATTTCATTTAACGCTCTAGCATATTTTGGCACATCGAATATGTCGGACGAAAATGTATTGAATGTTAGATGTATTTGTTCACGAATACCCCTCTGAAAAAACGAAAAAAACTGCAATCATCATAAAATTTGGTATATGCTAAAATTAATTTAATTGTGAACAGCATTGTTAAAACGCCTAACAATTGGTTGTTGCCTTTTCAGAAATAACTATCACCGTTAAACTTCACAAAAGTCACTACTAAATGATTGTTCATTTCGGATATAATCATTTACTTTTTATTCCAGATATAATTCGATTATGTCAACTTGGCCATAGCACAAATAAATCGTAAGAAATTTTTTAAAGAGAGTTTTTTTAAAACGTAGCAAAAATTAAGATGACACAATTTTTCAATGAAAATTGCATCTCATAATAAATGTTTTATATTTTGAAAATATTATGAAGAAACAAAAATAATTTCTAGTAAAAAATGACAACGATTATAAAAAATAATGGAATAATTCATTTAAGATGCTTTTAAAATCTCCTGTGATAAGTAACATCTTGCTTACCTTCCGGAATATCTCATCCGCCAAATAGCATATCTTTTGGGCTGCACCGGAACATTTAATTGGCGCATTTGGTAAAGTAAATATAGCTCTCCCTTTGTTAAATGCATATAAACATTTTTGTGTTTTTTGTGCTAAATCAGCACGATAAATGCTGCATACGTTTGGATCCGATAAAGCTTGTGGTAAATTTTGAATCTGAAATTAATAAGACCAAATGAGTATTGACTGATTGCATGCTAAGGTTATATAGCAATTAGCGTGCTAATTGTTCCTTTATATTGCATACAGAATGTTAAATGTTGTTCTCACAGTTTAAATGAAAGAAATTACCACTAAATTCAAATTTTAGGCAATCTGAAAACTAACCGTTACATTAGCATATAAAAAAATGTTCATGATTACGTTTTAAAAAAAATTCTATCAATTCTACTGCGAATTCGCGAGTTCATGAATATATTTTAAGTTCAAAATTTCTTTTGCCCTCCTTATCTCTAATAAGTAACAATAATAGAAAACAAACTGAAATACCAAGTCAAATCGAACTTCAAGCCCTGCTGCAACAATTAGCAATTCATAGTTTATTTTTGTTCCATCACTAAAGGAATTTTTACATCTTTTGAAATAAAAAAATTTATTGGAAAAATTTACATGAAATCATTAATTGTTAAAATGTGCACCAACTTTAATTTAAAATATTGAACAATATTCTTTTTAAAACTAAGCTTATACGTCTGAAATTAATGAAATGAATTTTGAAATTACAACGTATAACATTAGTTTATTATCCATTACTCTTTTCATTTCCCTCTCCTTTCTTTCTCATTCTATGTTAAGAGAAAAAGGTGGTTCGAAAAGTTGAGCTCTACCCTTACTTACCTTAGTATCACCGAATTTTCCGTAGGGTTGATTTTCCTCGCTGCTTGCTTAATCCAGATATTATCGGGATGTAAAACTTCCTTCATTGGCTTAACACATTGTTGCAATTTGCATAGACCACCTCCGACAAATGTATAGCCTGGCTGGAAGTGATGTTCCTGAAAAAAAATCTCCGATTATGCATAGATTACATTACTGTTGAATAATTTTTCCGATATCTATTTTATGTATTGATACCTTATCAGATTTATTCAAGCAGATTTGAAACATATATATAAATTATATAATTATAAATATGAAACAGATTTAATTTAAAGTTACTGATTTACAGAAATGCTATTAAATTCAAGAAATATAAACATCAGCTGGATCAATGACGACTATTTGTCCTTTGGGCACCAATTTATGACACCAATGAGATAATGAGCAACCACCTGTACCACCACCAATTACCACCACCTTATAACTTGTGCTAGCTGCAATAAAAAGACTTTTCATATATATGAAAACTGTTTAGCTACACTGCATAGATAGCGGCAATCTAGCTGGGTAGGATGAAGTTAAAGAATAAGAGAGTGATTATTATTATTATTATTATTATTATTATTATTATTATTATTATTATTATTATTATTATTATTTATTATTTATTATTTATTATTTATTATTATTATTATTATTATTATTATTATTATATTATTATTATTATTATTATTATTATTATTATTATATTATTATCATTATTATCATTATTACCATTATTACCATTATTATCATTATTATTATTATTATTATTATTATTATTATTATTATTATTATTATTATTATTATTATTATTATTTATTATTATTATTATTTATTATTATTTATTATTATTTATTATTATTTATTATTATTTATTATTATTTATTATTATTTATTATTATTTATTATTATTTATTATTATTTATTATTATTTATTATTATTATTATTATTTATTATTATTTATTATTATTTATTATTATTTATTATTATTTATTATTATTTATTATTATTTATTATTATTTATTATTATTTATTATTATTTATTATTATTTATTATTATTTATTATTATTTATTATTATTTATTATTATTTATTATTATTTATTATTATTTATTATTATTTATTATTTATTATTATTTATTATTATTTATTATTATTTATTATTATTTATTATTATTTATTATTATTTATTATTATTTATTATTATTTATTATTATTTATTATTATTTATTATTATTTATTATTATTTATTATTATTTATTATTATTTATTATTATTTATTATTATTTATTATTATTTATTATTATTTATTATTATTTATTATTATTTATTATTATTTATTATTATTTATTATTATTTATTATTATTTATTATTATTTATTATTATTTATTATTATTTATTATTATTTATTATTATTTATTATTATTTATTATTATTTATTATTATTTATTATTATTTATTATTATTTATTATTATTTATTATTATTTATTATTATTTATTATTATTTATTATTATTTATTATTATTTATTATTATTTATTATTATTTATTATTATTTATTATTATTTATTATTATTTATTATTATTTATTATTATTTATTATTTATTTATTATTATTTATTATTATTTATTATTATTTATTATTATTTATTATTATTTATTATTATTTATTATTATTTATTATTATTTATTATTATTTATTATTATTTATTATTATTTATTATTATTTATTATTATTTATTATTATTTATTATTATTTATTATTATTTATTATTATTTATTATTATTTATTATTATTTATTATTATTTATTATATTTATTATCATTTATTATCATTTATTATCATTTATTATCATTTATTATCATTTATTATCATTTATTATCATTTATTATCATTATTATTATTATTATTATTATTATTATTATTATTATTATTATTATTATTATTATTATTATTATTATTATTATTATTATTATTATTATTATTATTATTATTATTATTATTATTATTATTATTATTATTATTATTATTATTATTATTATTATTATTATTATTATTATTATTATTATTATTATTATTATTATTATTATTATTATTATTATTATTATTATTATTATTATTATGCAACCTATATGTGAAATATCAATGTTGTGAACATTCAGTTGCTCTATCATCAGAAGATCTGCTATGTATTTAATAATAATTCGAGAATCCGGATAGTCCCATAACATTTAACCAAAAACTATGTGAAACACATTTCAAATTTCATTTTCTTCCCAGCAGGAAGCCTTTTGTGTTTGTTTAATTCACTTTAATTACTCACTTTATTAGGTATCAGTGGAGGAATAGAAAAATTGTTCGGAACAAAAAGAAAAAAGGAACTTTCAAAAAAAGATTTACCTAAATTAGTAACTGTTAACTTCATCGATTTCACTTCAGAAGCGAAAAGAGATCAATGATCGCATCGCATCAGTTTCGAACAAAGCGAAATATTTCACTTTTCTACTTCTGTTGGCCGTGATACTTTGACGAGAAATTAAGAGAATCTTCAATTTGTGCGAATTGAATTAACGATAAGTCAAGTTGTATAGTAAAATTAAGTAAATCGATCACTACGCTGATGTTGATAGGTATGTTAGTAGGTAAATTAAAATATGGAATCAGATGTCATTCTAGCTGACAAAAAAATTACCGAAATTGACTAGTTTAAGTTAAGGAAATAATAATTAATTAAAACAACTCACGCAGTGAGATACGTTATTTCTTCTTATTATTATTTGACATTACCTATCAAAAATTATTTGTATTACTATCTGATACATAATTAAAGTTTATCAGTGTTGATTTAATTATTTGTTTGAAACCTTCAGATTTAAATCAAAAAGTAATTCATAAAAAAATTTGATAATAATTTCATAATGTTAGAAATTTGACAAAATTAAAGTAGTTCATCAATAAGTCATTGGCAAGTGGATATAATTATCATCAATAACAAATTATTTATATCACTGATAGAAAAAGAAATTTCGCTATCAACTATTCGAAACAAATTTCCTGAAAAATAAGAGAAAAAAATTTCACATCAGTAATTGATAAGAACTGTTAATCGATAGATTTAATTAGCATATAATATGTTTAATTATTACTTGAAGTGCTCGCTGATATAGAAACGTAAATTTATAAAAGTGTTATTCGTCTACTTAAAGTTTATTATGCAGTTGATAATAATTTCTATATTTCATATCTACAAAACTTTGAGAAATAAGCATAGAAACATTATATATATTTATATTAAAATTGAACCAAAAAATTTCTTAGCAAAAGTTTTCAGTTTTTCAAGAATTGTTTTGGTCCCTAGCTACATCTCACTCTCAATCTTCCTTTAATATATATATATAATCTACGAGACATCACACGTAAACATCGGATCGATCTTTTTTTAACTAACACTTCAGATACGTGTATGTTAAAGTAATCTGAACATTATTCTACTCGCACAGTTTACTTAATTACAATAAAATATCGTATTTTCTTTCAGTAATTTTCTTGTAACAAAATTTATGAAATAAAAAAAAGAGAAATTGTCTGCGAAGTACTTCTGATTGCTTGCAGTTGTTTGTATGAAATCGTAGAAATAACATCACTGATCGATAATCGATAAATTAAAATTAAAGAAAAAAAGGCAAAAAAAAAGGAGACGAAGAGAAGGGCTGTCGAGACTGCCACAACAATTTGTAACATATAGTTGTGTAGTTAAAAATTCAAATTGTTAAATGATTCTCATCTTTTTTAAAAAACACAGCTCAATTCGTTATCAAATTTATTAAGAAGTGTCTCAATTCTACTGGGATTAACTTATTAAGATATTATTGTAGCACGAAATCTTCTTAACTGTTAAGAAATTAAAGTATTTTTTATCAGACAGTAGATAATATAATTTTCATATTGCTAAATATAGAGTTTCGATCATATATCAAATCATTATCATATCAACTGCATCACTGCTATCATATCAATTATACCGATATACCAAATCATTATTATCATAGTTGTCATATCAACAACAATATATCAACCGTATCAATATATCAAATTACTGTTATCATTCGACCATAACAATATGTAAAATCATTATTACAAAATATATTACCATATCATACAACCACTGACTCACTAATCAGGTTAATGCCATATATCAACTACATCAACAC
Organism: Brugia pahangi; assembly: GCA_012070555.1. Classification (NCBI taxonomy): domain Eukaryota; kingdom Metazoa; phylum Nematoda; class Chromadorea; order Rhabditida; family Onchocercidae; genus Brugia; species Brugia pahangi. Next base: position 36,954 of record JAAVKF010000013.1, on the reverse strand, counting down.
ATCAAATCATTATTATCATATTAAACATATCAGTAGATCATATATCAACTACATCAACACATCAAATCATTATTATCATATTAAACATATCAGTAGATCATATATCAACTACATCAACACATCAAATCATTATTATCATATTAAACATATCAGTAGATCATATATCAACTACATCAACACATCAAATTATTATTATCATATTAAACATATCAGTGATCATATATCAACCACGTCATATCAACTATATCAATATACCAAATCTTCACACTATAGTTGCATAGTCGTTATCTATCATCTCGATTATTTTAGTAAAAATTATGTTCCGAATCGAAATCAATTCTTCGTTCATTGAAAAATTCCAGCAGTTTCATTCACATTCTATACTTAAGTCTGCAGTACTAATAGAATCGACTTCCAATAAATCAAAATATCGACCACTAACAAAAACTTCTATTTATTTCTCAAAATCAACTGCTGGCATCGACACACGACATTAAACATATTCTCAACATCATTTTCATTATAAAGATATGATTTAAGTTGCCAAAACTTAAATTCCATTGAGGAACGTTAGAAATAATTGTGCATATTCGATTTATGCTTTATCAATTTTAATGAAATACTTTGATCAAAGCAAAATCATTAAATATGTAACTACACTAACTGATAAAACAGGAAAAAAGCATGAAGTGATAAGTTTGATTATTGTAACTCACATGCAAAAATGCGATATATATCGCTTCGGTTCAATTAAACTTGCGACAACGGTAAAAATCACTGCAATGGCGGTGATTGCATATTGTATGGTAATTAATGCAAAGATTAATCGTTTACTATGAATATAGTAATACATTGGGAATGCAACGACACAAAATCTTTCCACACTATTCATTAGTAAACTCCAACCATTTAGAAAAGACATTGATAAAAAAAAGATCGCCACCTGAAATTTCACTAACTGTTGAATTCATTTTGCTGCTAATTACTTACTCTTATTGACACAATGCAGTAATGTTATTATTGATTAAAATACAACAGATTTAATCGGATTCTTTTCTTATTTAGCTTCCAACATTTTGTTACTTACAAATTTATTATTATAACAAATAATGTTAAGAAAGGCGAATAATTTTGGAAAATTTTGCAAAAAATAAACGAACACTAAGCACGCAGTCATAATGAACAATAAATTGTTCTTGAACAACGGAAACAATCCATCGTTTTGCGCCCATTAATATTGCACTCAATCCGGTTAATCCACTGTTAAAAAATACAGTTGAGAGAATCAGGTAGGGAAGCCTGAAATGTTTAAATTTGCTCAAATGTTATTTATGCATTGATCTATAGCAAAAATTTGAAATAATAATACTAGAAATAATCTTGATGAGATGAAACATTTGACCTGAGCGCTTTACGTAACATCACAAGCAGGAAGATCGGTGTGTTAACCAATACTAGCATTGGACCAATAATCAAATAACCGTATATATGCAAATTATGGCTCAAATGTGATAGCATTGATGTATTGATATTCGTATCATTCAGTAAATCATCAAATCCTGTTCTGTTTTCAGTAATAATCATTGAAATATGTGGAAAAATAAGTAAGAAATAAAATAATTAGCAGAGTCAATGCAGCGTCGTTCAGTGTCGTATGACTTTCGGTGATGAGATGCAAAACAAATGATGCTCCGAGAATAATTAAACATTGCTAATGCTAATGAATGTAGCATATTTAACGTATAAAATAATATTCATTAAAATGTGAGCTTAGTTGCCAAAATTTAAATTCCATTGAAGCACGTTGAGAAATAATTGTGCATATTTCGAAAGGGAAAGAAAAATTTTTTAAATACAAAACTTATTAATCTAAATATGATAATCAAAATCTAACTATTAATTTGGATGGCACAATTATCCGTTACAAATTAATGCAAAACATGATGATTGTACCTGAAAATATTTATGAAAATTTTGCATATTTATTAATAAGTAATCATTTTCTAATGGCAATTTGTAACAAATTATTCCAATATTATTCGATCAATAATTAAATATTAATACCATTTAAATTTCTCAAGTGTCGATAGCGAAGTAATAACATCATGCAAAAACTTGTCTCTCATTAATCTGTCTCGTCATACTTAGTTAGTTTGATTAATTGTTTTATCTAACATAATTTACTATTTAACATTGAATATAACACATTATGTTTAACAAAGATATTAAAATTGGTGCACAAAAATTATTGAACAATTAGTATATCCTTAACAAAAAAAAAGTAATAAAATAGCTTGTCAGTAGTGTTAATCTCAATTGATGTTATCGAAAAACCAAATTTCATAATGACTAAATGTTCTCAAGCAAAATATTCATATTAAACGTTTCCTGCCTTTCCACTATTAATTTTGCTAGTTACATTTCAATCCTTTGTTTCTCCACTCGTAAAATTTAGCGTCTCATAAGTTCCTTACAAAGGAATGAAATCAAACCAATTGGATAGGGACTCTCGTGATCCACTCTGGTTAAATACAGATAACTATGCAGAAAGGGTTGATTTAATCAATTTCATTTCATTCTTTTTCATAATAAAGAAATTGCTCTATCGTTCTGCCTTTCAAGACAAGCAGTAGTCAGCTTCCAACTTAGTATTAGTATTACTTCTAATCGTCAATTATCGAAAAGAACGTTTCCCAGATTTGTCATAATTTCCTCTCTCTCCAACAAGTATCGGGGATCTTCCCAGTATTTTAGCTAATAAAAATAGCATTAGGTGATTTTATTATTCTATCTGATAATTTGAGGCATTTTGATTCAGATCAGAATAATCGTCTTTTCAACTCAACTTTTTGACAGGCAGTCGTATTTTGAATTCTAGTTTACACATTTTTAGCTGACTGACAAGGTCATTTTTAATTATTCACATGAATTTATAAGGTTACCAATAACTGATGAAAAGTCTTTCAAAGGCTGTGATAACATTACAATATTTCATAATAAAAGATATTGTACTATATGTTTCGAGATTTAAATCCCGAAGTGATTATCCTAAGCAAATACTAAATAGCAAATACCACACAGTGTCAAGGGTCAATTTGGTGTATAATAGCAAGAAGCGGAAATTTTTAAAAAAGAGAAAAAAATAAAGTGGAAAACAGATATAATAAATTCCAAAGTGAAAAATTTAATGTACGAGAAAGATTTGTTAAGCATTGGAAAATATATAATTGAGAAAATATAACATTGGAAAAAATATAAATAATATAGTGCTAGAGATGAATTTACCAGAAGTAAACTGAATAGAAGAGGAAAAGACAGAAAAGTTGTAGAGAGGAAGACGAAAAGATGTTGAAATATTCGTTTCATTAGTGTTGCATTATACTCTAAAAAGGCAAATCACAGTACAATAACACAGAAATTACCGCAACTTAATTGCTAGTCAAAATTAAAGTTTCAGTTATTCTGAAATTTCGTTGTTGCATAAAATTCATGCAAGTTTTTCTCATCTAAATTAAGATGTTTTTTTTTTTTTTTTTTTTAAAATCCAAATTTTACAACTTCCCTTTTTTTTCTTTGCTTGTCAATGCACTAAAGAAGCAAAATCGTAGAAATTTTCACAGTTAATGACAGTTGAAAAACAATAGCAGATTAAATAATTTCAAATTTCCATGAATAAATTTCTTGGGATATGAAAATCCTTTTGAAATAGGTAAATGGACTAGGTAAATGGTAAATGAAACTTAAAAATTTTACTTTCACTTAAAAGATGTTACGATATGTTTGTCGTACATAACAATTAACCTTTCAATTAAACAAAATTTTCAAAATTTATAACGATGCTATTCATTTCAATTATTTTTATTGCATAAAATATAAAATGATTATGCAAAGTTGTGATGTATAAGAAGTTTCAACAATATTGAAGATTTTTTTCTTATTATTTTCAAAACTTTCATTTAGTTAGTAATTATATGATAGCATTGCAATGCGGTATCAATTTCGATGCATGAAATGAAATCGAATTAATCACATTCGTTTCTTTTGCAATAATTTTCCACTACTATTGAGTTTCCTCATTATATTCAAATTAATGAGCTTCTAGCAATAATCCATCAACTAATTATAATTTTTCAGTCGATTTGATATGATACTCCTCACTATTAACAAAACTTTACTTATTGTATTCTTAGTAATAGAAATAAACGAAAATATATGATGCTTCATGAATTCTTATAATTTATCAAAACTATCTCTGTTGAAAATACAAAAATCACATGGTCTAATCATCAGTCAAAATAGAAAAAGTTTCAATTATTCTGAACAATCCTTCTTACTACAAAATTTTTGCAAGTTTTTTCTCTTTAAGTTTTTTCTCACTTTTTAAAAAAAAAATGTCAAAAAATTACCAATTTATTTTTTTATTTCTTTGCTTGCAAGGGCACTAAAAAAAGCAAAATTGTTGAAATTCTTCACAACTACTATCAAACAGTCATCAAATTAAATATTTCAAAATTCCATGAATAAATCCCGTAGGATATGAAAATGAAAACGCTTCTGAAATAATATTTCTTATCAATCGTGATCAAATCCTGCAAAGAATAATCAAATTAACCAATTATACTATTATCAAGTTTCAAAAGGTTTCTGTATTTGACGTAATGCTTGTTTATAGCTATGCAATTACTTTGCCATATGACATTTAGAGAAAAATAAATTTATTAGTACTTAATCAGCATTGAAATGGCTTTTGATCAAATAGCACTGACATAATTTGTTACAAATTACCACTTGGAAATAATTACATTTTAATATGGATAGGTGAGATTTTCACAAACATTTTCAAGCAAATTTGTTTTGAATTAATTTGCAACTGATAGGCTATGTCATTCACACTAATGGCTGTATTTGGAATGTCACATTTAGACTAATAATTTTTTTTTTTTTTTTTTTGAACTTTTGCGTTTGCTTTCGAAATATGCACAGTTACTTTCAATATTCTTCAATGAAATTTAAATTGTGATAACCAAACTTTTCACACTTTATTGTATGTTATTTGCACATCACAAAGATTTCGTATATTAAAGGAATTTGCTATAATTTCATTTATCAGGGAAATATCTGCTAGCATTAGCACTATTTACTTATTATTTGGAATATCATTTGTTTTGCATCTTATCACCGAAAGTCATACGACACTGAACGACGCTGCATTGACTCTGCTAATTTTTTTATTTCTTACATATTTCAATGAATGCTACTGTAAACAGAACAGGATTTGATGACTTGAAAGTTGCAAGTAGTTCCATACATCTTTATGCTTATTTGATTATTGGCCCAATGCTAGTATTGGTTAACACACCGATCTTCCTGCTTGTGATGTTACATAAAGCGCTCAGGTCAAATGTTTCATCTCATCAAGATTTTTTCTAGTATTATTATTTCAAATTTTTGCTATAGATCAATGCATAAATAACATTTGAGCAAATTTAAACATTTCAGGCTTCCCTACCTGATTCTCGCAACTGTATTTTTTAACAGTGGATTAACCGGATTGAGTGCAATATTAATGGGAGCAAAACGATGGATTATTTCCGTTGTTCAAGAACAATTTATTGTTCATTATGACTGCGTGCTTAGTGTTCGTTTATTTTTTGCAAAATTTTCCAAAATTATTCGCCTTTCTTAACATTATTTGTTATAGTAATAAATTTGTAAGTAACAAAATGTTGGAAGCTAAATAAGAAAAGAATCCGATTAAATCTGTTGTATTTTAATCAATAATAACATTACTGCATTGTGTCAATAAGAGTAAATAATTAGCAGCAAAATGAATTCAACAGTTAGTGAAATTTCAGGTGGCGATCTTTTTTTTATCAATGTCTTTTCTAAATGGTTGGAGTTTACTAATGAATAGTGTGGAAAGATTTTGTGTCGTTGCATTCCCAATGTATTACTATATTCATAGTAAACGATTAATCTTTGCATTAATTACCATACAATATGCAATCACTGCCATTGCAGTGATTTTTACCGTTGTCGCAAGTTTAATTGAACCGAAGCGATATATATCGCATTTTTGCATGTGAGTTACAATAATCAAACTTATCACTTCATGCTTTTTTCCTGTTTTATCAGTTAGTGTAGTTACATATTTAATGATTTTGCTTTAATCAAAGTATTTCATTAAAATTGATAAAGCATAAACATTGCGAAATAAACATTCTTAGTCTTTAAAATCTGATGAAAATGGTCGTTTCAGGGTGCCTAGTGTTTACAGCTCTTATTTTTATGTCGCTCTGACATTAATGACTTCCATTGCTTCATTATTTAGTATTATTGTAATGGTTATTGTTGTTGTTCTATTAAAAAGGTATAAAATAAAAAAAAAGTTACAGCTTCCAATATGCAAGTTATATCCTAATTTATATTATGCATTAACATTCACATATTATAACTGAATATAATAATTGTAATAACTCACAATAGTTATGTCACGATACACTTCTGTTTTGTTCTTAAGCTATATTTGTACTGACTGTTGTAGTACGTCAACAAAGTCAAATTCAAATAGAAATTAAATTTTAATCTCATTTATGCTATTTTGCAGAAGGTTTAAAGCTCAGTTTCTTTCAAAGAATTCATGCAATCGCGATTTGACACAATTTATCAAGAATCAAAAGCGATATACTCATACAGCACTGATTTCTTGTTGTTTTACATTTTGTATGTTTCTTGCATAATAATAAATGATGCAACTGAAGTTATTATAATTTTAGTTAAAGTTTTATACAGGGAATTCGGTAGGAAGCAAATTATAATGTCAAAAGAATCATTGAAATACAGGATCGATCACAAATGAATCCTTTTCGCAATAAGATTTGCTGTACTTTTATCACTTTTTATTTTCCAACTTGTATTTACATGTTCTTACAGTTCTTGTTGTGTTACCATCAATGGTGAAATGCGTTTACGTGTTGGATGCTTCTAAAAGGTCACCGATTATTGTGATGCTTTGCGTGTATTTACCACTCTTGAATTCCTTTAATATGGTACTGTTATTCATATATCGGCAAAAAGATCTTCAAAATGCTGCAATTCATGGCATCAAATGGTTGTTTTGCAGACAGAAACAACATATTCAACCGGCCAATACTGCTGGATTTTTAGAATAAACAAACTGAACTGTTTTCCTTGCTGGATGAATTGGTCTTACAAGATTTTTTTCAATATGTTAAAGTATTAAGGAAAAAACATATCTGTTTGCATTGTATTTTATATCTCTAATTCAAGCAAAATTTCATGAAATTCATCACAAAAGAGATGAAGGAAGGAAATATTCAAAAATGTCGACGATCCACAGGTATCTTAATAGCTGCAGCAAGAGAAGCTATCATTACTTTAAACATTCCTTTTGCTAGTTTTTTCTTTTTAATACTTCAAGTCATACGTTATGAAGAAATTGAAGTGTCACTTTAGTAAAAATTTTGGATTCGACTACATCATCGAAGATGAGTAAATCAATTTTACTTTCATTCAAAGAAATAGATATAGTCAATCCATACCACTCAAAAATCCAATAACGAATTTTCTATGTCACGAATCTCAATATCACGAAACTTCAAATATTACTGAAGAGATTGTCCGATGAACCAACCCTTCGCAAACAATGTTTATACGCTGAACTCTTTGTTCTAGTCGTGTTCATCCTTTATACATTGTTTTCGATAATGCTTACACACCTCTTTTGTTCCCATTGTTATGTTTTTACTGGTGATCTCTTATATTGTTTTCAATAATGTTTGGAGCTTAAATTCATTGTCTCTAATCTGGTGTTTCTACCATAAATCCTTCACATATTATTTCCTACTTGATATTTAAACTTCAAATTACTTCCCTCTTTCTTTGCTTACATTATGACTGTGACTATTTTGAAACCCAACAGAATTGATTCATAATCACCATTCCTACTTTAACAATATACATGTAACGGTAAAACAGTTGACAATAACCAAAAAGGATTTCTCGACCTGTTTTTCAATTCTTGTAAATTTTTTATAATATTGCTCCTGTTAATAAAGGGAATATATTTCTGTGCTACATCCAACTGTCTACATCCAATAAATCTCCCCGGGATCAGCAAGTCTCTCCCAAAATCATAGAATTTTGCAACCACAAAAGGCTTTGGCATTATTTGACATTGGATCACATTTATTCTCTATATTGGGAGAATTGGCAAACCGATTGAGATTAGACAGAACTAGGGGAGAGAATTTAACGAAGTCATGTTGGGTCACAAAATTAGAAATCGAAAAGCCTTGTTCATTACCTGACAGAAAAACTATAAGTAATTAACTCAAACTGCCAAGATTTGCCACATATAATAGCTCAAGAAAAGCTTGAAGTGAAAGGAAGATGTTGGTAAAGACCCGATATACTCATTGGAACAGATACTACGACTTTTACAACTACTAGATTAGTACTTCGACTTTATATCTTGAAATGAATTTTATGTAGTCCATATAAAGATTGGTCTTATAATGGCCAGAAGAGATCTCATAATTATGACGAAGATAAATAAATTCGGGAAGAAATCAAATCGATGAATGTAAGCAGTGTCCCACAATTCCAGAAGTAGGAATTAGAACTCATAAGCATACGAGCAAACGTTAAGGCATTTCAAAGGAACAAAAACAAAGTCGAAGATGTCAAGTATCTTGGAAAGAGATGTCTAAATGATAATTATAATAATTATGGTTTTCGGAAGATTAAAAACATTAATTAAACTACTTCATGCTGACGAAGTACTTCTCAACCGCTACAATGAAATAATTCAAGAACAAGTGAATCCAATATAATTGAAGAAGTAACTCCAGAAATGAATCAGGTTGGCTTTATATCGTTTGCCGCATCATGAGTATTAGACTAAATAAATCGACTTAATCTATAAAAAAAAAATAAAGTTAGGAATCGTTTTCAATGTCTCCTGACTGTGAAGATGTTCTGTATTGTGGCCCGATCGCACTTTCAGATTAATCAAGATTTTGATTTGACTTAGAACGAAGGAGGATATAATAATAGTGGATATTGAAAAAGCTTTTTTGCAATTGAAATTTCCATCAGAATGTGGCTACACATGTTTTCTTTGGTTGAAGAACATAGACGGACCATCGAAGACAAGATAATATATTATTGTTTCCAAAGAATTCCATTTTGGGTGATATCATCCACCTTGTTACTGACAGCCACCGTGATCTATCATTTAGAAATTCATGGGAGCAAAACTATCTCAGAGATTCAAAAAAACTTTTATTTGACAATGTTATATTACTAGGTAAAGGAATTCAGGAAACACACAAACTTTCTGAGGAAACCAAATGTATCCTCAGAGAGACCTCAATGAACATCAGAGAATTTCTTTCAAATGACAATGATTGTTGTGTTTGTACTGGATTGGATTGGTGTTGTGAATGGATTGAATTGGGTTGGTTTACTTGCACAATTGAGTCGAGTGCTTTATCTTGGGTAATTAAAACAAACAAGCAATCAGTAGTATGACAATTTAGTGACGAGGATGAGCTAAGCAACGGGGAGACTGGTAACAATGCTGGGCAGGATAAAAACTGCGGTTGAGTGGTAATTGCTCTTATATAGGATGATTTGAGGGTGGAGAGATAAAGCGATTGATACAATGGAAGCTAGGAGGAAGGCTATGGGATAGATAGTTTTTGTAAACGGAATTAGATAACAAACAAAGGATTGGAGCAGATGTGCATTAGATAATATGACAGATTAGCATGGGAATTTGTTAACACATTACCATCTATGAGTCATTAAGGAATTTGACTTACAATAAATGATTAACATGATTTGCTTAAATATAAATACATTGATTTAAATTTGACCTTTTGCTAAATTCGATTGTTCGGTACAAAGATTATTTCTAGTAGAATTTCGAGCTTGTTCTCGACACTCCCGAGGGAAGAGCGAAAAGTATTCTAATGGATAGATTTGGGGTTTATAGGATAAAACATTGTGATTCTCAACACTTTCTAAACCTTGATTATGGGTAGTACAAGTTTGAATTAAATGTAAAGGGATGGTGGTAGGTATTTCTCTGTTTCTAGATTTTCTAAGACATATAAATCTTAAGATTGAGATAACCAATTGAAATTTCCATCTAAGAATAATCAGCACGATTAACAACGCGAAGACAATTATCGCAAACATAATCAATCGCCAATGCCAAGTGCGATCCGAAAGTTCCTTTTGTATGGCCTTGGTAGCTTTGCCCAGTATATCCTCCAATTGGTCTTCGAACTCTTCGCCATGTTGATTGATTTCCTGCCAAAGAGATTCGGTAGTTTGTGTTTTGGATACCAGCTGAACTAATTCCTGTTTGCGAGCCAATATTTCTAGCTCTGCGTCCATTGCGGAAGTTGTCGTCAAGTCCGAAACTACTGATAATGATATTCTGAGGAATGCTTTAGTGCACACCGTTCGAGTAATGTTATGGCATTTAATAGCAGGTATTCTCACATGAACATGCATGTAGACTATAATTCGAATCGATGTGGCGTTACGAGTCTCAATTGTTTTGCAATTCCATTTCTGAGGCATGTTAAATGGAACACCTGATGTCCATTTGCATTCCTTCGTTTCTGCTGCTTGTAGAATTATCGATATTGCTACTGTTAACAGTAAGTTGGTTAAAACGAAATTTGACTTCTCCCTTTTTTGTAAATTTGTCTGGCTCCGTGTTCGATGAGCAATAGGTTGCTCCTCACCACTTTCACTCGAAATCTTCGTGTCAGTTGTGGTGTTTCGGTTTTGGATAATTGGTTCTGCTCTCTCTGATGGGTTCGCGGGGTTCTCCGGAGTAGACTGTTCTTCTGGAGTAACTTCAAGTGGATACAACGTGCTTACAGGTCGATTTAGAAGTTTTCCTGACGATGTTTCGATCTGAGCGCTCCTGACGTACCCATCATTGGCTACGTTTAATTTCTTTATCCTTGCTAGTTTCCATGTACCACGTGGTGCATGAGGCTCATCTAACAGTACCACTTCTCCTTCTATCGGCCGTCTCTTTTCTACATTTCTTGGAGATCTATGTTCTAATTGGTATCGATCCTTTAAGCTATTCAAGTATTCGTCTTTCCATATCTCCCAAAATGTTTTCAATGTTTCTAGGGTATTCGACCAGTGTTGAAGTAACCTTTCTTGTGTGGTTAGACTATAAGGTGAATTCGTTTTCTCTGTCGTTATTGCTATTCAGTATAGACAAAGAAGCATTGGGAATGATGAAGTCTATTGGTCGCAAAATAATTGAGTCGTCGAAATTTACGTAAGTTAAGGGGTGAGTATTAAGAATGCTTTCCACTTCGATAATCAGTGTGATTAGTTCCCCTTCCTTAAGCAGTCGTCTACCGATAGCTCTTCTTAAACTCCTTTTTGTTAGGCCGATTAATCTTTCGTAGATTCCGCCGCTCCATGGTGCTCTCGGTGTTATAGTCTTACATTTGATTCCTTTCTCAGCAAGGAAATTAGAGAGTTGTGATTCTTGCGTTTTTATGGCTTGAAAAACTGCCTGAAATTGGGTGGCATTGTCCGAAAGAATGAGTTCGGGATAGCCGCGTCGCGCAACAAATCTTCTTAATGCAGTTAGGAAACTTTCCGCTGATAGATCGTCCACCATTTCCAAATGTACCGCTCTGGTGGTGAAGCATGTGAATAAGGCGATCCATCGCTTTGCTTTTTCCAATTGTATCTTCACAGTAATCGGCCCCAAATAGTCGAGGCCAATTCGTCCAAACGTTCTTGATTCAGTGATCCGCTCTTGCGGATAATTTGGCATAGGTGGCAATTTGAATGGCTTGGCTTTCCAGCGTTTGCAACTCATACAGCGGTTTAACACCTTCTTGACTTCAGCCCTTCCTTTCGGAATCCAGTAAAGCTTTCTTATTCTGGAAATAGTTTGAGGGATACCTCCATGATGCGTCGTTTCGTGGTGGTGTTGAATAATTAGTTCTGTTATTCGATTGTGTCTGGGGAGATATATTGTTTGGGATGAGTATTCCCTGTCGTTCGGCAATTGTAGTCTGCTCTGGAATCTCCAGTACCTGTCTGCATAGTGCAGATTGTACTTTTCCACTTCTTCTGCTGTTATACCTTCCGATTGGGATTGTTTTATTAGTAGTTCCGCAGCGAGATTGTAATCCTCGGGTGTAATCGGATTCCTTTCTGATACGCTGCTTAACCAGGTTAATTTTCCTTTAGATAATTTTTTGAGAAATTTTAGTACTCTTACTGTTGTTCTTATCATCTTTGTCCATTTACTGAATCGTTTTGCCTCCAGGAGATTGATTCGATTTGTATTGATGATTTCTTCTGTGGTTGTTGTTGCTACTATATTCTTATCTTCTTCGTTATCCTCTTCTTGTGGAACGTCGTATTCCCAATGAGGCCAATTCGGTTCATTACCATTGGTCCATGTGGGCCCGCTCCACCAAGGCTCGTAACTTATTAGACGAGTCGGAATGGTTCCTCTGGTAGCAATGTCTGCTGGATTGTGTTCGCTTGGGATATACCGATATGCGAATTTCGCCATTTGTATTTCTTCCACACGATTCTGTATAAATTTTGGTAGGAGGCGAGAGTTGTTTTGTATCCAATGTAGTGCACAGCGAGAGTCCGACCATACCACTACCTTTGGATTTTCTAATTGCATTTGTTTGATGACAAACTGAACTGCGCGTACACCGATGAGAATAGCTAGTAATTCTAGCTTTGGTATCGTCATTCCTTTAATAGGTGCTAATCGTGATTTAGCAAAGAGTAACGACGTATGCGTATTTTGATGGGCGTATACTACTGCAGCATATGCCACTGTAGATGCATCGGTGAAAACATGAAAGGTAATTTGTTGTGATAAATCGATTGTGAATCGCGGGATTTCCTTGATATGAGTTGGGCGTTTTACCACAAGATTGTTCCAGGTTTCAATCAATTGATTGTCGAGGGGTTGATCCCAATGTATGTTTTTTCTCCAGAGTTCTTGGAGAAATATCTTGAACGGTACTATCAGTGGTACTAGGAATCCAAGTGGGTCGTATTGTGAGGCGATGAACCGTAGAATAGTTCTTTTTGTTGTTGTTTGTTCGGTCCATGGATTTAGTGTTATTTGGATATGATCCTTGTGTGGATTCCACTTAATCCCTAATATTTTCTTTATTTGACTCATTCGTGCTCGGTCCGACTTGGGTAGTTGCTCATTGAATGTCTGGTCATTTGAGAGGAATTCTCGCACGTTCATTGACGCATCCTTGAAAATTGATTTTGTTTCTTCATATTTATTCAAGGCTTCCTCTTCATGGCTCGCTGATAAGATGATATTGTCGACGTAGAGATTCTTCTTGATTTCACGTGCAGTTTCAGTTTCATAATGTTCCAAATGATAATTGAGAGTTGCTGATAATAAAAAGGGTGACGATATCACTCCAAAGGGGACCCTTTTGAATCGATAGCATATTAAATTGTCTCTGTCCACCTGTTTCTGAATATCTTTTACCCATAGAAAGCGTGTGCAGTCCCGTTCCGTTGGCAGCAACTCTAATTGTAGGAAGGCTTTTTCGACGTCAGCTAATATGATGATTTTCATTGTTCTTAGTCGAATTAATATTCCAGCTAAATCGGGAAGGGTGATAGGGCCTCGATACAAGACATCGTTTAAGCTTTTCCTGCCTCTGAGGTGAGCGGAAGCGTCATAAACTATTCTGACCTTTGTCGTGGTGTTATCTGATTTTACCACTTCATGATGGGGCAAGTAATGGATAATACCTTGATGGTTTGTGAAATGACTTACCCTTTCGATGACATTGGATCTTAACTGTTCATTGATTGTTTCATTGTATGTGGTAAGTAGATGTTGGTTGCGGTGAAGTCGCTTGATTAACGACTGTAAGCGTCCGAGACATAATTCGAAATTGTCGCTTAATTTGGAACTGGTGTCTTTCCATGGCCATGCGACCTGGTATCGTCCGTCGGATTTTCTAATCGTTTGCTTAAATTGTTTTAAGGCTTCTTCATCGTCATTGTTTTCGGGTTTGTCTTGTATGCCTATTAGTTCCAGTTTCCAGAATTGATCTAAATCTGGAACGTTGATCGTGTTAGCGGCGTAAACTATTTGTGAGGACATTCGTGAATTGGGAGAAATTTTCTTTGTATAGCCAGACCCAGCCAGGATCGGGCCCACTTTAGTGTGGAGCAGTGTGAATCCCGATTGCAGATTCTCTGCTTTGTCGAAATTGATGAATTGAAAGAAGTGGTTGGCTCCTATTAATATATCCGGTTGCTTCCATTCACTGTGGAAATCAATTGTTGGACTTCCTTTGAGGGATCGTATGTCGCTTTCACTTAAGTTGACTACTTGTAGTTTGTTTGTTAAATAGTCCACGGTGTTCGCTTCGAGCAACACTGTACGGTCCTTTCCGATTTTTATCCCTATTTCAATTCTGGTTGTAAGGTGCGTGTTCGGGTCCTTTTTGCCGAATGAAGCGATGTTTAATTTCCCTTCATCTGTTTCGTTAAGCATTAGTTGTTTGGCTAAGTTCTTTGAAACGAAGGATAATTGTGATCCAACGTCGAATAGGGCTAAAGCCCTTTGTTGAGTATTTGGATTAGTTGGGTTGAACACATTTATCTGCTTGCATAAGAGTAGGATGCGCTTGTCACGTTTCTTCTCTTTTTCGACTATTATATTTGTCGTGGTAGTGGAGTCTGGATCCTCTGGTTTATTGGGCATTTCCTTGAATTTGTTAGGGCACAGCGCGGAATTGTGCTGACCCTTGCAGTGGAAGCAATTCCGTTTCTTGTTTTTGCATTTGGCTGCCATATGTCCGATCTTGAAGCAGTTGAGGCAAGCGTTTAGTTTCTTCAGACGTTCCAGCCTTTGTTTGAGAGTGGGATAAATCTGGCACTCTTCATCCCAGTGATTCTTGTTGCATAGTGCACAAGGTCTTGATAGGGCTTTGATGATGGGTTTCTCCGGAACAGAGGTTGTTAAGGCTGAAGTCTCATTAGGATCGTGTCGTGGTCTTGGCTTGCCTTTTATTGGAGATTGATTCTCCATATTCCCTTTAAACCATAGGGACTGGCTTTGTACTACTTCTTCGTTCACAGATGCAAGCTCCGTGAGGAAGTTTCGGAGTTTGGTGACAGACCACGATTCCTGCCTCTTTCTTCTGTAAACCTGTTCTAGGATCCAGGTTGGCAATTTCCCTTCCACAGCTATTTCGATACCGGACTGCTCTAAATTCTCACCGATGGCCTCCAATTGTCGAAGTGTTCGCTCAATGGCCTCAAGCGTTGCTTTCCACTCTCTATCATTCTTTTTGATGGAGTATAATTCGGTGAACAAGGCTCGTTTGATGGCGTAAGGCTGCCCAAACTTTTCGACGAGGACATTTCTTACGATACTGTAATTCTCCGGAGTTATGTCATAACCTCTGATAGCTTGGAGGGCATCTCCTTTGAGACATGAGATGAAATAGTTTAGTTTATGGATATCGGGAATTGCTTGTTGATGTATAGCTGTATCAAAGCTATTCCAAAATTCCCTCCAGCGTCTTGGATTCCCACTGAATGTGGGCAGTGGTAGTTGTGGGAGATTTACTGTAGGGTATTTACCCGCTTGTGTGGGTCCCTTGGGTTGAGTTGTTTCCTCCCTTACCATAGACTGATTTAGCCGTTGTAATATGAACTCCGAATCATTTTGATACATTTTTAAAATGACTACAGTTTGTTTTGCTTGTAAAATTAAGTTGGTAATACCTGATTCATCGTCGTTTATCTGAAGGTATCGATCTTCTTCTTCTTTTCTTTTGGTTGAGGTTGAAATCTGCTGGATGAATTGTTTCCACTCTGTATTGACCGATTCCAACGCCTCTATGTATATTTGGATATGCATGATTTTTTCTTGGGTGATCCTTCTCCGTTCCTGATGAAGACGGATTGTTTCGTCGGTTGTTGTCGTTTGG
This sequence comes from Brugia pahangi, assembly GCA_012070555.1. Classification (NCBI taxonomy): domain Eukaryota; kingdom Metazoa; phylum Nematoda; class Chromadorea; order Rhabditida; family Onchocercidae; genus Brugia; species Brugia pahangi. The sequence continues at coordinate 20,923 of JAAVKF010000013.1, read as the reverse complement.
TCGACCGAATCCAAGTTCAGACTCTTGATTTCGTTGAGGACTTCACACAATCTTCGTTTTGTTTGGTCTGCGATTCTGATGATGATGGATGACATGTTCCCGGCTCGTGGCACCATAAAATTGTTGTGTTTGTACTGGATTGGATTGGTGTTGTGAATGGATTGAATTGGGTTGGTTTACTTGCACAATTGAGTCGAGTGCTTTATCTTGGGTAATTAAAACAAACAAGCAATCAGTAGTATGACAATTTAGTGACGAGGATGAGCTAAGCAACGGGGAGACTGGTAACAATGCTGGGCAGGATAAAAACTGCGGTTGAGTGGTAATTGCTCTTATATAGGATGATTTGAGGGTGGAGAGATAAAGCGATTGATACAATGGAAGCTAGGAGGAAGGCTATGGGATAGATAGTTTTTGTAAACGGAATTAGATAACAAACAAAGGATTGGAGCAGATGTGCATTAGATAATATGACAGATTAGCATGGGAATTTGTTAACACATTACCATCTATGAGTCATTAAGGAATTTGACTTACAATAAATGATTAACATGATTTGCTTAAATATAAATACATTGATTTAAATTTGACCTTTTGCTAAATTCGATTGTTCGGTACAAAGATTATTTCTAGTAGAATTTCGAGCTTGTTCTCGACAATGATTTTAATAAAATTATTCTTGAATACGACCGAGCAGAAGTATGCCAGTTGAAGAAAATTCTTAGAGTTAATTGGAATTTCAAAGGGATATCTTCAAATAACCTAAAACTCTGGAACGATAGAGACCTAACAAAAAGAATAATTTAAAATTTTCAATACGATCTAATAGGAGTTACTTAGAGTAAACGCAATTTCATATCTTCATGGATGCATCAAGCATGGCATATTCTTCAGTCATATTACTCGTTGCCAAAACATTTAAGGGATCAAAATTTTCCTGATATTTGCTAAATCTCGAATCTCATCAATTAAAGATATCCCTATACCCCCGATTAGATTTATTAGAGTAAGAGTAACCCAATTTATATTGAATTAATTAGAACTTGAAAATACATTAATGAAGTTATGATCCGATTTTAAATGTACATTGCAGTGGATCCACAACCGTTCCCGACTACTATCAGAATTCGTGCAAAATCGTGTAGATAAAATAAGCAAAATTCTTGTTTCGTTATATTCCAAGTAAGCATAATTCGACCGATGTTGTAACAAAAGGACTTTCTCCACCCAAACTTAAGAATTATTAAATATGGTGGAAAGGAAGAGTGGTTGAAAAAGGAAGAGAACCGTCACTATCATGGTTGGAAAAGGAAGAGAACCGTCACTATCATGGTTGGAAAAGGAAGAGAACCGTCACTAAGAAAATTATTATCAAGAGAAATTCTAAACTTGTAGGTGCTAATCATTTTAATAAGTGGTCAAGATTAGTAAGAACATGAGTTCTTAAGTTCATAAAATTAACTAAGGAGAAAAATTCCATGATTAAAGGGACAACTTATAACGGATGATTACAAATTAGCTAAAAAGTTATTGATTAGACAAGCGTAATCGAAGAATAAATAAGTGAATGAAATCTATACTACAGCAAGAAAAATTGCTACTGGAAATCCAGAAATCGATTAGAAAAAAAAACTGAATATGTAATAGCTACATATAATAAAGAAATTTTTTTCCTTAAATCTTAAGTAATTTTTGCACATAAAGAATCTCAAATCATTATTATCATATCGTTCAAGATTATCTGTCAAGATCACTGAGTATTATGAATTACTGTCGCCGCCGTTATATTATCAATGTAAAGTCACTGTTGTCGCATATTGCTATCATCACTCTTGTCATATCAATATCAGTTACTGTTATCATTCTATCACGTCAGTGCATTAAATCATTGTTACCATTACTATCATTTCCCCACATCAATACGTTGAACTATTGTTATCATTGTTATCACATCAATCCTACCAATATATTAAATCACTGTTATTATGTCCACCATACTAACATATCAGTCGTATCAACCATATCAGTACATCGTACCATTGTTATCATATCAGTATGTTAACACTATTTTCTGGTTGATTGAAGAATGAAATTCACGCAGGGATTAATGTTTTGCATTTCGGACTATTCCTTTTCACAGTTTGTATAACACTTTTTGAATTCGATTCATTTCTCTCTTTTCATTTGCGAGTTGGAAGTGTGCTGCTAGTTTAATGTCGTTTTTTTTTTTCGAAAAAAAAAATAAAAAAAATGAATTTTTTTTTGTTTTTGCTGACTTTGAGGCGATTCTGCAAAAATATTTCAGAACAGCTCGTTGGCAGCCATGTCAAGTCGTTTCGGCTTTCACACAAATCATTTTGGAATATCGGAAGAAGAACTGTAAGTTTCCGGATAAGAGTTGTTTGTGTATTTATCGTTGTTGTAGTGTGTTGCGATGCTATAAACTTGGTGAATGAATATACATTGCATATACAGGATAATATAATTACTATCCTGTATATACACTGATATATACCTTGGTACTTGAATTATACTTTAGAGCATTAAACTTGAACTGAGCAGTACTTTGGCACATTAAACTTGAATTGTACTTTTAAAATGTAGTATTCTATATTTGTAGTGATCTGAGAGATGAGCACTGATTTTAGTTGCTATTAGTAATATATTCAATGATGGAAATTTAGCAAAAAGATTGGTAGAGAAATTTGTACTTTTATTAATTTTTGCTAACATTACTTATAACTGTTAGTATTAGATGAAAGGTCGTACGAGGAAGCATGAAACGCTCGTCATCACCATAATCTTTATCATTTCTACTCAGTGATTATGATGAAAACGATCCTTCCTGGTTCGATACATCACCAGGTGCAAATATCTTCTGTGGTAGATATGAGTCGGCGAAGCCATTTGTTAAAAAACTACATCATCAGCAACGAGTATTTCTGGAAGAAAAGTTAGAAGAACGGAGAGAGTTACGTCAAGCAATACGTGAAAGAGTTTCGCATGATTTTGATGAAAAGCTAAAACAACATATGGCGAAGTTTCAGCCAAAGGTATATTTTCGACTTTAATAACGTTGTTAAGGAATAGATATTTGTGCATTTTTTCCGATGTCTCTCTGCTCAGAAAAATTGAACAATAGAAGGTATTTTCCCTATTTTCCCATAGGGAAGTGCATAAGGTGCATAACTCTTCTTGCAATTTCTCGTCAAGGAAATAAATTGCAAGATAACCTGGCAGTAACGACGTTACAGTTAATTGTTTTGATCAGGGCTGCAAAAAGAATCAAAATTTCAGTCATCATGATTCATAATTTTCCTGTTAGTCATGACATTTATTGACATAATATAGAGTATCAGTAAGGCATGTCGATGCTTAACGAACTGTAATTCATGGAATCAGTAAGGCAAAAATTTCTTTAGAAGCAACTAACGGATTTCATTTTAGCCTCGGGAACGACTAATATTGGATTTATTTCTTTCACAACAGAAGAAAGAACTAGAAGAATCATTCAGGGAAAGACTAAAGTAAATCTTCAGAAACTTTTGTTTTCTTAATCCACCCAGTTAGGTAATAAAAACTGTCGTGAATACAGCAGTGTAAATTAGTTAACTTCAAGACAAATAAATGTTAATTTCGGAATATAGGATGAGTAATTTAAAATTAGGTTAAATATATTTATGCCATGAGCTGTTTCATATTTCCAGGAGACTTTAACATTTCTTATTCATTGTTTATTGTTTTGCTTATTTTAGCGCAAATCATGATCCTGAATCAAAATCCAATCTTGGTGCATTAAAAGATTCCAGTACTTTCATCTCACATCATTCAGTGTCTAAATCTGCAGTACCAGTCGAATCGACTTCTATCAAGTCAAAATCTTGGCTACCAACAGAAGCTTCTACCTTGGTCTATTCCTCAAAATCAACTGCTGTTATCGATATAGGAACATCATACATGTCCTCAACATCATCTTCAGTGACTGTTGCTAATCTAGCACCAACTTTCAATGCAATTCCTGCAGTTGTTAATCGAATAAATCCAAAGACCACTTCATCATTTCCTGCATACGTTACTTCGGCATGTGCAACACCGAAAATTCAACAGCAGTCTGATAATTCTGCTGCATTTGTTTTTTGTCCACAAAACAAGCACACCTATCTTCTCATCAGAAACATTGAAAAATGGCCATGCAACGCTTACGAGGACGGATTCAATCTCTTCATGCAGATCTTCAGCTTCAAGGAGTACTTCTTGGCCCTTGCAACAGATTGTAGAGGAACAGCGTGAGTTTTTTCGAAGCTTCAAGTTTAAATTACTGTCATAAAGTATTTTTCACGATTTCGTTTTAATTTTTCTATAAGATTGCTTCATAGAAACCTTGGAATTTTGGAATGACTTGATCCTGTTCTGTTCAGCTCAGTCAAACGAAGCAAGTACTATTGTTGCGGCTAAACAAAATGAATCAATAACGCAGTCTTTGTCAAAGGTAAAATCTCTAACTGTAAGCAGCGGAACTTCTGATGACTCAAATACTAAAAGTCCGAATCACTCTCATCAAATTTACGGATATGAGATAGCTTTCGCAAGGGCTTTCATGGCAAATCTAGCTGATGTACCAGATTCTGTCAAAGTAAGTTGTTTTTTTGGTTAAAGATTTTAAAGACACTGTACGCAGTTACGACATCTCTCTTTATTCATAGTCTTCAACGGATATTAGATATTAAACAAGTGAATCACCTTTAAAATATAATTTTAGTGTATTATTCGATCATATGTGAACAAGGAAAATTAATTTTTGTAAGTTTCCAAAGTTGAGTACATTGACTATTGCTGTGAAGTAGTCTGAAATCTGAGTTGAATATTGCAAATATTAGCAATGTGATGTTCACCGTTGGCTATCGCTTCACTATGATAATTCGTGGAGTTGCTATATAATAGACCCTTTCGGTACTGAGATATGAAAATTTATCAAGAAAGAACACACATAAATTAAAATAATGCATATAATACATACATGTAAATTAGAATAAAGGATATATATGAAGATATGAATATATATAGTGTATCTGGTACTGCAAATATCTGACACTTTTATATAAGACTTTTTATAGAATGAATTGAAATGTACGATAAAGGAAAAGATTTCGATATCAACAAAGAAATTTGCAAAACGAAATGACATTGCTCAAATTGTTCGTTTCTTTAATAATTTGCTTAATGGTTTAACAGTTTATGGTTTTAATGGCAAAATAATCAACTTAAAGGATGACGGGTTGGCTCGTGATTGGGCTATGGTTCATATCATTGACACGTATCTGGTAATTCAGTGGTTTATTACTATTTTCATTTTTTTTTCTTTTTTTTTTTTTTTTTTTTTGTTAAATTTTCAACCAATATTAATCGATCTTGAAAAGCATATCTGAATCCACTTTCCTTGCAGTTTTTCAAAAATTGCATTTTAAATAATCTCTTTTTAATTAAACACCTCTCACCTTGTTATAAAACAGACTTGATTTTGACTGCTAAATTAGCATTAAATTTATAAAGAATTTTGAAATAATTGGATTGTGACGGTTTTTATTTGCTGAATACTATTCGGAAAGTTATAAATTTATTTTTTTGTTAGTCTTAACCACTTTTGATTCCGTTTCATACCTCTCTTATATTGTATTTCCAGGATCTTATTCCACAGGATATAAGTCTGTTGAAAGTAGTGGCTGCTGTTCTGTCATCGCTAACTTTATCATCAATTGCTTTCTCGAAATTACTCTATGGCAAATTGTTTATTGCATCGCCGCTTTTGGCAGTCAATCATAATGAATGGTTATCATTCTGCACTTTTCTTGTGGAATCTGCAATTGCTTGAGAAGTCATAATAAATATTTGTGTAAATAGAATAGGCTAGATGTACCATATTACAAGTTGATATAAAATAAACTGCACATTATTGTCAATATATTTTGTATATTAGATGTATGTTCTTCATGGCGGTGCATATTGAAGTATATATTGAATAAGTTAAACTAATTCCTACTGTCACTTTGTATTGTTACCTTGCATCTTCTTAATTATCTTTTCTGTTATGTTAACAGTCCTTATTTTTCAGCTTAAAGTGCATTCTGGATCTAAAAAAGCGTTCCGAAAGATTTGCCGAAACGATAGTAGCATGGCATTGTCGTGAAATTGCTATTATAAATTTATTTATTGCTTTGAAGATGTCCAATATAAGTGTTGATCTCCAAGCAACACCAGAAAGTAATGGCTTAGGATTAATGTGGAAAATGATCGCTATAACAATTGCGGATAGTTCTGCCTTCGGTGCTATACTAGTAACAGAGATTTTAAAGGTGTTATTTAATTCTATTTTATTAATGATACATTCCTAATTTTCAAGAGAAATTGAATCTCTCGTAAATTATAATTTGTAGCCTATAATTATTATTTAGTGAGAATACTGCTTCTTATTTTATCCATTAAAAACTGAAAAATAAATAAAAGAAATTTGTTAAATCTCTTTGAAAATAAGGAGCATTGTACTGAAATGTGAAAAGAAGTTTTTGTTCTCAAAATGCGTATTCAATCTAATTAATTTCAGTATTAGGTGAATGAATTTTAAAAACTTTTGAAGTGTAGTTTGTAACTCCTCCCGTCTTGATTTAGCAATTAAAATTTTTAGCAGCATTGGAATGTGATGTATAAAGTTTATGGTAGACAAATGGAGAAGCTAATAATTCTAATTGACAAGTCAGTTCTACCGCAGTGGAGAGTTTCAATCCAAAAAATTGCACCGGACAGTTCGGAAATGAATAAAGCTGTCCAAAATGTTACGGAAAACTATTTGACAGCATTAAAATTTACTATTGATGATTGTTTGTCATCATTTCGTTCATAAGCATGTACTTACTAAATGTAAGGGATAGTAAGTTATTCTTAAATGTTATTGCATTATTATATATGTATATTTTGTCCATCCATTATGTTTTTCCTTTTTATTTTATTACATTTTGAAATGCTTTAAATATTTTGGTGATATGCTTTTATATATCAAGTATTTTATGGGAATTTCTGGGAAGAATTTCGTTCAAAAGTCCTTGTTTCATACATTTATCGGAAAAGTTGCTCAATTTTGGACGAATTAAATTTTATCTTTCCAATTACTTTGAGAAAGAGAAAAATATGTGTAATTGCTATATTATCCACAATAAAAATATAAGTTGTGTATATTATTGATTTTGTGCTTATTTTGCCTTGAAATGTTGTAGCTTTGGAAAATAATGGAAGAAATAAATTCATTTCTTTATTATTAATGAAGATTTCGGTGGCAAAACTTAATATCTCTTCTTGAAGTATGGTACTGATAACAGGTCGGTAATATCTTGATTTCTTCTTTGATGTTATTGTTATGGAAATATATCTCACATGATATGGTCATGTAAGATGTACATTAAAATGGCACAATTCAACATAAGTCACTGAAATTGTTTAATCATATTTCAAATCTTTTCATCAAAATGATTAGTTACTGGAATTGAGAATAAGTGAAGAAGAGAAAAAAGAGACTGCAATTCATTTCTTGATCAAAACAAAATGTTTTTCTTTTGAGATAGCATTCAAATTCATTATATGATAAATCTCATCAAATCGTACTGATGGCAATGATAAAGTATAAATATCACAATTAATCTACATGGCTTTCGATGTGCTCTTTTTCCTGATGTCTTTAGTATTATCTATATGATTTGAGTCTAGGTTCTACAATTTTTTCTTGAAAATTTATCAATTTATCAGTAATTGATTCATGCAAACTATGCAGTGTAAATCTTATGACAATTCTTTTTGCATTTTTTTAAATTAATTTTTTTTTCTTTCCTGCTTAATCATTACTAGCATAGCGTACCCGTTTCATTGTATCATCCAAACCGACCAACATTTTGATTTCCTGAGTGGTATAGATATTCTCATCTGTTGCATTCGGATATTTTTCTCTTAAAAAGAGTAGGAGATGCATAATTTTAATTAGAAGATTGAAATGAAAATTTAGCAAGACATAAAATGTATTTGAAATTTTTTTCTCAAAGAAAAGATGTCACAAGATAGTAACTGTCATCAATTATTTTTATTTAAAATAACCATTATTATTATTATTGTATGAAACTAAATAATTTTGTTCTTTTTTTCTTTGTAATTTTATTAAAATTTCAATTCACAATTTTCAAAGAGAAGACTATAGAATTTTTAGTGTTTGAAAGTTAAGTGATTTTTTGAAATTTACTCTTTAAGATTTATCTTTTTTGAAAAGACATTTATCTTTTTTTGTTTTTGTTTTTTTCCTAAAGCTAATTAAATCAAAATTTAACAATGTTTAACCTTAGATTATGTTGAACTGATTTCACGTACGCTAATGGTTGCTTATAACGATTAATTTTATTCATTGATCCTGCTGCTATCTTCTCATCTTCATGCATTTTCTTTTCACGTAAGAATCTGCAATAACTACTATATTTCAATATGAAGTAAATAAATATTAATCATCCAATTAAATAAAATCAAGACGAATAATAATCAGATTATCGGAAAATAAAGTATAACAGTAAGTTGAAGTGGGTAAATGTGTAAATTGAAATTAAAAGTAAATTACAGCATAAAAAGAGAGAGAGAGAGAGAGAGTTAGCACCGCCAAAAAGTGATAATTAAGCAAAATTATTGTTTTCTGATTGACATTAAAATTTTAGCAAATGATTATCGAACAGTAAGTAATTCAATCAGATTGCTATGATAAGAAAATAGAACCGGAAAAAAGTTTAAGTTGGGAAGAAAATGTATCAAAATCACAGCATGCTGCGATAGAAGATAGTACACTAGTGGTACCAATCATTGATTATTAGCCTGATTGATAATAAGTGATTACAATAACTAGAAAATTGTCAGTTCAAAGTTTAAATGATAAAGATGTTAAGGTATTCTCAGCATTGTTTTAGTAAAAACATAAAAAATTGGTTAAAGTAAATTTACGGCATTATATAGTAGCAGATATTAGTTCTTTATTCTTAACTATTTCCGGAAATGATTAGTTTCCGGAATAAAATCAAAAATAAGAAGTAGTATGATCAAACACTTTCAAGAGCAAGTTATCAATACTTCGGAGAAAAACAGCTCTTGTAGAAATAAATTCACCAATACCTCCAAGACAATATGACTTTTTTTTTCTTTATAAAAAGCATTTATTTTTTTTTTTTCAAAATTTATAAAATCTTTGTAGCAATTGAAATTAGAAAAAAAGCTCACTTTGAACGATGATAGCAAAGAATCATAGCGAATACAATTAGCACAGAAAAAAGTAAAAACGTGAAAATGGCTAAGAGGAGGGCTGCTTCACGGAGACGTGCGTATGGTACTGTGTCCGATAATTTTGTCACATCAGTTGTATACTTGAAAGAAATTTTATTAAAATTAATGGAAATAATGATAAGAAATGAAAGGTAAAGAAATCTTTAGTTTGATTTTTTTTTCTTTTTTTTCTCTTTTTTTTTAAAAAAAAAAAAGAATTTCCAAAAAACATTTAAAAAAATTTTTTTTCCTATGAACAGAGTCAGAAAATTTAAAGCTTACTTTTGAAAGCGCACTTAATTTTGGTACTACACCTTTTGGATTTAGCGCATTTTTATCGATAATTGAAATGGCTTGATCAGCTAAAAGGAGCGCATCATTAGTTCGATTGATGAATAGAAATTGCGCTCGTACTGCTTCTCGTAATAAACGTCCGTCAGAACTTATATATTTTACATTAAATAATAACACATCACATTCACATAATTCACCAATAATCCTAAATTTATTATATTAAATTAAAATTCGTGCCATTTTTTCATCGGATTAAATTAAAATTTGTATCGTTCAAAATAAAGTTATTAATTTATAAATTAAAAATATTAAACTAACTCAGTCAAATTTTTTAGTTCATTAACATTTAAATTTTTAGCACTTTGATCGATATCCATTTGTATGATATGTGACACATCGTATACCCATACCGAAACAAAAGCAATACTGTATAGTCATATTACATTTTAAACGATAAATTCCATCTTTAAACAGCATTAAAAAACTAAACTGATTGATTTAATTAATGACATTATTCAAGTATGTTTTAATTCAATAGTACCTCCTGAAAAATAATTGTTACAAAGTAATTATTAAACTGAATGAATATTCCGTCTTTTCTCTCCTCACTAAGAATATAATATTTATACTCGATTACTAATTTTATGGAAAAATTTTTGATCATAAGCGTAAAATTTAAAAAATATCACTCATTTATGCCGGGAATTCAAAAAGTCAAAAAGAAATTATTAAAATATACTTTCAATTTGGTGGTAGCAACATGAGAAATTATATCAGAAAGATCGGTGCTAGCAATACGTGATTCAAATATACCACCAGCTGAATCGTATGGCGATTGCACCAGTCGTATAATTCCGGATTTCTCATCCACATTAACAAAACCATTTACTTGTCTAACTCGATCAGCATATCGATAAATTGTTTCATCGATCCGGTAGCGTACCGAATCAGAATCTGAATGAATAGTAGAAAATTTGATACATACAAAATTATTTCAGAACATGAATGATTCATATCATAAATACGTAGTCAAAAAAATTTCCCCCTTATACGGAAAAAGTTACGACATAAAATTGGAGCATAAAATTTTACAATATTGAAAAATGAAAATTAAACTTTGCGTAAAAGGGTCATGATATGGAATATCAAAAGTCGTCATATGAAATAATCTTTTAGCGATGTGACATTTTTGAATGACAATATAGCATAGACTAATTAACGTTCTGCAGAAGGATATTTCAGAAATTAATTATTATTGTTATTATTACCATTAATGTTGATCATTATTATTGATTATTATTATTAATTATTATTTACTTATTATTATTATTAGTTATTAATCAATGCACAAAAATAAATAAAAAGAACATAAATTGAGAAATGAAAGTTACTTGACAGACAATTATACTATCACAAATATTAGATGGTAATGATATAAATGATACTCGGTGAAGAAGCATTGATCAAATCCGGATCCATTGCTAAAACTTTAACAATTTCCATCCCTGCTATTGCATCACGTGGAATTGCTTTTGTATATATATTGCTTTCAAATACTGGTCCATTGTCGTTTCTAAAACAAAAAATTAATTAGTGCTTTAAATTCAACCTGTAAATATTTTCAGAATTCGTTTTATTTCTTCTTTTCAAAATAATAATTCCATTTGCTTTTCATCGTTCTCAACGTCTGTCTTCTCCTTCTTCACAAAATAAATTCAATTTTCGCATTTCACTTTTTTTTTTAATAGATCGAATATTTGAAATCAGTTAAAAACTTACACATCTAATATCATAATTCGAACAGTAGCAAACGCAGCATCATTCTCGTTATCTGGTAATCCCTCCGAATTAGTTACCATTATGTGAAGCCTAAAATTAAAAGAGCTCTCAAAGATAATGTCAAGCTTGAAACTTAGACAGAAAACATATACAATATCATAATTCATCCTGAAAAAAACTTCCTAAAATTAGTATCAAAAACACACTGATTTAATGAAAAGAGTGTACTTACTCATAGAAATCTTGCTCTTCTCGATCTAATTCATTTGCTAATTTCAAAATACCATCCATATGGCCAATTGTAAACTTTTTATTGTCATCTTTCATGTGAAAATAAACCTTATCATTGATATCTCGATCAAATGCTCGGATTTTGGTTATTAAAAGGCCTAAAATTATATATAAATAAATGGGATTTTTATTATACTAAGTGATCATTATATTACTTTGGATAACCAATTGCTGTACAAAATTGTGCAGCAATTTTAACCAATCATTTTACATTTAAAAACATAAAGGGAAAGGTACGTGACATACGTGCTTATAAAGGACAACAATATCACTTTAATTATGTTATTTCATTTGGAATAACAATTCAAAATTGCCCAATTTTTTAAATTATCGAAACTTATGCTAATTTTAATAATATAAACCAGCATGTTTTAATAAAGCAAATTAATTTGCTATAAGTATATCGTCTACAAAGTCTGAGATTGCACACGCAAGTGACAAATTATTAATCAGGATTACATCACCTAATCATCACCATCATCAACACCTATCACCATCATCATCATCATCATCGTCACTGTCTGCGTAATCAATCATCAACCATTATCATCATCATAATTAACTACCACCACTAACATCAATCATTATCATCACCGTTATCATCATCATCAACATCATAATTATTATCATAATCCGAAATGTTCATAATCGTATAACATATGAAACATAATTTGAAGAACAACATAACATACCAACATTTTCGTCTTCACGTATACTGAAGAGCACATTGTTATCAATAATTTCTATTGAATTATCATTTTGATCAATAATACGAATTTCAACGTCTAATTCAGCAAACAAATCACCGCTGAATGCAGCAACAACAAGCTATAAAAATAAGTAACATCAAATTTGATAAATTTTAATTTAAAATTCTTATCAATTTTAAAATGCATAAGGAATTATCAATTTAGTTAGATATTCATAGTTCAGTAAATTAGCATAAATAAATTGAACTTAATTAAAAAGAATGGTATAGAATTAATGCTAATGATAACATAATAATAATAATAATAATAATATATAATGGAATAAACTTTATATAAAATATCAGTCACACTTTCTGAAATTTCCAATATTAGCAAATTTCACTACATTTCAAAATTTAGCTTTGCAATCCGTATTTTCAACAGTCCAGAACTTACAGCATGACGATCGTTCTCCTCGCAATCAAACATTTCTTTAGCTTTTAATTCACCGGTTAATGAATCAATTGTGAATAATTCCGTTTCACCAACATATTTCATGCCATTCCATATTGCATAAGTTACCGGACAATCTTTACTTGACACTGTACCCTCGAATTTTGCTAGTGTTGAACCCGGAAATTCATTCTGCAATTTTTTTTCAACAATTAATAAGCAGCTCTGAAAATTAGTCCAAATAATTATTATATTTGAAAAAGAATTGAGAACAAGATTAAAAAGGTTTTTTTTTTTTTTTTTGAAAATTTTCCAAGTGACATTTTCTTCACATTTGCAATATTACTTATTAAAAAATTATTCATTTTTCTTTCAATAATAATTTCAAGTTTTGTAATAATAATTTCAATTTTTCTGATTCGGACAAAATATTATTGCTTGTGTAATTCGTAAAAACATATTAGTCATTTTTAAAATTTCAAATTTTCATTAAATTTTTGCAAATAAATTAATCAGTAGAATTTTTTGCGCAAAGTAAAAAGAAATAGTTTAGCAAAAATGCAAATTTACCTCATTAACATAAACGACATTTGGAACATTTTCTAAAAAAGTTGGTTGACATTTTGAGGTTGGCAAGATAGTGAGAAAAATGGTAGCAGATGCACCGGTATGTCGGTCATCTCGGGCAATGATTGCAAATTGATACCTTCCTTCTAATCCCAGTAATGGTTCCACATTACGAATGGTACCATCTCCATCAACGTGAAGCAAAGATGATAAAGCTGATGATTCACTATTCATCATTAGTGAATATTCCACATTTGAATCACTATCAATTGCCTATGAATGATTTTTTTTTTTCTTTTGATGGTGAAAAGCTTAAATTGAAGTTTGAATTTTGCTGGGAGAAAAAAAAAATCAGTTCAAATTAATTTAGTTTCTAATAGCTATCTTTTCTTAATTTTTTTTATTGTAATTTAAATAGTTTTTTTTTTTTTTTTTTATTCGTTGAATTAATTAAATTTAGTTATTACATACCACAGCATTAATTATAAATGTATTTATTGGACTATTTTCCATCACTGTTGCAGCAAATGATCGTTCCAGAAATCGAGGCTTAACATCATTTTCATCTAACACATTAACCGTTATCTGTTAATGAAGAAAAAATCATCGTTTCATACTTATGTATCTAAACACAATGTTTTATTGCAAATTTATTTTACTTATTAATTTATTTAATATTAGTTTAATAACTTAATTCATCAAATTACAATTTTCAATTTTCAATTCTGATTTCACTTATGTATAATTTTTCGTCTTCTTTCTACCACATTTTTTTGTTACATTTATTGTGAATTATCAGAAATCATAAAAATGTTTTTTTTTTTTTTTAAGTGAAGGAATTGTATTACCGGTAATGACGTAAATGACGTAAATGGCCCATTATCACAATATGCATTTATGAAAAAATGAAATATGGGTTTTTTCTCATAATCAAATGGCGTAAGTGTACGAATTGTACCCTGTAAAATGAAAAAAAAAAATTTCATTAATCATTTAATAATATTTAAAATCTTATTAAGTTTAAAATATACTGCAATAATTTTTATAACATTATTACGCTATATTGGATATTTACAATATTTTAATTTTATAGGGTGTTATTAATTCATATATAATTTATTTTTAAATTATATTCAAAAATTTGGCTTTGTTTAGATTAACGAATAAAAATAAATTGCCTACTAATAATAATGATTTTAAAGCGAATAACCTTCTTATCAATTTTAAAATAATTTTTTTCATTCCCAGCAATTGTATACTTAATTCTGGTTGTAGTATTTGTTGATTTAATTAAAGTACCCACAATGGTTCCTGTAAATTTATTACATTTTGATATATAACAAATATTTATTTATTTTTTTGTAGCACTCTATTTGATGAAAATCATGCAAAATAAATGAAAATTTTAATGAAAAATTATATTAATTAAAATAAATAAATAAAATTCACTTATAACTTTTAGACTTTATTTTCATTACAAATTAAGCAATCTTCAATAATTCATTGCAATATTGTTTATTATCATCAAACGTTCTCTAGGATATCCCACTATTGTTTACTGGTATATTACCTACAAGCCTTACTTAGGAAAAATTTCTAAATCAGAAAAATTTTTAAAAAATAAAATAAAATGAAAATATTATAAAAATAAACAAATAAAAAATTTGACCGCTTGGAGCATTTTCGGTAATATTAAAAATATAGGATTCATTTGGGAATATTGGAATACGTTGCTTTATTGTTGGTATAACTTTGATTAAAATTGATGTTGAACTTGTCATTTGTGTATTTTGATTAGTGGCGGTAATGGTAAGATTATAATCAATTCCAGTACGTAACTTTGCTGCTGTTGTTATGACACCTGTAATGAATCATCCAATAAATATAATATATATTTGAGATGTCGTATTAATCGTTTGCTTAGTTTTATAACATCATTGTTTAAACATAAAATTTTCATAAATTTCACTAATTCTTCTTTTTTTTTTGTAATATTTATTATATTTAACTTTTCTTCTGTAACTTTTCTTTTTTCTAATTTAACTTAAAGTATTGTTTCTCTTGAAATATGCACAGCTATATGCTAGCATATTAATTTGCTATTTAAATTTGTGTAAAAGTGAATGAGATTTTCTAGACTTATTTGTCAATAGTCATTTTAATAATTGTAAACATATATATTGAAATGAAATGACCTGTTATTGGATTTACGACAAAAGCACGATGTCCTTTCGATACTGAATATACAATACGATGATTTCTGGCTAAATTAGCTGGAAGCGGTTTTACATTTACGGTATAAATATAGGTGCCAGGAATTGTGCTTTCCGGTATTTCAATAACTGATCGTGATTGATCAAATTTTATAAGATCCGCATCTGATATTTGCTCTTCCGGTACTATCAATTGAACTATTAATTCTGCTAAAAAAAGAAAATGTTTGAGATTTCATTTCAGAAAATAATACAATAGTCGTTTTATTCCAAATGATTGTTCATAATAAAATTATTAAAATTTGAAATGATTAATTATTCCTTATCAACCTTTATTTTATCTTCTGTAATTTATTAATTCGATATTTACTCGCTAAGAAATTAGAATTTTATTCTGTCGTTTCAATTAATGGCAGGAATAGCTTTAATAATCATTCCCATGAATTAAACCAAAAAAAAAGTCTAAACTTATTGAATACTACTTTAAAAAGAAATAAATATAAAATAACCTTTATCATCCGGTTCATCCGGGTGGCTTATATCAGTAGCGCTAATATTTGCCAAAAATGCCATAATGGAAGTGTTTTTGAAGCTTTTTGTAAGTTGTAGTGTCCCATCGTTGAGACCATTTTTACGAAAACGGAAATGCTCAAACAGTTGGGATGAATCCGGAATGACATTACCAAGATCATCGTAGGCTTTCAGTGAATTAATTGAATACATCACTTTTGCATTCGGATCAGCGTCTATTGCAGTAAATTGATGAAGCATTGTTCCGGCGCCACTTGCTAAAAAACAAAAAACAGAAAAAAAAAAAAAAACGAAACAAAAACTGCCTTAATATTTTTATAATAAAAACTTATTTCACTGAAATTTCATTATAAGAATTAAATAATATGCAAAAATAAAAAAATACTTAGCTCAATTCTTTTCTAGAAAAATTCTGCAAAATTAAACGATCAAAATAAAGCAATTTAAATTTAACACTTCCGAAAACACAAGTAATTGTTGAAGGATGATAGAATGAAATAGATAATAAAATATCTTGACAATTTAAAATTACTTTTATTAATTGCAACTAAAACAGGTTCTTTAGTTTCGAATTTTGCTGGTGAACTTCCTAAACCAGCAATCAATACCTGAACAAGTGCTACATCAATATATGGTGGTGAGCTTTCATCAATTGCTACAACCTGAAATTATTAAAATTTAATTATTTAATTAGCAACTTTTGAAACATTTGTTATTTTCTAAAAATTTTGCAATAAAAGAAAGGAAATGAAAAAAGAGAGAAGCAATTTAAATTAGTAATTTTGGTACCATAATTTTTAGTTAGTAACCTTTAATTCATAATTACGTGGGTCTTTGCTAAGTGAACCATAATAGAAAATCCGTCCATCAGTTGAATTAATTTGAAATAATGTTGCGCCACCTTCAGCAATGCGATATGTTATATCGCTATCTGAACTTTGCGCTAACACTTGACCAACAAAAGATTCGCCAGGTTTTGCCGCAAATGCATAAATATTCTAAAAGAAACAAATTTACGAAAGTTTTTTTTTTTTTGATTAAATTTTGAATAATTAAATAATAAATTAATATAAATTCCAATTCAAAATTTAAAATATTTTTAACAATTTTGCAACAAGCAAAAATTACACTAACAAAATTTACATTTATTATTGAATAGAAAAAAAAAACAAAAAAAAAAAAAAAACTTACATGTGAAAATTTTGGTGCCATAATTTGTTGATCAATGATTGGATTAAGTGTAATCATAATAATTGCTGTATCAATAATATTTTTTCCATTTGAAATTGATAAAGACATATTGAAGTGTTCACCAAGATTATCAACAGTTAATAATTCACTATTCTGAAATTCAATTTTTCATCGTCAGATTCAATTTGCCGTATGATATAAGCCCTAAATGATAAAAATAATAATAAAGAGTGATATGATTAAAAAAAGAAGTATCGATTGCATTTCTAGAATTATCCATAGTTAAATTTGTAAATAATAAATAAATAGGAATCGATGAATAACTGGAACTAAATAATTTGAAGTATAAAAAAAAGGAAGGAAAAGGTTTCTTTTTAAATTTTCATTATTATATGCTCATAAAATTGAGATTAATTAAAATTTATTTTCTCAATTTTCTTCTTTTAATACTTTTTCTTTGCCTAATAATCTGAAAATATCAATATAAATTCAATTTGAAAAGAGAAAAAAATGAAACAAAGAAAACACTTACTCGAATTGAAAGAACACCAAATTTTTCATTAATTTCAAAAATTCGATTATAATCATTGAGAATAAAAGTGACATTGACATTATCAGGATTGTCAACTTCCATTAACAGTGGATTATTCATTAATGATTTTTCTTTAAGATTTAGAGAAATTACACTTTGTTTAAAATGTGGTCTTTGTCCACCATCATTGGCAGTAAATTTAATTGATAGTGGTATATCATATGGTTGTTTACGATTATCAATTTTTGCTCTAATCATAAGTGCAAATTGTCGCGGTATTTTGTGACATTCTGATGGACACTCCAAACTTATCAATTCAATGATATTATCAACTTTTGGCTCCAATGAAAAACTAAAAATAAAATCCGATATGATCGTTTTTTTTTTTTTTAACAATTTTATTGTTTTAATTAAATTTTATATTAAATGCGTATTAATGGATGTAATTGGAACAAAATTTGATGCATCGAATTTTTACTAATTATCTGCCGTTATTAAAATTATCTGTTATTTTTTAATTTTTATAAATTTTTTCAGATTATCTGTTGCTTTAATAATTATTAAACTAATTATCTGTTGAAAATGCTGCTATTAATTAATTAATTAATTAGAGTTCTGCTTTGCAATAATACCAATCATAATTAATATTGTTCCGCCGTCCATCTTAATTAATTAATTAAAATCTTAATTAATACCATTATACTATAAATTATATCATTAAATTAATGCCATTTTCTTTTTCTATTTTCTGATTTATCATATAAAACTTACTAATTAGCCATGCTTCCATATATTGTATATTTAACATCTCTAGCTGAAATTCCATTAATCAGCTGAAAATTTTATTAATTATAAAAAAACCGAACTTTATACCATGCAATATTTTCGAAAAACCTAATGCACTTTTTATTTATTTATTTATTTTTTTTTTTTTGTGTTTGACGGAAAATATGCGAACAATGGCGCATTGCTCGTAAATGATCGAAGTGATAACATATGCTCTAATTTCTTTTTTTTGAAAAAATTTATTGATATTTCTGTATTTCAACAAACAAAAATAGTGCAATAAATGTAAACAAACTTTAATAGTGCCAATTTTAGCAGTTCGAGAAAACGTTGACAACTCAAACATATATTGGTCAGCTTCAAATAATCGCTTATTCACGGCATTGTTTACGTTAATATCTAATGTGAAAATACCTTGACGTGAGGTACTTGTTGATTTTGCTTCAGCCTATTAAATAATTTCAATAAAAATAAAACAATCAATCAATTAATTCTAATAATAAAAAAAACACAAAATAAAATTAATTTTAACAAAAAATAAAATTATTTAATTCTTGAAATTTTTAATGCTAAAATTTAATTAACTAGAACGTTGATTGTTCATACTGAATTCAAATTTTGAAAATAATGAAAATTTAATTTTATAAAATGAAAACTTGCTGGCAATTTTGGATATATTGAAACAATTTCAGAATTTTAGAAACAACAGAATTCTATCATAAGCAATGCATAGTAATATTAAATAAAATTCATAAACTTTATTTTGCAGTTTTTTCTATTTCCAATGAGTAAATAAATGATTCATTACTGGCTAAAGACTCTTTAGTTATTTTCATGAGATAGTGATAATTAGAAGATAAGAAATCCTAAAGTCATTTATCACTGGCATTTTTCTCATAATAAGTTAGTTCGATTTTGTTAAAATATAATATTTCCGTTTTTCTAATGTGATAATCGGTAGAATCACCGGAATATACGAGATGCTGCGATACTGCATGCAGAAATTCATGAAATAATATACAATGAAACTATTTTCTGAATACAACTGTACTTCAGTATTAACTCTACTGGCAGAGTGCAATAATGAGAATTATTGATGATTGATTTTACAGTGATGGTTAATGGAAGAAGACTGAAAACCGGTTCAAGATTATCCGGTAGAGGAAGAAAGAATGTTAACAAATTTCAAATAATAAATGTAGTGGTATTTTTTAAAGTTACTCAAATTATTTCAATCAATGTTTTCGTTTTATTATTATTATTTTTTTTTAAATTGCTCAAATTATTTGAATCAGTATCTTGAACTAACTTATGCTTCTTTTTTAAGGATTCAAATTCAGAAATAAAAAGAAAAGTTTTTTAATTAAAATATTCTATTTGTAGAAGTTTTTGATAAGCCATCAAAAATAGCTAATTATTGTTAGTAACTGATATTGCTATGCTAAATATATGAATAATTTGAGATTAAATGATGTATGAAACTGATTTTCTATTTAAATCTTATTTAAATCACTTCTTCTGTCTTTAGATTTCATTTTATTTTCAACATTTAATCAATCAAATTTTACCAGTTTTTCTTTTTAAATCAAGATTTCAATTTTACCATATATTTTGAAATAGATTGAATAAATAGAAATAATTAGCATAAGTTATTTGTATATACCTGAAGTGTTATTTTATCAGCAACATTAAGGATGTGTGCATCATCAAGAATAATATCAAATTGCTGACCGGAGATAATAATTTTTGGAATAATAGTGAAAGCGTTCGAATATTCAGTTTGTTGCAATGATAAACGAAAACTTTCTTCAGCATCCTGTAGAAATTATTCCCGAAAAAATTTTATAATTACTTCATATAAAATTTAAACATCTTGTTAGCGTTAGTTTAGCAGTAGAAAATAGTTAAAGAAAAGTTAAAATTTTTTTTTAATTAAACAAAATTTTTTTTTCAATTTAAATTTTACAATTTAATAAAGTGAAAAACAATTTTATGATAAATCATTGCTTTAGCTAAACTTTAGCGCCATATTATGAAACAGAACTGATAAAGCAATTCAATGATATCGAAGCAATATGAAGCTTTTAACAATCTATGAAAAAAGTTTGAGATTTAAAGTTCAAAAGGCAATGGTTTATTTTATTTATAAATAGTGTAATCCACTGGTAGATTAGATGTTAGTCACTAAGGCTATTAAAGATTTACTATATTACAACGGCAAGATTAAATATATTCTCTATTAGGCCTAAACTTCCCACTAAGTTCTT
>JAAVKF010000012.1:1200000-1216088 GCA_012070555.1 Brugia pahangi | reverse complement strand
TAATCGAAATAATATTAATTTCTAATGTATATATTCATTCAGTTAATCGAAATAATATTAATTCTAATTAAAAATCATTCAGTTAATCGAAATAATATTAATTTCTATTATATATTCATTCATTTAATCAAAATAATATTAATTTCTAATATATATATTCATTCAGTTAATCGAAATAATATTAATTTCTAATATATATGTTCATTCAGTTAATCGAAATAATATTAATTTCTAAATATATATTCATTCGGTTAATCGAAATTTAAAATTTTTATATATATATATACACCTGTTAAGTAGAGGGATAAAATTAATGTTTGAAAATAAAATTAAAATTATACAAAAATCAGATTTCTTATTGTATAGAATTTTAGAATAAAAAAACTTTATGTAAAATTTCACTACATGTAATTTAAGTGAATTAAAATTTATTTAATTTATTTACTGCTCATTTCAAGCATAAATTCAATTCTATCGTATCGTTGATGCTTAGCTTCCTCTTTTTCTTCTATCAAATTGAATAATTGTAAAGAAATGAAAAAAAATTTTTTTTTTTTTGGTTTCAAATGACTTTTGTAAAAATTTACGAATTATAGAAGAAATGAAAAAGCTAAAGAATACAAATATTTATTGTTTACTGTTTATTTTTTGAATAATATTTATTTATTTATTTAATTTGATTATACTCATCAGATATTTTAACTTTTATACTGCAAACAACTTTTTTTACTACTGATTATAATTTTATTACTGATAGTTTGAAGTATAATTGAATTAATATTTTAAGTTAATATTTTATCAATTTTCTAAAAATTATATCTATTGCAGCATAAACTATTCAATTTGCTAAGCAAATATTATTATAAACTTATTTATCAAATTAAAAAAAAAAAAAAAAAAAAAGAAATTTTCACGGATAATAAATTATGTGAAAATTTTACTAAAATTCAGGTACTCAGCAAACTCCGCTATATGCATTAACCTTACCAATTGCTATAGTATGGACAGAAAAATATATCAGGAAAACTGTTCAGGAAAATTGCCGGAAAGCTATAGAATTAAAGGGCAATGAAGCAGCTAATCATTACTTTGTATGTATTTTAATACACTTTACCATTTTTTTTTTGGAAACTATATTAGGAATAATCATTGCATATGAGAATTGTTTAAAAAAAGTAATAAAGTTTAAATTTAAATTGAAATTTAAATTAGCATTGTTATGGATATATAAAATAGATTCACAATGAATTTTTGAAAATTTAATTTTGCATTTTTTCAGACAATTTTCGAAAGACCTGCAGGAAAGAATGCTTAAAGATTGAAACGAATATCTTAACAATGTGTCAGCAATGAAAGCATAAAGACGATGAAAATTATAAGTTGAATAGATTTGAGAAAAACACAAAAAAAATAACAAATTTTAAAAGAAATTAAAAATCTCTCATCAAATCTAATTGGTAATATATATTTTCTTTAATTTAATACCATTCTCATTAAAACTGTTTTTGGTGTAAAATTCTTTATATTCGTAATATTTATATTCTTAATATTAAAAATTCTTAATATAAAAAGAAAAAGAAAAATGGTTTGTCGTGGAAATATTGTTACTATTACCCTCTTTTTTTTTCAATCAAAAAATTTATCGTAATTTTAAGTTCAATCCTTGTAAAACATTTCTTTATTTGAATAAATTCATTTGCCCATCGAACAATTTAACTTTACTCTAATAGTTCTCAAAATTGCAACAAAATTGTTCAAAAAAAAAAAAATCGATTGCATAATAAAATAGTGATTTTACTACAAAAGTTATCGTCAAATTGTCATAAGAATAAAAGTATAAATGAGTTACGTTCTGGCATATTTATTTGGTTATAGGTGACAAACTCACCTTTATTTGCATATTAATTTAAAAATAAACTACAAAGAAATAAGATGACAAATATCAGTTTACAGTCATTTTATCAATAAAATGATAAACAATGATAAGTTTATTTTTGCTGCTTGAGCAAATGAATTTATATTCATCGAAAAAAAAAAAAATTTACAAGCGCTTATTAGCATTTTATACTGACGAATTCAACAATGTTTTTTGTGATATTTTCATTCGCCGTATTAATTATTACTTTCCAGAAGTGAACTTTAAATATTTTATGGCACATAGCAACTCATTTATCAATTTTAAAATTAAAATCCTTAGATATAAGAGAAGGAAAAAGTGAAACCAATCAATGCAGTCGTCATATTCCGCGCTGCGCATTTTGCTGATCTCTGCTATCAGAGACTGTCTTTGATCACTAAAAACTCTAATAGACTATTTCATTTGCGCATATGCGCAGTTATTAAGAAAGGAAGAGTATGTGATTGATTGCCTTTTGACTATCTCAAATTTTATT
This sequence comes from Brugia pahangi, assembly GCA_012070555.1. Classification (NCBI taxonomy): domain Eukaryota; kingdom Metazoa; phylum Nematoda; class Chromadorea; order Rhabditida; family Onchocercidae; genus Brugia; species Brugia pahangi. The sequence goes on along the minus strand of JAAVKF010000012.1, from coordinate 1,213,695 downwards.
TTAAGCCATTTAAAAGATGATTGTATGCTTATCCTATGGCTTAATTATTTAATGAGTTTGTAATTATCACATTTTATCTGTGTTAATTAATTCCACTTATTTCACGTCTCTCTGTAATCAGTAATTTGTAGTCTATTATGAGTGTAAAATCAAAACGTTGTAAAATATGCGTAATTTAAAATCATCACAAATCTAATTGAACAAAAATTCATCCTAGAAAGATCTATTGATGATAAGTAGAAATTACCACAGAACTATTTAGGGAATGTCATGTCGATTGGCACTGTCTCATTTCTCTTCATATTTCACTTTTGTTTACTAAAACTCATCTCACTTGATTAGAATTAGAATTATGAAAATTAAAATAATTTGTGCAATCTAATTTAATGAATCTTCTCGTAAAATTTGAAGTTCAATTTGAAGTTAAAATTCATTTCAATTGAACACTAGAAAATTATACATCATTTAAGCAAAAAAATTATTTCTCATTTTATCTGAGCTTATCTGCTTGTTCTAAAAACATATATTTCATCTAATAACAAAAGCTATGTGCATTGTGTTTAACATGTGTTAAAAATTACTCTTTTGTTTCAAATTAAATTTGCTTTGCAATATCGAAATATTGTATATTCCGATTTTTATAAGTCAATATATTTGTTATAGTTCCGATTTATAATTTATAAGTCCGATTTATAATTTATAAGTCAATATATTTGTTAAAATTATGCAAATAAATAATTTGATTGAATTGAACAACTGCGCATTTCGTTTTCATATTCATATTTTTGGTTTTTCCTTTTTTTTCTTTCAATAAAATTTCATTTTCTCTCTTTTTTTTTTTTTTTTGAAATATTTTTGAACTAAATTTATTAAGGAATGAAAAAGAAAAAAAGCAGAATTAGATGTATTTTATTATGTTTAATAAATAGAATAGAATATACGGCTCATTTTTCCTAAAAAAAAAACCAATAACAAAAGGGACAAGATAGCAATAACTAAGTAAAAAAAAAAAAAGGCAGGCAAATTTGCATTTCATAAGTTGCATATTTTAACTAAACCATTTTCGATTTTCAAAGGGATAACAATAATTTTTTTTTTTTAATAATACACATATAAGATATGAAAAACAAAACGGATACATTCAAGAATAAATTATAATTTGCATGCTTGATAAAAAAAAGAGAAAACCATGATGCAAGCAAATAGGATCAACAAAGAAAAGTCTATTCTAGTCTGTAACTATTCCTTCTTCTAAAATGTAGCGTTAAGAACAAGTAAATCTCTTTTATATATTCATAAGATGAAAAACTTCATATGCATTTATCGTCTCATAAAACTGATACAAAAAAGATTATAGCAAACAAAATGATCCGTACAAAAGAGACTAAATTTTTCTTCATTTATTTCATCGATAAACCTTCCGATAATTTTGTCACTTTCTTTTTTAAGTCACCTGCAATGTAAATGAATTTAATCAAATTTCTGAAAACATATGCCAAAATTAAGCACTGATTATCAAATCTTCACCAGCTAAATTTCTTACGCGATAAGACCTCTACTAACTAATAAAACTTCCTCACCATAAAATCAACATCAAAAACAAGCTAAAACTTTATAATTCAAATTATATTATTCTACATCAAATAGCAAATAAAGTCTGATCACAATGAACAAAGATTCATATAGAAAAAAAAAAGGAATACTAACAGCTTTGTTCATCAATCCATTGCAGAGCATCCAGTTGACGTCTAAGAATCTGCGCAATCTGTTCCGCCGATTCAGCCTCATCATCGAGACCAACAGCACTCCTCTGTAGTTCTTTAACCTAAAAATTTATATTTATCCAGTAAATACTTCAAATCCTACATAAAATATAGAAACTCTATAAGTATAATGCAGAAAGTTATACAAATGCACCTGTTCGATGATGTCAGTGATGTCATCATCTGCTTGTTTCAGCTGTGCATCAATTCGTAGCTGTAGTTGCAACCTAAAATTAGACAAATTATTAGCAATTTTAAGGCTAATTTGCATTTTGTCTAAATACAATCAGACTGAAAGCATAAAAACTCATATCAACTTAATAATAATAATAATAAACAATCAATTATTTTATAATTTTTATTGTCATTTAACAAAAAAACAAAACATAATGGTAATCAAAAATTTCCGAAAGTACTTTTACGACTAGAAATTAAGATATGATTACAAAGTGAAAGCTGCAAAATGAGCCTAATCAAGTTGTTACAGTGTCAAAAACAAACTTACATAGCCTGTCGTTGCATATCAGCATGAGTAGCTACACCTGGATCTGGTAGTCCTATTGGCGTCATTTCTGTCCAATCACTAAGACCCAATGCCTTTTCCAAATCAACAACTAAAGCCTCAAGTTCAGCTTGCTGTTGAGAAATGAAATCCACAGTATGCAAAAATCGGTCCTTCTCCTCTTCCAGTTGCTTGATCTCTTCACTTATATCAAGAACCTATAATCCTTGCGCAATCATACTTCCATATAAAATAATGAAATCCAAACTAAAATTCAAAGAAATAAGAAATTTAGCGTATATGGGCATATATGGATGGCGCAATTACATGCTGAAGTTGATCAAGAATTAGAATCAATAAAAAGCAAACAGTTACATAATCGACAATTAAAATATCGCATCATTCATAAAGAAAATTACAAATTTTAAAGGAAATCAAAAAAAAAAAAAAAGTTGGCCTTAAGTACTGCAGAAAATGAGATTGAAATATACACACACACAAAAAAAAAAGTTATACCTTTTGCTGATTTCCTCGCAAAACTCGATCAAATGCATTCAATTCAAGTACTTGGGACATAAAAACACGCTGTTGTGTTTCGACATCAAGTGCTAAACGATTTATAAGCTGCTCCAGTTGTGCAAATGTGATCGGTTTATCAGCTCTGTAGCAAATCAGTTAATAAATATATATAATAACTGGTACCTATATGCTTAACAATAAAAACAATCCCGTAAAAATTAAAATAAAACAGCCAAACATGCAAGTTTTATATTGAGAAGATCAGGTGTACTAATCAGAATCTCACTTCTATTTATCTTCAAATTATTGTTAGCACCATTTAATTTGTAGAAAAGTCATTTTTAAATTTTTATTTTTTAAAAATAAAATACAATAACTAATCTGAAGCCAATCTCTAACTGATAATTTTGTTTACCTTTTCCAGCTATTTCTTTCATATATGTTATTATTATTTAGAAACCAAAATTCCAATTATAACCCGAACGAAATATAACTTACGAGATAGTAGGAGCAGCAGGAACAATACTAGCTAAAGCACTTGAAGTTATTGTTGAAGTAGTAGTTGTAATTGAAGCAGATGATGGTAAAGCAGTTGTTTTCGAAGGATATAATAATGATGGGAGTGCTGAACCAGCCGAAGTCACTGTACTTGTAGTAGATACAGCGGAAGTAGTTGTGGTAGATTGTAAAAAGACGTTATAATTGGTAATGAAGCAGTAGTTACCATCGTTGTTGTTACCTGCTGCTGCTGCTACTGTTGTTGTTGTTGTTGTTGCTGCTGCTAATTGCCCACTGTAAGATGTAATTTGTCAATAATGATTTACTTATTGAAATCAAGAAAGATCTATTTTAAATGAAAAAGAAAAAGTTCAAACTTTTAACTTACAAGGCAAATCCATTTGTTGGTACGGTAGGAACAGCAGTTGCAGGTGTAGCTTGAAATAATGGCAGTGTCGAAGCAGCTGAAGTCATGCTGAAATGAAATGATAAGTGACCATTACATATGAAAATGAGAAATTTGAACATTTTTAGCAAGTGCTAATTATTGATGTCATTAGCAACAATATATGGGAACTGCACATGCACTATTAATGTAATAATAAAAAGGTCACCAAATATTTGTCACAAATATTGATAATTATTCTTGCGCCAAAAATTAATTTACTTTTTGATTTAAAATGCAAATTGAAATGATTTTTTAACTTGAAAACAAGAATTGTAGACTTAAGCTACGGTAATCAACTTAATTATAGCGAAGGAAAACAATTCCGCTTTAAGTGATGGCTGAGTTTTGTAAACTTCATTAAGTGAAACCAAAGTGTCAACTGTGTTCTTAAAGAGAACAAGTGAGAAACAGTGTAAGAACAGCAATATTATATTCAGTTAATTCGTGAACTGCACCAGTTGGCATAAATTTTAATTAAATTATAATTTGAAAAGATACAATTATTATTACAACAAAAGTGTACTTGTGTGTTGTAAAGATTATGGAATCATTCTACACAAAACAGCAGAAATTGAAACTAATTCAAATGTTATAAAATCACCTCACTACTGGTTGTAATGGCTGTAGTGCACTCGATGCTGGTGTGAGAGCTGAAAATTGAAACATTACATGAAAAAAAAAAAAAAAAATTAAGACGTACAAACAAATATCCATACAGGAAATACAACTTCAAAACTGAAAATTACCTGAAGAACCAAAAGTAAATGCAGAGGTAGCAGCTGGATTAAAGGAAGCGGGCGTTGTTCCTAAACAAGAAATATTTATCTAGAAAAATAACTGTGATACAAAACAAAGTGGAAAATTTTTCAAAACAGAAAAAGTAACTCCTTGCAGAAAAAAGCAGCATTCATTTAGCTTATTTCAAATTTGCCTATCACCATAAAATCGCATGATGTCTCTTACTTAATTCAGATTGTATTAAAATCTAGAATTCATTTCAGGAATCTCAATAATACATTAAATATATTGTTTTTCCTATAGTACCAAACGAATCAACCTGAAGAGACCAAAAAAAAAAAAAAAAAAGCATATGAATAAAACAAAAATATGAAATTAGAAATTGTTGGTACTAAAAAAAGAATTCTCTACTTAACACATTTTAGCTTTTAGCCAGAAAACAAATATTTCACCTGTACTACCAAAAGAGAGCACTGCACTGCTAGTTGTAGTAGTTAATGATGGTGCTGCTGTACCTGAAACCAAATCAATAGAAAAAAAAAAATGAAAAAATCAGTCAGATCGAAAGGAAGTTGAAATTTAAAAGATGCCCTGATGTTACCTGCACTCCTTTCAATACCGAATCCTCATACTATTAATAAAATGTTTGAAAAACTGAGCTAGCATTTCATTATGAATGCCATTATTATTTTTTTTTATATCAACAAATACGACATTAAACTAAGAAGCTATCAGTTGGCAAGCGAGAACTACACTTCCTGCTAATATATTAACCGAATGTAAGTGGTAGCATATATAAGAGGTATAAGGAACAATACTTGACGTTATGCATTAAAATTTTTAATTTTTTAACAGTCAACGAAGTAATAATGGTCATATGTACTTTAAATTTAAATACTAAATAATAAAATTTAAATCTAAATACTAAATAATAACCTATGATTGACTTAGTTCCATTTTTTTTACCATTTCTTTGCTAATGGTTAGAATTTCAAGAACACTGCACAAAAATATACATAAGATATTAACAGATTCTTTAAATAATGAATAGCAGGACTGTGACATATAATTTATAGGAAAAAACTCGATACATGATTTACCAAAACAAAGTCAACTCATTTCGCTCAATCAACTCTACAACTGAGGACACCGATAACGTGATGCTTGCCAATTAGTATCAACACAATTTATTTATAAATTCCTAAACTAATTCCTCAAAATCTTAACATGGCTTGCAATATGTATAATCATACCACTCAATTCAGACATCGACGTAGTACCAGTCGCAGATGTGGTAACTGACGCAGTTTTCGTTCCAAATAATCCAGCAAATTGAGGAGATGCCATGGAAGCAGTAGACTGAAATGCAACAGTAGGTGCAGTACTAGTCGAGGTTAATGAAGAAACAGCAGAACCGAATAAAGATGGTGCTGCGGTTCCAGTCGTCGGAGCCGCAGTGTTGAAACCAAAGGATAAGACAGGTGCCGCAACAGTAGTAGTAGTAGTAGCAGCAGGAGTTGCAGCAGTACCAATTGCCGAAGGTGATGCAAATGTTGATTTCGCTAAAATTATTGCAATTCAAATTATTCTTTAACAAAAATTTGTCTTCTTTTCCAACTTTATCATTTCTTTCCTAAATCAAAAATATTACAAATTTAATCGTTCACTTGCTAGATTGATTCACAAAAAGATTTTTCAAAGATAACCTGAAGATAATTAATCATCTTAATTAATTATTGTAGAATGATTGCATTTCAGTCTCATCTTCAATGCTTTCACAGATTTACTCTGATTTTTGCAGTAAGATCATGCTAAGATATAATGATGACATAATTCATGTATATCACTATAAACTCTTAAATTTTTCTAATTTTATAAATTATCTAAAAATTTACTGACACATTAAGGTCACGAAAGCTACTTCTAGAACCACTCCAAAGATATGTCAGAAAGTAAACTTCAAAAGAGAACCTATAGTCGAAGTACTAAAGAGAGATCCAGTTGCTGGAATAGTGCTAGGTGTAGTAGCAGCAACTTGACCAAATAAACCTCCTGAAGTCGATTTTTGACCAAAGAGGCTACTCGTCGAAGCACCAATAGTTGGAGTAGCAGACACAGCTGGCTGCGCTGTTGCAAGTCCTGAAAGAAGGGACTTTTCCTAAAAAAATTCAGCAATAATCTTGGTAAAGAATACTGCCGAACAAAATTGACGATAACATTTTATGTATATTGTCCCAACCCAGAGAAGGTTAACCAAATGTCCACCTTGATGAATTTATTTTATTATAATTTGGAGTAAGATAGCAGATAATCTTCATTTTCTCGTAAAAAATATTCAGCAAATTACTTTCAGATTATGGTTGAATACTGTAAATAAATTATATTTAATGATTTAGATCAACACCGAAATACTAAATTCTAGACAGAACAGATCTCAATATATTTTTGAATAAAAAAGTATAAAATCTTCAGCACATCACAAAAACCTACCAAATAAAGAACCAGAAGGTTGGCTACTAGAAGTTGGAGTGCCGAAGGAAAATGGAGCCATACTGGTTGTTGTACCAACTGAACCGGTGTTTGTTGCTGAATACAATCTTTTCAATGACGCCACATTTGGTAATTATAATGTTAATTAACTGTGATTGTTAAATTAGTTATAAAGAAAAACCTTAGGTACACGACCTCTACGAATTTTTTTACTCATATTTCCTGATGTCTGTAACAAAATAAAATTCAATGATCCAGACATGCATGACACGTCTCAAAAAGTAATCTGAGGAAAAACCTTAAGTGAATGAGGAAAGTAACCTTAAGGAAAAACATAAAAACTTATCCAAATAATTAGCTTACAGTGACGATAAAGCCATAAAAATAAAAAATAAGTAAGCTTCAACTAGTTACCAGTTGTTGGTACAGTTCCAAACAAAAGACCTCCACCGAGTTGAGCATTTGTAGTGGTGGCTGGTGTTGCTGTTGCCGTTGGTGAAGTGAGATTAGCGAACAATGAAGATGGTTTTGCACCAACACCTAAATACCTGATTTCAAAAACATAGGAATTGCCTTTCACTTTTTCCACAGTAACCATTACAGATTGCATAAACAACTAATAAGCTATTAATTTTAGTCGCCAAGGAAGCTTTTATAAAAATCGACTCAAAAGTATATTATATAATAGAAAAAATACTCAATGACTGAATTTGCAGAATAAACTCATAAGTCGTGCAACAAAAATTAAATTCTACCAAGCGATGAAGAGAAGATTGATGCAGTCGTATTTGCAGGAGCCGTTGCTGTTGTTGTTGTTGCTGCTGCCAATGATGATGTGGTTGTGGAGGTGCCAAATAAACCACCAGAACCAACAGCTGGTTTAGCACCAAACGTAAAACCACTATTCGCAGTTGTCGAAGGTGAACCAAACGTGCTGCCAAAAATACTTCCTGTTCCTGGAAAAATCTTTCGAAAATTTACAGTTTAATAACATCAAGAAGCATTCAGTCGTTCTATGAAAAAACAACTTCAAGTTTCTTTTGAAAAACTCCAAACTAAATATATGTCCGCATATGGATTATTCCATGAAGCCCATATATTAACCGGCAAATCAGCTATTCAAACCTATACTGATATTGGATCGAAACTTCCACTAAAAAGCCGATATCTGCATATACATTTTAACATAGATGCGTTTTGTTATGTTACTGTACGGAAAAAGTTACTTTCCAATTTTTTCTACTCATTCAGAATATGTCTCATCATGTTCTGGTTGTATTACATATAGTATAGCATACACATTCACCCAAAATGAATCCTACTTTGCAAACCAAACTTATTCAAATCCTAAAAAGGTAATTACCTACCTATCACCATCCTAAAAGGCAACAGGTTATTTAAACTGAATTTCACGAAAAAAAAAAAACTAAAAATTAAGTCATGTGCAATAAGCACGAATTAAAAAAAAAAATAAATAAAGGAATAATAAAGACCTTTATTGGTTGCGGATCCAAAACTAAATCCAGTTGTGGCACCAGTATTAGAAGCTACATTTGTAGCAGTTCCACCACTTGCAGCAGTTCCACCAAATAACAGTGGTTTAGATGTGCTGCCAAAGGAAAAACCAGAAGATTGTGTAGTAGTTGTGATAGCAGAAGATGTCGTAGTATTTCCAAAAGAAAATAACGGTTTTGCTGCTCCTTGTGTACCTGCTGTTGTTCCATTCGTTGTAGTTGATGTTGATCCAAAGGTAAATCCTGTATTAGTTCCCTTCGAACCACCAAACATATTCTCTAAAATTTAATCATATTTTGCTAATTTTAAATAATAAATTTTTAAAATTGTTGCAATAGACTGGAAAGGATATAATAAATGATTGACTGGAATATTATACCATTAATAATAAATAGTTTAATATAATAATTTTCAACAAATTTAAGAAATGAAATATAATTCTAATGTTTGTTTGAATTCTGATATTTTGACTTTTGTTTTTTATATTGGTTTTTTTTTACTATGGCTTTTTTTTCTGCATTTTGTGCTTTAATTGAACAGGATGCAAAAAAGATTGCTGCTTTAAGTACTGCATCTCAAATTGGTTTTTGTTTTTTGGCTATTGGTAGTGGTTTTGTCTTTTATTTATATGATTAATCATTTTTTTTTTTAAAAAACTTTGTTGTTTATACAAGTACTTAATAGATAAATTAATGGATGAGATTAGATGGGAAAAAAAAAATGAGAAAGCTCAAAAACACAAACTACCAAACGAACAGATATTTGAAAAAGCAACCGGCAAAGTGTCTGCTAACTTAAATTTTATTACGGCAGAAAGATTTTCGTTGCAAAATGCAAAATGAACTAAAGCAACACTATTGCAACTTATTTATTTTCTTTTTCTGACGTAGCTCTCTGCTTGTTGGTTATATCTCTTTACTACTCGTTGCATTAGATTGTTACGTCTAAATCTGACTACTCAAACGTCAGTACACGTCAGTATGTCTAATATAAGTTTACACGTGTCTTTGCTTGCATTCATTTCATGATAAAACAAAATAGGAAGCGTTAGCAATTTATTAATTATTAATTTAAAAATCTAATTTTTATTTTGATGATACGTAGATGTATTTTTGTTGTGATAAAAAAACGAGAAAAACGTATACGTATGTCGAATTTGTACATTCATGCGTAAGTATAAAATATAATGAATGGGTAGTAACGTAAATGTGACGTGAATGATAGAATGTTAAGTAGATGATAACGTGAAGATACAATATTAAGTGGATGATTGCGTGAATGATACAGTGTTAAGTGAGTGACAACGTGAATGATAGAATGTTAAGTAGATGATAACGTGAAGATACAGTATTAAGTGGATGATTACGTGAATGATAGAGTGTTAAGTGATGACAACGTGAATGATACAATGTTAAGTGGATGATTACGTGAATGATACAGTGTTAAGTGGATGATTAAGTGAATGATACAGTGTTAAGTGGATGATTACGTGAATAATACAATGTTAAGTGGATGATTACGTGAATGATACAGTGTTAAGTGGATGATTACGTGAATGATACAGTGTTAAGTGAGTGACGTGAATAGTACAATGTTAAGTGGATGATTACGTGAATGATGCAGTGTTAAGTGAGTGACAACGTGAATAGTACAATGTTAAGTGGATGATTACGTGAATGATACAGTGTTAAGTGAGTGACAACGTGAATGATACAGTATTAAGTGGATGATAACGTGAATGATAGAGTGTTAAGTGGATGATTACGTGAATGATACAATGTTAAGTGGATGATTACGTGAATGATACAGTGTTAAGTGAGTGAAACGTGAATGATAGTGAATGATTACTTGAATGATACAGTGTTAAGTGAGTGACAACGTGAATGATAGTGAATGATTACGTGAATGATACAGTGTTAAGTGAGTGACAACGTGAATGATAGTGAATGATTACGTGAATGATACAGTGTTAAGTGATTGACAACGTGAATGATTACGTGAATGATACAGTGTTAAGTGGATGATTACGTGAATGATACAATGTTAAATGGATGATTACGTGAATATTAATTTGGAATTCATAAACTCAAAAAATTTTTTAATATACTGAAATTGGTATGCATTAGCAAATTATAAAAAGCTAAAAGATAATCTAATTTATTTATTATTCATAATTCATCTAAGATTCATTTCATATAAAAGGCTAAATTTCTTAGTCTTTTCAACTCTTTATATATTTGAATATATGTTATCAAATTTTCATCTATTTTCTTTTTATTATCTTATTTCAACATTTTTGAAGTTATTAATTTATTTAAACGATCAAAATTAATCATTCTAATAATTCATTTTAATACAAAATGATTTTTAGGAGTAATATTTTTTATCCTTTTGATCTAAAATTTTTTTTCAATTTCGATTATGCTACTTTCATCTTATTTAACTTCTTCAGTTTCTTTTTTTTTTTATTTGATTATCTAATGATAAGCGAGGTCAACTACTGTCTCTTTGACAATCGATTAGCTCATCGTCCTATACACAACTTATATTTACTAATGTATTTGGTGACAGCACTTTTTTTTTTTTTTTTGTCACCAAAAATGTTGTCATTTAATGAATTCTAGTTGTTATAGACAATAAATTGCATTGTTATATATAATGGATGGATTAAAATTAAAAATATAAGTGAAATTATTTATAGCAAATTAAAAATAAGTAAAATATTATTCACATATGTTTTTTTTTTTTTTTTTAAACTAAATTAAGTTGAAATTAATTTAACAATAAGTAGAAACTGATCGTAGTAAGTATAAATTTAATCATATAAATTACTTATAATAAATATATTGTTAAAAATGTATATAATTGCAACTGCTACTAGTAAATTTTAATTGAAATGAAATTTTCAAATAATTGTACTATTGAAAATTTAAATCTTAGCAAAGTGTAGCAAATCTGATAATATAATAATAACTTTTTGGTGTAGATTGTAACTGAAATATGGATAAATGGATGAATGATTAAAATTTACGAATAATAATTGTACATTGCTAAATAAAATAACTTGAATATAAGTAAAGTTAGGTAAAAATAAAGTTAACATGGGTTAAGTTAGGTAAAAATAAAGTTAACATGGGTTAAGTTAGGTAAAAATAAAGTTAACATGGGTTAAGTTAGGTAAAAAAAAAAAAAAAACTGTAATATGGATTAGATTAAGTAAAAATAAACGAATTGAAATCAAGTAGTTACAGGATAGAATTAAGTATATCAGTTTTTTTTTCCCTTTTTTTTTGATAAAAGAAAATTACATATTTGATCTAAAGATATAAATATTAACAAATCTAATTTGATCTGTTCCCGACTGATCTATTAGTTCCTAATGATTAATTTCATCATTAAGTATTTTAATGATTAATGTTTATTTCAATCGTTTGTCTACATCACTTCTAAAGTAAGTCAATCTTATAAGCTAATATAAAAAATTTTTTATATAAGAAATTTTTTTTTTTTCTTTGAAATTTATTTAAAAATTTTGTTTAAATGTAAAATTTTTGAAATTGAATAAATTTAGAAATGCATTTATGACAGTTAATTAGTCGCATTTGTCATTTATTCATTTGCATCCACTACCATTTTTGGTACATTTAATTTCAAATTGAAATTCTTTTTTTTTTTTTTTTCTTTTGCACCTTACATGGCACTTCAAATGAAAAAAAAAAAGCTTTTTCTAAATGATTCATGGACAATGGTTCTTCTTATTCTATTCAATTTAATTTATTTGATTGTTAGTTTTTGACATTTCTTTCTCCTCGTCCTCCTCTTCCTCCCCTTCCTCTCCAAAAATTGTGAAAACTAATGCATAATTTGAAAATTTGAAGCTTAGGTAATATATATTTGAAGGTTAGGTAAAAATATGATAATAAATTTTGAAGCTATTTGAAGGTTAGGTAAAAATATGATAATAAATTTTGAAGCTATTTGAAGCTTAGGTAAAAATATGATAATAAATTTTGAAGCTATTTGAAGGTTAGGTAAAAATATGATAATAAATTTTGAAGCTATTTGAAGCTTAGGTAAAAATATGATAATAAATTTTGAAGCTATTTGAAGTTTAGGTAAAAATATGATAATAAATTTTGAAGCTATTTGAAGTTTAGGTAAAAATATGATAATAAATTTTGAAGCTATTTGAAGCTTAGGTAAAAATATGATAATAAATTTTGAAGTTATTTGAAGTTTAGGTAAAAATATGATAATAAATTTTGAAGCTATTTGAAGGTTAGGTAAAAATATGATAATAAATTTTAGCTTTGATTCATTTGATAAATGTTTTTTTTAAATTTCACTCCTCAGTTACGAAAAATAGGTCATAATCAGGAGGAAATGGATGAAGAATCAATTTTGTTTAGTTATTTGTTATTGATTTGCATTATTTATTACTTATTTATTATTTTATAAATTTTTTATTGTTTACTTTTTTTCGTTTTTCTTTTTTTTTTTTAATTTTCTGTTTTTTAGTTTTATTTCCAATTTTTAATTTTGTATTCTTTATGTTTACTTTTTTTTTTTTTTTTATTCTTCGTTTATTATTTGCCTTTAGTTTTCATTTAATTTTTTTTTGCTTTTATTTTGCATTTTTTCTAATTTTTTATTTTTACTATTTTTCTTTTTCTTTTTTTAATTTTAAAATTTTTATTCTTTATTTTTTGCTTCTTTTTTTCTCTTATATTTTCTTATATTTTTTTATATTTTTTTTTTGAATTTTTGATTTTTTTAAAAATTTTATTTTAATTTTTCTATTTTTATCTTTAAATTATTTTTATTCTTATCAATTACTAATATTTCTCTTCATCATATATACATCTATTGATTTTAGCATATGAGCAAATATTGCATCCCTTTTCAGTTTATTTTATTTATTTTTTTTTTTTTTCAATTTTCTTTTTAATTTATTTTTGGAATGAGAAAGTTTCAGCTAATAATGAAAAAAAAAAGATTGATTATCTCTCATTTTATTCATTTCTTCATTTATCCCTTAGTTGCATTTTGTGCTTGCAATAAGCACAATATTCTAAAATTAGAGCACAAACAAATCGATGCCAAAATGAGCCTGAGATTTAATATGAGCCTAGTACGAAGGATAATTTAACAATGAGCCTAGTAAAGAAGGAGAAATAAGGGAAAAAAGGAAAAGAAAAAAAAGGGAGAGAGAGAGAGAGAAA
>JAAVKF010000012.1:727500-1195000 GCA_012070555.1 Brugia pahangi | reverse complement strand
TTTGAATCATGTCGGGATTTTAATGATGGAAATGTTAGTTTTATTTTCAATGCTTTTTTTTTTTTTTTTCTATAATTTAATTTAAAAGTAAAAATTTTTGCAGTTTATTTTTATATTATGTTGATTCAAAGTTAGAAAGTTAGAAAAAAATTTATTTAGATTTTATCAAAATCTAAGGAAAAATCTTTTTTTTTTTTCTCGTACGTTCTTTTTTGATGCGTAAAATGTTAAAAGATAAAATGTTAAAAGATGTAATCATTCGGGAGCAATCAATCAGTGTTTTTTTTTTTCTACATTTTATATTTCCTTTGTTTTACTGATAAAACTGATAATAATAATAATAATAATAATAATAATAATAATAATAATAATAATAATAATAATAATAATAATAATAATAATAATAATAATAATAATAATAATAATAATAATAATAATAATAATAATAATAATAATAATAATAATAATAATAATAATAATAATAATAATAATAATAATAATAACAAAACTGATAAAACTGATAGTGTTCCGAATATTCATTTCATCAAGAAGGAATTCTATTGATTCATTTATTTTATAACTTTTTTCCTACTGATATTTTTGTATGACTTATGATGATGAGAAGATGGAATAGTGAATCATTTTACTAAAAAAGAAAATGAGATAGAGGGAGAGAGAGAGAGAGAAAAAAAAATGAAGGGAAATAAGAGCCGAAATTTCCACTTGATATGTTAATTTTGAAATTATTGAAATAGTTTAGAAAAAATTTTTATTTGTGATTGAAATATAGAAATTGTTGAAATGAATCATCACTATTTATGACTTACATTTTTTAAATTTTTTTTTCTTTAAAATATTGTTATTTTCTGGTCTTTTAATTAATTAATTAATGCATTTGCAGCCAATTGATCCATTTGATTGATCATTTGTGATCAATAGGAATACTTTGAAACTCTATACTTTCGGTTTTATTTTCATTTCTTCCGGGATGTTTATTCACAATTTCAAAAGTTTCTTGTTTTTCTAATTTCATTTAATAGCATTTATTCACTACGATCAATTAATTAATCAATCAGTCAATCTACCAATCAATCAATCAATCAATTGATCAATCAACCAATTAATCAATCAATCAATAAATTGTCATCTTAATTGATTATTAAATAGCTATCCAAATAAATTTCAGGTTAATATTTTCAGGTAGCAACATACATTCCGCAATTAGCTCGATCAGATCCAAAAACATGGGCAATGGCTGTTTGTACCATTGATGGACAACGTCGATCATGGGGTGCTACACAAGTACCATTTTGCTTGCAAAGTGTATCAAAACCATTTACCTATGCTATTGCTATGGATGAACTTGGTGCAGAAGAAGTAAGTATACTTACTTTTTTTTTTTTTTTTTTTTAAATTTTGTAAAAATTCTTATAAATTTTAATAATTGATTAACAATATTTGTGTATTTGTTATCTTGAAATTGAAAAGCGAAAAGACAGAAAAATTAAAAAAAAACCAAAAAAAAAACTTTCACTAATTTAACTTTTTTAATTTACTTTTCTTTTTTTTTAAATTAATTTATTTAACTTTGAAAAAAAGAAAAAGAATTTTTTTTTTTTTTTAAAGGTACATAAATATATCGGTCAAGAGCCATCAGGTCGATTATTCAATGAAATTTGTTTGGATCATAATCGTAAGTGATTCAATTTTTCTTTTTATTTTTCTTTTGCTATTTTCTTAGTCAAACTGTGGCATTTGTAAATAAATCATAAATCTAAATAAAAATGACAATGTAGAAATTTTTATGTAAATATTAAATAATTTGTTTAGTAATACATTTATTAGAATATATATTTAGTAATCTTTATTCTTTATATGAAAAAGATGCGAAAAAAAAAAAAAGAAAATATATTGAGGAAAAGTGGTTTTTAAATTTTTATTTATGCATGAAATACATCAATTATGTGCAATAATTATTGTGATTTGCTTTTTTTTTAAAAAAAAAAAAAATTTTATCTTATAATTAATCAAATAAGATATAATTAATTAATTCAAAATTGATTTATATCATTTATAATTAATCAAAATTGATTTATGTCATTCTGGCATTTTGGCAAAAAAACTTTAAAAATTCATATATCATTAGTGGATGAAGTGAAATAATACATATAAATGATGATTTTTTTTTTCTTTTTAACTAATAAAGATAAAATTATTTGGTTAAAAAAAAAAAAAAAATTAAATTTAATTGCTTTTTTTTTTCCCCTATCTAAATTATAAAAGTTAAATTATGTGAATCATAAAGATGTGAATATCTTTTACATTATATTATTAGTTTTTTTCTTTTTCTTTTTTTTTTTGAAATTAATTCTATAATTAAACTTTTTTTCTTCTTTTTTTGAAACTAATTCCATAATTCATTTTATAATTTAAAGTTTTTCTTATGGTGAAAAAGTTTATTTCTATTTCTATAATTTGAATTTAAATGAAGTGAAAAAAAAAAAAATAGATAAATTTGAAAAATGTAATCTTTTTTTTTTTCGAAAATATAAAAAATTTTTTGTTTGTTTGTTTGAATAATTATTTATGCTTATAGCAATTGGTAAATGATTGATTTTTGTTAATTTTAATGTCTAATATTTAGCATTTGAGTGGATTTTCTAATTGTATGTTTTTGCATTTAAATCTATTAGTTTGATAGAAGAAACTAAATTACTTTATGTGATGTTGTTGAAAAGGCAAAAAAAATTCAATTATTAGAGTGAAAATGTTTGCTATCCATTTTTACATTTAAATATCAAACTTTTCAATCAATTATTAACATAAACAAAATATTTTTTGGTGTTTTTTTTTTCTTACTTAGAATTTTAATGAATTTTATTTTAATGAAGATTTTAATTTTAATGAAGTAAAAAAAAAGTGAATGAAATAAATTACATAATTAAAAAATGAAATATGAAATTAAAATAATTTGTGGGAGAAGGAAGAAAGTAAAAAAAAAATAGAGTGAAACATGCAATTATGATTGAAATTTAAATGTAAATTTACATAATTAAAAAATGAAATATGAAATTAAAATAATTTGTGAGAGAAGAAAGAAAGTAAAAAAAAAATAGTGAAACATGCAATTATGATTGAAATTTAAATGTAAATTTACATAATTAAAAAATGAAATATGAAATTAAAATAATTTGTGAGAGAAGAAAGAAAGTAAAAAAAAGGAAAAAAAAATAGTGAAACATGCAATTATGATTGAAATTTAAATGTAAATTTATATAATTGAAAATGAAATATGAAATTAAAATAATTTGTGGTAGAAGAAAGAAAGTAAAAAAAAGGAAAAAAAAATAGTGAAACATGCAATTATGATTGAAATTTAAATGTAAATTTATATAATTAAAAAATGAAATATGAAATTAAAATAATTTGTGGGAGAAGAAAGAAAGTAAAAAAAAAAAAAAAAGTGAAACATGCAATTATGATTGAAATTTAAATGATATTAAAATGAAAAAAAATATATATATATATTTGATATTGAAATGAAAAAAAAAAAATCTATATATATATATATAGATGTATAAGCATAAAACGAAGAAATTTTATTTAAATTATAAATTTTTGAAATTTGAAAAATTTAACAAAAAAAAGAAAAATTTTTTTTTAAATAAAAAGAAAATTAATGGAATAATAATAGAAAAGAAAAGAAATAGGAAAATTTTTTTTTTCAGATAAGCCACATAATCCAATGATCAATGCAGGTGCAATATTAGTAGCATCATTACTTAAACGTTCCAATTCACTTGCTGATCGTTTTGATTTTGCATTGCAATATTTTAAACGATTTGCTGCTGGTGGTTTTGTTGGTTTTAATAATGCTGTTTTTTTATCTGAACGTGAAACAGCTGATCGTAATTATGCATTATCATATTATATGCGTGAACATAAATGTTTTCCACCAAAGACAAGTTTACAAGTAAATAACTTTTTTTTTTTTTTTAGAATATAAATTTGTTTTGTTTTTTTAAATTATGAAACGAAAAATTTCCTTTTGATTTCGTTTTTCTCTTTGAATAATTGAATTTCTTTTTTGTTTGATTTACTTTGAAAAATTTCATTTGATAATGTGAATTTGATAAGTGTTATTTTAATCTAAACAAGTTTACAAGTAAATAACTTTTTTTTTTTTGTTTTCTTTTTTTAGAATATAAATTTGTTTTGTTTTTTTTTTAAATTATGGAACGAAAAATTTCCTTTTAATTTCGTTTTTCTCTTTGAATAATTGAATTTCTTTTGAATTTCTTTTTTGTTTGATTTTCTTTGAAAAAATTTCATTTGATAATGTGAATTTGATAAGTGTTATTTTAATCTAAACAAGTTTACAAGTAAATAACTTTTCTTTTTTTAGAATATAAATTTGTTTTGTTTTTTGTTGTTTTTTGTTTTTTTTAAATTTTGAAACGAAAAATTTCCTTTTGATTTCGTTTTTGAATAATTGAATTTCTTTTGAATTTTTTTGTTTGATTTTTTGAAAAATTTCATTTGATAATGTGAATTTGATAAGTGTTATTTTTCTCAATTTGTAAATAATTTTCTTTTTAGAATATAAATTTGTTTTGTTTTTGTTTTTGTTTTTTTTTTTAGAATATAAATTTGTTTTTGTTTTGTTTTTTTAAATTATGAAACGAAAAATTTCCTTTTGATTTCGTTTTTTCTTTGAATAATTGAATCTTTTGAATTTCTTTTGTTTGATTTTCTTTGAAAAATTTCATTTGATAATGTGAATTTGATAAGTGTTATTTTAATCTAAACAAGTTTACAAGTAAATAACTTTTCTTTTTTTAGAATATAAATTTGTTTTGTTTTTGTTTTGTTTTTTTTTGTTTTCTTTTTTTAGAATATTAAATTTGTTTTGTTTTTGTTTTTTTTTTTAAATTATGAAACGAAAAATTTCCTTTGATTTCGTTTTTCTCTTTGAAAATTGAATTGAATTTCTTTTGTTTGATTTTCTTTGAAAAATTTCATTTGATAATGTGAATTTGATAAGTGTTATTTTGATCTAATCTTATCATCTTACGTAGTTTAAATATTTGGAAAAAAAAAAAGAAATTGAGAAAGAAGAAATATTTTGATGTTTTGTTTTGTTTTTTTTTTATTAGTGCAATTAAATACATAAGAATATATGACAAGGGTTTCAAATTTGTCCTTATTTTGATTTGAAATTTTTTCTTGCTTTTGAAAAATTAAACATTTTAAAAAAATTGTCCAACTATATTATATATCAAATTATTGCTTGCAAAATTTTGATTCGACTTATTATATATTTTATTTTCAAATATGATCATTTTTTTTTTCATAAAAGCATTTGATTGTTTGTTTCGTTTTTTTAGTCCATAACTAACCTAATTTAACCGTAAACAATATAAAATTTGTTTGTTTGTTTGTTTTTTTTAGTACATAACTAACCTAATTTAACCGTAAACAATGTAAAATTTGTTTATTTGTTTGTTTTTTTTTTAGTACATAACTAACCTAATTTAACCTTAAACAATATAAAATTATTGGACTTTTTTTTTTTTACAAAATAAATTGATAGAATTTAATCTAATTTTTTATTTGATAATTTCAGGATACATTAGATTTATATTTTCAACTTTGTTCAATTGAAACAAATGTTGATACATTAGCAGTAATGGCAGCAACATTAGCTAATGGTGGAGTATCACCATTAAGTGAGGAACGAGTTGTATGTAATCGAGCGGTTCGTGATACGTTATCATTAATGTATTCATGTGGAATGTATGATTATTCTGGACAATTTGCTTTTAAGGTATCTTTTATGGTTTTCAAAAAAACAAAAATTAAAAAAAAAATTAAGATTGAAATCTATTCAAAAATTAAGATTGAAATGTTTTATTTAATTATTTAATTTTATTATTATATGAAAGCCTTTTTTTCTGTTTTTCTTTTTTTTTTCAGGTTGGTTTACCGGCAAAAAGTGGTGTATCCGGTGATATGATTATTGTTGTACCAAATGTTATGGGTATTTGTTTATTTTCACCACCGCTTGATCAACTTGGTAATACAGTTCGAGGTGTAAAATTTGCGGAACAATTTGTGGAAAAATTCAATTTTCATAATTATGATAGTCTTGTATGTTTAGATTGGATATTTATTTGTAAATTTTGCTATAAAATTTGATAATTTTTCAAAAAAAAAAAAAAAAAAAAAATATGTTTATTATTTATTATATTAATAAATTATATGTTTATTAAGATATGTTTATTATTAATAATTTATTAATAAATTAGATATGTTTATTAATAAATTATAAATTTTTTTCATCACACTAAAATTAAATTTTTAAGCTTATAGATTAAAATAAATTTATGTGAATAAATGTTTTTTCTTTTCTTTTTTTTTTTTTTTACAATTTTATTTTAAGGTCTACTCTGAAACGCATAAGATTGATCCTCGAAAAAAGATTCGAGAAGTGAAACATGAATCTGTATCAAATATGATGTATGCTGCAACTACTGGTGATATTTCATCTATTCAAAGGTGAAATTTAATATGTTTTACTTATTTTCAGATTCAGATTAAGTCAGTTTTTTCATTAGCAGTGATGTGACATGAATTTAATCATGATAATTTGATTAAACTTTAATTGGAAATTAAATTAAATGGATTGGATTTTTCTTTTTTTTTGCAAGTTTAATATATGATCATTATTAGAGTTTAATTTAAATTTAAAAAGAAATTTTAAAAAATTTTCAACGTATAAAGTATGAAAAAAAAAAACTGAAATTGTTAAAGTTGATCATGATTAGAGTTTAATTTAAATTTGAAGAAATTTTAAAAAGATTTGTTGTAAAAAAATTTTCAACATATAAAATCTGAAAAAGCAAAAAGAAAAGACAACTAAATGAAATAATAATTTAGTAGAGTTTAATTTAAATTTTCAACATATAAAGTCTGAAAAAAAAAAAAAAACCAAAATTTTTGAAGAATTTGAAAATATGAAAAAAAAGAAAAAACCCATTAAATGAAATAATAATTTAAAAAAAAAAAAGAATTTGAAAATATGAAAAAAAATTAAATGAAATAATAATTTAAAAAAAAAAAAGACCAAAATTCTTGAAGAATTTGAAAATATGAAAAAGAAAAAACCAATTAAATGAAATAATAATTTAAAAAAAAAACAAGACCAAAATTCTTGAAGAATTTAAAAATATGAAAAAAAAAACCAATTAAATGAAATAATGATTTAGTAAAGTTTATTTAAATTTTCAACATATAAAGTCTGAAAAAAAAAAAACCAAAATTCTTGAAGAATTTAAAATATGAAAAAAAACAATTAAATGAAATAAAAAAAAAAAACAATTAAATGAAATAATAATTTAAAAATTGAAAAAAAAAAAAAAAAAAAAATAGAAATTGAGAGTGAATGATTTAAGCAATTTTGCTAATGCTAATATTTTTTAAAATTATACAAAAATAATAAAAATATGATTAGAGTTGTAAATTATTCTATTTAAAAATAATTTTCAGATATCTTTTATTGGGTGCAAGTATCGCTGAAAGAGATTATGATGATCGTACTGTTTTACATGTTGCTGCAGCACATGGTAATGAGAATGTTCTCAAATTTTTATTGCAACGATGGCAAGAAAGTCCAGGTAAACAAAATTACTAAGAAATTCAAATACTAAATAATATAATCATAGTAAATTGATAACGATTATCATTTTTTTATCAGCATTATCTATTTTAGATATTATATTGAAACAGTAGGTAATTCATAGTACTATAAAAATTATTAGGGTTAGAAAAAAAAAAGTCGAGAATTTAAAAAAAAAAAGAAAAAAAAAAAAGTATTAATAATAGTTGTTTATATTAGTTTTAGATCATATTTCAAATTTGTCTCTTTTTTTTTTATGAAAATTTTTTTTATGAAAAATTAAAATAGTTTAGATCCATTGGATCGTTATGGACGAAAACCATTGGATGATGCTAGAGAATTTGGTCATAGTAATTGTGTGGAAATTTTAGAAAGAGCTTTACAAAAGTATATAGCAAAAATACAAGAGAAAAATAGTCCTTTTACAAGTTAATTGTAAACAATTTGAAATAACAAAAAAGTTATTTTTGTTTTTTTTTTTTTTTTTTTTATGTAGAAATTTAATTTTTATGTCTTTTTTCTTTTTTTTTTTATTTTGCATTGAAATTTAAATTTTATATTTCTTTTATCTATCATATTTATACAAATTTAATTTTTATGTCTTTTTTCTTTTTTTTTTTATTTTGCATTGAAATTTAAATTTTATATTTCTTTTATCTATCATATTTATACTCCATTCCTGAATTTTAAAAATTCGTTTTGTTTGTCAAAAAAAAAAAAAAACACGAGAATTTTGTATTATTATTCACTCAGAGTGATCTCTAGAGATCATTAAATAGTCGAGAAATTTTTCTTTTTTTTTTTTATGTAGAAATTTAATTTTTATGTCTTTTTTCTTTTTTTTATTTTGCATTGAAATTTAAATTTTATATTTCTTTTATCTATCATATTTATACTCCATTCCTGAATTTTAAAAATTCGTTTTGTTTGTCAAAAAGAAAAAAAAAAACATTAGAATTTTGTATTATTTACTCAAAGTGATCTCTAGAGATCATTAAATATTCGAGAAATTTTTCTTTTTTTTTTTTTGATTTATTTATTTATGTTTTAGTCTTTCCTTTTTTCATATCTCTCATTTTTCACTTCTCATAGTTACAAATTATGAGATTAGTGTTAATGTCTATTAGAGGATGAAAAAATTAGGAAAGAAGTGATATGATTATTGATTATTGATTACAGTGTATAAATTATTTCTTTCCAATAAACATTTGCTTAATAAACAACAACAACAACAACAACAACAACAGGCTAAGAGAAAATAATAGTAAAAAAAAGCACTTCGATCATTTTAATGAATTTTTTGTTTTTTTAAATTACTTTTAAAATGATATTTTTAATAACTTTTTTTGATTACACCATATAACAACTTTAAAGCATTAAAATTGATAGTAAAAAAAAAGAATGATGATAAAATTGATAAAATTGAATAAGCATTTTGAAACATAAACATGAAGAGATTGCATTAATCATCAAGAATCATTAAATTATTAACCTAGCAATTTTATATATTTTGATCACAAATCTTACTAAGAGCAATTATTCAATTTAAAAATTTAAATAGCTTTACTACACAATTAATTAAATATTTCATATTTCAAACATGAAAAAGTAAAGCAGAAATGAGAATTTAGAAATAAAAAACATTTTGTTCTCAGTTAAAAAAATTGATATGTATGAAGAGTGATAAAAAAAACAAATTTAAAAAAAAAAAAAAAATTTAAATTATATACAAGAATAAAAGTTAAATGTTAATATTAACAACTATACAACATATAATCATTAATCATTAAAAGTTTTAAATAATTCTAATTTTGCTTTATAAAAATTTTTTTTTTTCATATACTAACATTTTTCATTAATTAAATACTTTTTTTTTTTTTTTACTAATAAAAATGAAAATTTCAGAATTAATATCGTGAATTTCTATCAATATCATCTTCTTCAGAATATGAATTAATAATATATTTGTAAATTGATTTTTCTCCAACAATTTCAATACGATTTTCACTTTCATTAATTGCTGCAATTTCACGTGCTTTATCCTAAAAAAAAAGAAAAATACTGAAATTACAAATCAAATAATTAAAAAAAAAAAAAAAAAAACATTTAGATGTAAATAATAAAATAGTTTATTCTCAATATTAGTACCAAAATAATTTCTCAAAAAAAAAAAAAAAAAATTTACTCTTCAATTTTTATGAATAACATTAGAATTAACTATTACTGATATTATGAGGACAATATGACAGTGTTTCTTTTTTTTAAAAAAAAATATTTTAAAAAATACATACTATTTTATGTATAATTATACTTGCAGGAATCCATATAATCAAAACAATAGCTGCAATGATACCAACCAAATTGTCACCAACAAATTTCCCTTAAAAAAAAAAACAAAAAATTATTTACTGCTTAAGTTTAATCATTCTCGAATATCATTTCTCGAGAAAAAAAAAGAAAAATTATTTACTGCTTAAGTTTAATCATTCTCGAATATCATTTCTCGAAAAAAAAAAGAAAAATTGTTTACTGTTTAAGTCTAATCATTCTCGAATATTATTTCTCGAGTATTCTAATAAAAAAAAAGGAAGTAAATTTTGAATATTACAAAATTTAACTATAATTTGAAATTAGCAATTTCAAAAATATAATGTCATTTGCATTTCATCAAAAAGCATAGATATGTATCTCTTTTTCTCGAATATCATTTCTCGAATATTCTAATAAAAAAAAAAAGGAAGTAAATTTTGAATATTACTATAATTTGAAAAAATTTAGCTATAATTTGAAATTAGCAATTTCAAAAATACAATATCATTTGTATTTCATCAAAAAGCATAGATATGTATCTCTTTTTCTCGAATATCATTTCTCGAATATTCTAATAAAAAAAAAAAGGAAGTAAATTTTGAATATTACTATAATTTGAAATTAGCAATTTCAAAAATACAATATCATTTGCATTTCATCAAAAAGCATAGATATGTATCTCTTTTTCTCGAATATCATTTCTCGAATATTCTAATAAAAAAAAAGGGAAGTAAATTTTGAATATTACTATAATTTGAAAAAATTTAGCTATAATTTGAAATTAGCAATTTCAAAAATACAATATCATTTGTATTTCATCAAAAAGCATAGATATGTATCTCTTTTTCTCGAATATCATTTCTCGAATATTCTAATAAAAAAAAGGGAAGTAAATTTTGAATATTACTATAATTTGAAAAAATTTAGCTATAATTTGAAATTAGCAATTTCAAAAATACAATATCATTTGCATTTCATCAAAAAGCATAGATATGTATCTCTTTTTCTCGAATATCATTTCTCGAATATTCTAATAAAAAAAAAAAGGAAGTAAATTTTGAATATTACTATAATTTGAAATTAGCAATTTCAAAAATACAATATCATTTGCATTTCATCAAAAAGCATAGATATGTATCTCTTTTTCTCGAATATCATTTCTCGAATATTCTAATAAAAAAAAAGGGAAGTAAATTTTGAATATTACTATAATTTGAAAAAATTTAGCTATAATTTGAAATTAGCAATTTCAAAAATACAATATCATTTGTATTTCATCAAAAAGCATAGATATGTATCTTTTTTCTCGAATATCATTTCTCGAATATTCTAATAAAAAAAAAGGGAAGTAAATTTTGAATATTACTATAATTTGAAAAAATTTAGCTATAATTTGAAATTAGCAATTTCAAAAATACAATATCATTTGCATTTCATCAAAAAGCATAGATATGTATCTCTTTTTCTCGAATATCATTTCTCGAATATTCTAATAAAAAAAAAAAGTAAATTTTGAATATTACTATAATTTGAAAAATTTAGCTATAATTTGAAATTAGCAATTTCAAAAATACAATATCATTTGTATTTCATCAAAAAGCATAGATATGTATCTCTTTTTCTCGAATATCATTTCTCGAATATTCTAATAAAAAAAAAGGGAAGTAAATTTTGAATATTACTATAATTTGAAAAAATTTAGCTATAATTTGAAATTAGCAATTTCAAAAATACAATATCATTTGCATTTCATCAAAAAGCATAGATATGTATCTCTTTTTCTCGAATATCATTTCTCGAATATTCTAATAAAAAAAAAAAGGAAGTAAATTTTGAATATTACTATAATTTGAAATTAGCAATTTCAAAATACAATATCATTTGCATTTCATCAAAAAGCATAGATATGTATCTCTTTTTCTCGAATATCATTTCTCGAATATTCTAATAAAAAAAAAGGGAAGTAAATTTTGAATATTACTATAATTTGAAAAAATTTAGCTATAATTTGAAATTAGCAATTTCAAAAATACAATATCATTTGTATTTCATCAAAAAGCATAGATATGTATCTCTTTTCTCGAATATCATTTCTCGAATATTCTAATAAAAAAAAAGGGAAGTAAATTTTGAATATTACTATAATTTGAAAAAATTTAGCTATAATTTGAAATTAGCAATTTCAAAAATACAATATCATTTGCATTTCATCAAAAAGCATAGATATGTATCTCTTTTTCTCGAATATCATTTCTCGAATATTCTAATAAAAAAAAAGGGAAGTAAATTTTGAATATTACTATAATTTGAAAAAATTTAGCTATAATTTGAAATTAGCAATTTCAAAAATACAATATCATTTGCATTTCATCAAAAAGCATAGATATGTATCTCTTTTTCTCGAATATCATTTCTCGAATATTCTAATAAAAAAAAAGGGAAGTAAATTTTAAATACTACTATAATTTGAAAAATTTAACTATAATTTGAAATTAGCAATTTCAAAAATACAATATCATTTGTATTTCATCAAAAAGCATAGATATGTATCTCTTTTTCTCGAATATCATTTCTCGAATATTCTAATAGAAAAAAAAAAGGAAGTAAATTTTGAATATTACTATAATTTGAAAAAATTTAGCTATAATTTGAAATTAGCAATTTCAAAAATATAATGTCATTTGCATTTCATCAAAAAGCATAGATATGTATCTCTTTTTCTCGAATATCATTTCTCGAATATTCTAATAAAAAAAAAAGGAAGTAAATTTTGAATATTACTATAATTTGAAAAAATTTAGCTATAATTTGAAATTAGCAATTTCAAAAATATAATGTCATTTGTATTTCATCAAAAAGCATAGATATGTATCTCTTTTTCTCGAATATCATTTCTCGAATATTCTAATAAAAAAAAAAAGGAAGTAAATTTTGAATATTACTATAATTTGAAAAAATTTAGCTATAATTTGAAATTAGCAATTTCAAAAATACAATATCATTTGTATTTCATCAAAAAGCATAGATATGTATCTCTTTTTCTCGAATATCATTTCTCGAATATTCTAATAAAAAAAAGGAAGTAAATTTTGAATATTACTATAATTTGAAAAAATTTAACTATAATTTGAAATTAGCAATTTCAAAAATACAAATCATTTGTATTTCATCAAAAAGCATTTCTATTTAACAACATTAGAAATAAATAAATAAATAAATAATTTTTACTTACAAAAATTCTTTTCATCAATATTTTCAATGATAGACCAAAAATGAGAAATAACATCAGCAACTTCTTTAATACAAATAGCCTATAATATAGAAAAAAAAAAAGGTCACATTATACATATTTTATAAAATAAAGATAGAACTAAAATTTTTTTTTTTTTTTTTGACTATTTGAAAATAAAAAAAAAAAAATTTCAAAAATTGAGAGCAAACAAACAACAATATTTCTAAACTTAATCAAAAAAAAAAAAAGAAATTCTGATCATTACATATCTTATTTTTTTATTTTTATGAACAATTGAAAAAATTTTAAATATAATTTTTTTTTTCATTACCTATAAATTTTACTATAAAAGATTTTAAGAAACTATCATCTGCTTTCAATAAATTTTAAAATAGAATTAAAAAAAAAAGAAATTCTGGTCATTACATATTTTTTGTCCAATATTTTTGTGAAAAATTGAGCAAATTTTAAATATATCTTAAAAAAAAACTAAATTTATTACATATCTACAAATTTTTTTTACTATAAAAGATTTTTGTTTTAAATTTTAAAAAAAAAAAAGTAAAACTAAATTTATTACATACCTATAAATTTTACTATAAAAAATTTTTGTGTTTTAAATTTTTAAAATAAATTTTAAAATAGAAAAATAAAATAAAAAAAAAAAAAAACTAACACGTAAGCATGTACCATGAATACAACGAGTACCATCTTTTAAAATATATTTAGGATCATAACTATATGGTTCACATGTACCATTTTCAGAACGACAACAACGTAAGCATGCAACTGCTTCTGTAATTTTTTTTTTTTTTTTTTGATAAAATTTATAAATTAATAAAATTTATAAAATTATAATTTTTTTTTAAAAGCATTTATGAATTAATAAAATTCATGAAATTAACATTATTCATGCTAATTTTGATTCTCTATGCTTTTATAATTATAATTATAATTATAATTGTAATTGTAATTCGAATTGAAAAACTTCTCATAGTTTAACTGACAAATGTAAATTTAAATTAAATTGAAAATTGATACACATATCAAATATTTAACGAATACTACAAAGAAAATAATTGTTATCATTTTAATCAGTGATAATATATGAAAATTAAGAAACTATATATAAACAATTAATGATTTAATGATTAAGTATTAAATATTTATTAAAATAATCAGAGACTGATACACATATTAAACATTTAACAAATACTACAAAAAAAAGAGATGTTGAAAATAATTGAAATCACTTTAATCAGTAATAAACTTTATATAAAAATTAGTCAGTAATCATATATGAAAATTAAAAACTACATATAAAAAATTAAAGAATTAATAATCTAGTATTAAATATTTATTAATATAATCAAAAAAAGTTACCTCTACTACACATACACGGTTTTTTGTTGACAGATGGCTTTTCACAAAATGTAAGACAATGACCATTCAAACATTCACCATCTTCAATGCATGGTGTACCATCTTGTACAAAACCAGGTTCTGGACATTCACCTGAATTGCCCCTGGAAAAAAACAAAAACAAAAATAGTAAACAACTAACGTGCAATATGAAAAAAAAAAAAAAAAAAAAAAATAATAAACAACGTGCAATATGAAAAAACAAAGACAAAAATAATAAACAACTAACGTGCAATATAAAAAAACAAAAACAAAAATAATAAACAACTAACGTGCAATATGAAAAAAACCAAAACAAAAATAATAAACAACTAACGTGCAATATGAAAAAACAAAAACAATAATAGTAAACAACTAACGTGCAATATGAAAAAACAAAAACAATAATAGTAAACAACTAACGTGCAATATAAAAAACAAAAACAAAAATAGTAAACAACTAACGTGCAATATGAAAAAACAAAAACAATAATAGTAAACAACTAACGTGCAATATGAAAAAACAAAAACAAAAATAATAAACAACTAACGTGCAATATGAAAAAAAACAAAAATAATAAATAACTAACGTGCAATATGAAAAAACAAAAAAAAAAAACAAAAGTAGTAAACAACTAACGTGCAATATGGAAAAAGAAAAACAAAAATAGTAAACAACTAACGTGCAATATGAAAAAAACAAAAACGAAAATAATAAGCAACTAACGTGCAATATGGAAAAACAAAAACAAAAATAATAAACAACTAACGTGCAATATGAAAAAACAAAAACAAAAATAATAAACAACTAACGTGCAATATGAAAAAACAAAAAAAATAATAAACAACTAACGTGCAATATGAAAAAACAAACAAAAAAAAACAAAAACAGTAAACAACTAACGTGCAATATGAAGAAAGTTTGCATTGAAATCGATTTTCATGAAGACAAAGATGAGTTGATGGAAGAAATTGACAATTACTTGAACAACATGGACTATTTTTTGGTGAACAAATTGCATTCGGTTTAAAACGACAATCTGATGTACAACATCTAAAAAAAAAACAAAATCATTCATTTATTTTACTGATATCATATCACATTTATTTTACTGATAACATATCATATCATATCAAGTGCAATAAAGAAAAAATGAAATCTTTAAAATTAATAATATATTCAAAAAAAAAAAAAAAAACACTTGTCTTTTAATATTAAATAAAAACAAAAGCCGAATTGTTTTTCTTTTTTTTTTTTTTAAAAAAAAAAACTAACTTTTTTCTTTTGTATCAAATTTAATTGAAATATACACTGGAATTACCTCTTTTTTTTTAGCTATTTATATTTTATAATGGTAAGAAAAAATTTTTAAACTAAATGAAAATTAAATGTTTAAATATTACTTACTGATCAGTAATTCCGGATAGTAAACTACCAACATCACATTCTTCTGCAAAACCATTTGTATCATTTTCAACTTTACCATTACCACAAAATGCATTCATTTCAGGTTCAAAACATATATTTGCTTTTCGTGATAAAACTTTTCCAATTAGACGTCGCGAACATGGCGAAAAACGCTGATAAATAAATAAATAAATCATTTATTTATTTTTTTTTTTTAAAAAAAAAATCAATTATAATTTATACGAAAAAAAATTTTTTTCTAATTATTAATTTCTCAAATATATGCAAAAAAAAAAAAAAATAAAATATGAAAAATTCAGGTTTCAAATAAAATTTTTATTTTAAAACAAAAATAAAACTACAAATGATGATGAAAAGAAATATGATAAAATTACTAATTTAAAGCAATTTTAATTCTTTCAAATTTTATCACTAAATTTTCAATTTCAAATTATCGTATCACTTATTATCAATTTACTTCATTTATTTTTTTCTCTTTTCTTTCATTTTTAAAATATCTAATTAACTTACATTATTATTCTCATCATAACCGGAAACGGAAAAAGTATTCATAATATAGGAACCACCTAAACTGTACGGTGGTGAACATTCCACTGATAAATCATCATGTGTTGCACCCCAGTTATGACCTAATTCTGAAAATCATCAAAACTTTGAAATAAATAACAAATTCAAATTTGTTAAATAAATTATATACAAATTAATAAATTAAATGAATTAAATGTAATTAAATTAAATCAAATTAAATGAATAAAACAATAAATTAAATACAATTTCAAATTTGAACTTAATAAATAAGTTTCAAATTTGTTAAATAAATCAAATAAATTAAATACAATTTCAATAAAATTAAATAAATTAAATATTAAATTAAAAAAATTAAAATAAATAAATAAAACAATAAATTAAACACAATTTCAAATTTGAATTTCAACTTTTTTTTTTATATTTCTTCAATACAACAATCCTAATAGAATAATTAACAAAAAAAGAAAATTCAAATCATTCAATTAACAATTTTACTACTTATCATATATTTATCATATTTTATATCTATTTTAATTTAACAATTTTACTACTAAAATTCAAATCATTCAAAATTAACAAAATATATTTATCATATTTTATATCTATTTTAATTAAATTGCATATTTATTTATGTATTTATTTACATATTCATTTGATATATTTTTATTATAGTTACATCTATTTTAAATTAATTTTGTATCTAATTTAATCAAATTTTATATTTATTTTAAATTAAATTGCACCATTATTTTAAATTAAATTATATTATTTTTTAAATTATTAATTTTTTTTTTTTTTAAAATTAAATTGCACCATATTTTAAATTAAATTGCACCAAAACTATAATTCATCATACTAACACAAATTTCGGCTTTTCTTTTTTTGCAAAATTAATTAAATATCAAAAAAAAAAAAAAATAATAAAATAAATAAAAGTTTGATTACCGTGAGCTGTTACAATATCTGCTTCACGTGATACCACGGTGACACCATGGGTAGCTTTTGTGCTTGAGAGAGCAGTATTGTAATAAACAACACCTAATCCATCTCTATTCTAAATTTCTTATTTATTATAATTTAATAAAAATTAAGTATTCAAGTAAAAAAAAAAGAAACACAAAATGAATTTAGTAAAGATTATATGGTATGCAACAAATGAAATTAAATTAATTTTTTGTAATTGAAATTAAAATTTCAAAATTTTAAATTAAAATTTACTTCTAAATAAAAAAATTTACCTGTATTGAGCATATTCCACCAGCTGCATCAAGTTCAGGTGATGAGATATATGCTAAGCCAAGGACACCATTCTCGAATGATTGTGCTGTAAACAAATGAACAAGGCAATATTTATCGGATCCTTGATTTCGTGAAAAATTCTAAAAAATATTTTATATATTTAAAAAAAAAAAATTATATATAAAAAAAATCATATGAAATGATTAAACTAAACAAAAAAAAAATGAAAAATTTAACTAAAAGTTAATTATTATTTGAGAAATTAATTATATATTAATTAAATTAATTATATAATTATATATTGAAAATCTCTCTGCAATTATTAAAGTATCTTTTTTTTTAATTTTTTATATAAAAAAAGTTTATTTTAGTATATAAAATTGTATCTGTAATTATAGAACAAGAAAAAAAAACAAAGAAAGAAAAAAGTTCAATAATTAATTATTCATTTTAATGAAATAATTGATAATAATTTTTTGTTTCTTCTTTTTGTTTCTTTTTTTTTCATTTGAGTAATTTTAAATAATTTGATTATTATTAAGAAAGCCAACATAGAGATATTATTTGATAGTAAATAACAGAAGTAAGTAAAATAATAAGTAGAATAAAATAATAATAAAACTATAAAATAAGTTAAAGTAAAATAATAAATCAAATAATAATAAAACTATAAAATAAGTTAAAGTAAAATAATAAATAAAATAATAAGTCAAGTAATAATAAAACTATAAAATAAGTTAAAGTAAAATAATAAGTCAAATAATAATAATAAAACTATAAAATAAGTTAAAGTAAAATAATAAGTCAAATAATAATAAAACTATAAAACAAGTTAAAGTAAAATAATAAATAAAATAATAATAATAAAACTATAAAATAAGTTAAAGTAAAATAATAAGCCAAATAATAAAACTATAAAATAATAATTAAATAAAACTAACATCAAGAATAGCTTTAACATTTCGTTTATCATTAATATTTGAATTATAATGATTTGGTTGATTAACAGTAGGTGATGTATGAATTATCATTTCTTTTATCATAAAACCCATATTAATCAATCGTCTGCCATCTTCATCAATACCCCAATCAGTTACTGTATATAATGTGTTAATACGATCGATCACATTTATCTATAAAATTTATATATTTACAATATTAATTTAATTTAATAACATTTTCATTTCAATTATTCAAAAAAATGAAAAAAGAGAAAAATTTTCAATAATAAAAAATAATAAAATATTTTTATTACATAAATAATTAGAATAACAGAAAAGAATTAATAATTAGAATAATAGTTTAATATCATTTAATACTATTTTCTTTTCAATTATTCAAAAAATGAAAAAAGAGAAAAATTTCAATAATAAAAAATAATAAAATATTTTTATTACATAAATAATTAAATAGACTTCTGATTACCAAAATTTTATACAAGAATTAATAATTACAATAATTAATAATTAGAATAACAGAAAAGAATTAATAATTAGAATAATAGTTTAATATCATTTAATATTATTTTCTTTTCAATTATTCAAAAAATGAAAAAAGAGAAAAAATTTCAATAATAAAAAATAATAAAATATTTTTATTACATAAATAATTAATTAGTAAAAAGAATTAATAATTAGAATAATAGTTTAATATCATTTAATAACATTTTCATTTCAATTATTCAAAAAATGAAAAAAGAGAAAAAATTTCAATAATAAAAAATAATAAAATATTTTTATTACATAAATAATTAAATAATAAAAATAATTAATAATTAGAATAATAGTTTAATATCATTTAATAACATTTTCTTTTCAATTATTCAAAAAATGAAAAAAGAGAAAAATTTCAATAATAAAAAATAAATCAAAAACATTCTTTCCTTTTCTTTCGTTTACTATTTTAAAAAATTTTTATTACATAAATAATTAATTAGTAAAAGGAATTAATAATAATAAATGAAGAAAAAGAAAAAAGAATATGCAAAAGTAAACATTTATAATTAAAATAAATTAAATTAAAAAGAATTAAAATGAATTTATAATTAAAATAAATTAAATTAAAATAATTAAAATAATTTTATAATCAAAAAAAATCAAATTAAAATAATTAAAATAAATAATTTCAAAAATTAACCAAATATCTAGCAGAGAAAGCTTGACTACCATTTCCAATTGTTCGAAAAAATCGATAATCCGCAACAACACGTAAAGAACATCTAAAATTTTGAATTTAAATTTAAAATTAACAAATAATCATTTTCATATTTAAATAAATTATAATCATAAAATATTTTATACTTTCAAAAAAGTAAAAAAAAAAATTTTGAATTTAAATTTAAAATTAACAAATAATCATTTTCATATTTAAATAAATTATAATCATAAAATATTTTATACTTTCAAAAAAGTAAAAAGAAAATTTTGAATTTAAATTTAAAATTAACAAATAATCATTTTCATATTTAAATAAATTATAATCATAAAATATTTTATACTTTTAAAAAAGTAAAAAAAAAAAATTTTGAATTTAAATTTAAAATTAACAAATAATCATTTTCATATTTAAATAAATTATAATCACAAAATATTTTATACTTTCAAAAAAGTAAAAAAAAAAAAGTTATCAAACTAACCGATTTTTAGTTGTTGGTAATGCTGATAAACGTTTAAATCGCATTGATTGCGAAAATGTGATATTATTTGAATTGCCAATTAAAATTGATGAACAAAATGATCTATTATTCAGTTCAAAATTTAATTTTAAATCTGAATTTCGATAAGCTAAAATCTGCCATGGATGAGCTGTTTCCTAAAAAAAAATACAGAATATGATAATATTAATGTATTCTTAAAAAAAAAAAAAAAAAAAAACTTTAAAATTTTAATATTTAAATTAAACAATCATGTTGTTAAATTCTAAAAATAGAAATTTTTTTTTTAAAATTTTTTTCGCTAAAATTTAACTTTTTAATAATGCTTTTTCCACCAAAAAAAAATATACTAATTGATTTAATTTAATAATTTATTAAATTTTTTTTTAAAATTTCTACACTATTTCCTAAACAGATGTTATAAATAAATTAAAATAATTGATATTAAATAAAAATTCATTTTGATCACAATGCAAAAATAAATTCTTTAAATGATAAAAATTAATTTCAAAAAAAAAAAAAAAGGAAAAAATTACAAAATGAATTTTTGCTGGTTCAAAAATGTAAATTTCACCATCACTTTGTACGGTACCCAATAATGAGCCTTCATCACTGTAACTAATTGCTACAATCGAATTAGCAACACCTTCAGAATACCGGAAATAAAATTCCGGAAATAACTGTTAGATTATTTAACAAATTGAAAAACAAAGAAAAAATAAAATTCCATAATTGAAATACAAATTAAAATGCTAATTAATAGAGTAAGTTAATTTTTACATTTATAGCTAATACCGGAAATAAAATTCCGGAAATAACTGTTAGATTAATTAACAAAATTGAAAAAAAAGAAAAAAAAAAATTCCATAATTGAAATATAAATTGAAATGCTAATTAATAGAGTAAGTTAATTTTACATTTATAGCTAATACCGGAAATAAAATTCCGGAAATAACTGTTAGATTAATTAACAAAATTGAAAAAAAAGGAAAAATAAAATTCCATAATTGAAATATAAATTAAAATGCTAATTAATAGAGTAAGTTAATTTTTACATTTATAGCTAATACCGGAAATAAAATTCCGGAAATAACTGTTAGATTGATTAACAAAATTGAAAAAAAGAAAAAATAAAATTTCATGATTGAACTATAAATTGAAATGCTAATTAATAGAGTAAGTTAATTTTTACATTTATAGCTAATACCGGAAATAAAATTCCGGAAATAACTGTTAGATTAATTAACAAATTGAAAAAAAAGAAAAAATAAAATTCCATAATTGAAATATAAATTAAAATGCTAATTTCAAATATAAAAAGTTAATTTTTACATTTATAGCTAATATTTAGAAATAAAAACTAATTTTAATTAAACATTTAAAATCCAATCTCAAATTTAATTAAAATTAAAACAAAAAAAAAAACAATGAAAATTTTCATAAAGTATAAATTTCAAATTTAATTTACATTTAAAATAATAAAATCCAAAAAAAAATTTACCATGTAAATGTCCACCAAAATATTCATCCGGATTAACCGTACATAACTTTTCATAACCGTAACCATCTATTTCACGACATTTGAAATTTGTATGAAGAATGCCTTTCTTTGGTGTAAGATAGATATCAAAAAAACGATTAAAAGCTCTACAAAAATAATTCTTAAATTCAATTAAAAAAAATTTAAAAAAAAAAAACAAATTATTAATTTAATTTATAAAAAAAAAAAATTACAAAAATAATTCGTATATTTTATGCAAAATAAAAAAAAAAAAATTAAATTTAACTTATAAATAAAATAAAATTTATAATATTACTTAAAAGTAAAATTGTTAAAGTCTTAATTTTACAAAAGTGTTACGATATGATAAGCAATGATAAATTTGATAAATTCAAATTTAGCAAAAAATATTAAAAAGTAAAACAAACAAACAAACAAAAAAAAATTAAATCTAAATGTTAATCGTTTATTTTATGTAAAAAAAAGAAAATTGAATTTAACTTATAAAAAAAATAAAATTTATGATAATACTTAAAAGTAAAATTGTTAAAGTCTTAATTTTACAAAAGTGTTACGATATGATAATGATAAATTTGATAAATTCAAATTTAGCAAAATTTTTTAAAAAGTAAAATAAACAAACAAAAACAAAAAAAAAAAATAAAACCTAAATGTTAATCGTTGTTGTTTGTTGTATGAAATATTATTGTCCACAATGCCTCGTTTTTCAATTCGTCGATTTATTTCAATAATTTCATAATATTTTAATCGTTCATTTAAATTCATTTTCTTATTACCTTGAAAATTTTCATTTTCATTTCATTATTTACTGATAAACAAACAAACAAACACTGATAACAAATGACTTAACATTAATCAGTTTATCATTTTGATATCTGATTTAATTTTAATAATTAATTTGCCTACTTAAACTTTACATTTCTATAATATTTTTTTATTTACAAATTTTATAAATTTTAATTTTAAAAAAAAAAATTAAATTACCGTTAATAGTAAATGCATCATTAATTAGTAAACAAGTGCCTACTTACATTTTACATTTCTATAATATTTTTTTATTTACAAATTTTATAAATTTTAATTTAAAAAAAAAAATGAAATGATTAAAATTACCGTTAATAGTAAATACATCATTAATTAGTAAACAAGTGCCTACTTACACTTTACATTTCTATAATATTTTTTATTTACAAATTTTATAAATTTTAATTTAAAAAAAAAATTAAATTACCGTTAATAGTAAATGCATTATTAATTAGTAAACAAGTATAAAATTGAAAATGAAATGACACAATGATGATAATTTGTCGCCAAAAAAACAACATTTATAAAAAAATATGGCGCATATGTCATGCAGATATTTATCTGTTTCAGCCTGAAAATTAAAATTATCGCCGCCATTAGTTTAATCATAAATAAACATTTCAAAAAATGTGCAAAATAATTTATGTAAATAAACATTTTTAATTAAAATTCCTTCAATTTATTTGAATTTAATTTAATTTCTAGGATTTGTTTTTTAGATGGAAATTTGAATAAGTAAAATACTTTATTGAATTGCTAAAGTATTCCTTCAATTTACTTAAATTTAATTTAATTTCTAGGATTTTTTTTTTAGGTGAAAATTTGAATAAGTAAAATACTTTATTGAAATGCTAAAGTTAAATTCGTTTCTTTTAATTTTGTATTATTTCCTTGAA
The DNA here is from genome assembly GCA_012070555.1 of Brugia pahangi. Lineage (NCBI taxonomy): Eukaryota > Metazoa > Nematoda > Chromadorea > Rhabditida > Onchocercidae > Brugia > Brugia pahangi. The sequence goes on along the minus strand of JAAVKF010000012.1, from coordinate 1,171,308 downwards.
ATTTTCATTTTTTTTTCACATTTAAAGATTTATGAATAATAAATATATCACTCATTCTTCTATAAGTCAATAACTATTATTCTCGGGTAAACAAAACTTTTAGGTATATTTTACCCAACAATATACCTTTAAAATGAACAAAACTATATTTTACCCAATAATATACCTTTAAAATGAACAAAACTATATTTTACCCAATAATATACCTTTAAAATGAACAAAACTATATTTTACCCAATAATATACCTTTAAAATGAACAAAACTATATTTTACCCAATAATATACCTTTAAAATGAACAAAACTATATTTTACCCAATAATATACCTTTAAAATGAACAAAACTATATTTTACCCAATAATATACCTTTAAAATGAACAAAACTATATTTTACCCAATAATATACCTTTAAAATGACACACTGATGACATACACACACACACACAAACACACATACACGGACAGACACAAACAAACACAGACATACACAAACAGACACGCACATACACAGATAGACGTGGACATACACAGACATACACAAACAGACATGCACATACGCAGATAGACGTAGACATACACAAACAGACAAGCACATACACAGATAGACGTAGACATACACAGACATACACGCACATACACAGACAGACATATACATAATGTGCAGCACATATACAAATGTATATACACACATATATAGATACATAAGTACAAGTACACACACACAGACACATACATGTGTAGATACACACACACACACACACACACACACACACACATACACACACAAACAGACAAATGTATACACATGGACATACATACGTAGATTCACGTGCACGCAAGCATACATATATACATATGCACATACATAGAAATGTGTGCACATACATGTATACATGTACACGTGCACAAGTACACATACACACACACACACACACACACACATACAAATGTATACACAAACAGATACCTATATAGACATACAACCACCTACACAGACATATGCCTGTGACAGACAGCCACCGAGACAGTCGTACGGAGAGGTATGCGGAAGAAATTTCGAAAATTTTGAAGACTTTGCAGTGAGTTTCGTAATCAAACAATCAGAAAAGTATGGTTTGCATGAAGAGACAAATGACTGTAAGAGGAGATGACTCATCGATGAATCATCAACGAGTAATATCTGTCTGTTATGATCGATGCAGAGGAATGGGAAAAGAAAGTGAAACAGAAATGTGAAAATAGACTGTGTGAAGTTTATTTAAGTAAAAATAAAGTATTCGATTAATTGGAAAATATTTGTGAATAATTGAAATATTATCATTGATAAGTATGTTAATAAATTAATTAGTGATAATTTCAATCGTTTAAAGTAATCTTTTTACTGATAATTTTAATCATTTAAAGTAATCTTTTTACTGATAACTTTAATCATTTAATATAATCTTTCCATTTAAATATGAATGATTACAATTCATTACAATGCTAATTAATTATATCAAAAAAAAGCGTACGTGAATATTGTTGACGTAAGTTATCATTGCTAAATATGTTAATAAATTAATTAGTGATAATTTTAATCATTTAATATAATCTTTCCATTTAAATATGCATGATTACAAATCATTGCAATGCTAATTAAATCACACGTAATTATATCAAAAAAAAGCGTACGTGAATATTGTGACGTAAGTTTTTCTATTCTATCTAAATATATTCATTAATTAATTATCTATAAAATCTTTATTATATATATATATATGTATTTACTTCAGATTATTGTTTATTTTAAATTGTTTTTAAAAAAAAATGAATTTTAATTTGTAAAAAATAAATTTTTCAAAAATATAATTTAAATTTTGGTATATTTTAAAATTTTTGATTAATTAATTTCTTTGTAATTTCTCCACATTTTCATTAATATCTACATATATTTACCTCAAATTTGTTGTTAATTTTAAATTGTTTAAAAAAAAAATGAATTTCAATTTTTAAAAAATAAATTTTTCAAAAATATAATTTAAATTTTGGTATATTTTAAAATGTTTGATTAATTTTTAATTTTCATAAAATCATCCAATAATTTATAAATGTGATAAATAATTCAAAAAGAAAGACGGTCTTAGATGGAATTTCTGCCTTTGATCATTGGTCTCTTACTCTTTGGTCATTGTTTATCGCTCATATAAAATCGTGTGTGCATTGTTTTTCCGGTATATCCGTTTTCTATTCAGGTATGTCCGTTTTTTTGCTCCGGTAATTTTCCTTTCAAATTTATTCACTATTGTAATTTTCCGCCTTTTTTTTTGCTCCTCATTTCCGTTCTTGCATTTATTGATTCTAATATTTTGTCGTGTATCTCTGACCATTTGACAATTTGTTAATGTCTTTAATTTCTGCTATTTTTTTTCCTTTTTTTTTTCCGGACAATCATTCATTCATTTATTCTCTTTTTCCTGATTCCATTAATAAAATAATTGTAATAATCATGGAAAAAAATAGAAAAAAAAAACGGATTTGATCAAAATATTGAAATGATAATGTGTGATATTTACTATTTGAAGTTTATTTTGCAGCATTCCTGAATTTTTGCATTTCATTCCGGAGAAATGGCCGATTTAACAATACCAACGGATGTACCACAAATTCCTCAAGTTGATATGATTAGTGCAACAAGTAAATTACAACTAGAAGCAGCTGATGTTCGAAGTAACAAACCTAATTGGAATTCTTACTTAAGGTTGGTATTCAGTATTTTATTATACCTCTTTATTATTGTATTTTCATTATATTGTATTTAATTGGAACTCTTATTTAAAGTTGGTATTTAGTACTTTTTATGTCTGTTTATTATTGTATTTTAGTTATATTATACTTAATTGCAACTTCTACTTAAGGTTGGTAGTCAGGACTTTATTATACTAGTTTATTATTGTATTTTAATTACATTATACTTAATTTGAACTCTTACTTGAGGTTGATATTCAGTATTTTATTATACCTGTTTATTATTGTATTTTAGTTATATTATACCTAGTTGGAGCTCTTATATAAAGTTGGTATTTAGTACTTTTTATGTTTGTTTATTATTGTATTTTCGTTATATTATACTTAATTGGAACTTCTACTTAAGGTTGATAGTCAGGACTTTATTATGCTAGTTTATTATTCTATTTCAATTATACCTATATTTTATTTATATTTCAACTATACACCGTATTTTGTATTATTTTAAAGTGAAATGCTTTCCACAGCTACCGATATGAAGGAGAATATGTTCATAGTGAATATTAAAGTAATATTTTGTTGAAATTATATACTTTTTACATATCCTTTGTAGATATAGAGTAAACCTGTTTTCTCATTTGCTAGGTACCAGAATAAGCTTCAATTATGATGTGTATGAAAAAAAAAAGAAAAGATTTTGTGATATGCTGAGAAATATTCAATAATTGGTAGTAGTTAAAACATACTGAAAAGCTGAAACAAAAAAAAAAAAAATCAACTTGTAAAATCTATGTTTTTTATAGTGTAATGTTTTGTTGACTTTAAATTTTCATTTATTTGACTATTAGTCATTTTTTCTCCTTATTATAATTAAAAGTTGATTACTTATTGCTGTTTCTTTTTAAACATTTGAGGATTAATTTTTATTGCTATCAAAAAATTTCCAAAGTTTAGTCATATTTATTTCAATCTTCTACTATATGTTTTGTTAATATTTACTACTTATTGCTGTTTCTTTTTAAACATTTGAGGATTAATTTTTATTGCTATCAAAAAATTTCCAAAGTTTAGTCATATTTATTTTAGTCTTCTACTATATGTTTTGTTAATATTTACTGTCTTCTTATTGGTGGATTAATTAATGAATGAGAAAGCAACTGTAAAGCAATTTATAAGAAGGAAAAGTAAAGTATGTTCCAAATCAATGTATTAATTGTTGTAAAATAATTTAAATGGATATTATAGGAGTCAAATGATTACACAGGAAGATTACGATTTTATAACTTCATATGAGATGTCAAAAACTAAGCAAAGTCGTGATGAGCTTTTGGAGAGTAACAAGATGCAATGTGCTCAAACAATGATTAATTTTATTACAACTGTTGCTAAAGATTACAATGTTCGTTATATACTAACATTGCTGGATGATATGATTATGGTTAGTGTTCCATTTATGTTTTTTTTTTTTTTTCATTTTATGATTACAAAATATAAATAATTACAAATAAATTTAACAAAAAAAAAAAAAAAATAATAATAATAATAATTACAAATAATGTAATTAAATTTTTACAAATTCAGTGAAAAAAAAAAAAAGAAATTTCATTGTATTCTTCTGAACTATCAAGTAATTCAAATTTATAATACTAGCCATTAGTTTAATCTTTATATTGATCAATTGATATAAATTATTATTTTTACAAAAGTTGAAATGCTATATTGAAAATTTCGAGTTTACTGAAAAAGAAAATCTTAGTTTCTGGGAAAAGAAATAAGAAAATTGTAAAAATTTAATGTAAAACTGGATAGATAACCTTTTCTCTTTAACTCTAACACATTTAGCACTTTTTTTCAATGATATAATTTATTGCAGGAAGATAAATCACGTGTGGAAATATTCCACAGTTATGCCCGAAGAAATAAACGTACCTTGTGGTCATGGTTTTTAGGCATTTTACAACGTCAAGATGCATTTATCGTAAATCAGGTTTGAATTTCGATTCATTCTCGAGCAAAAAAAAGCTTGAAAGTAATTTGATAGAATACATACTTAAGATGCTTTTTTTAAAAGATTAACATTATTAATAGATTTTAATATATTTTGCTTCTATTGATTATCTTATCTGTAATTACTACGATATTGATGTATAAATAAACAAATATTGAAATTTAAAATAATGCTTAACAGTGAATATATGGTTGCTTACATTTATCTGTTAGCATTTGATGACATCTTTGATCAAATTAGTTAAGGATTTATGATTTATATATTTACTTTATTGAAAATCTATGATTTATATAATATTTACTTTGTAAATAGGAAGTTTTATAGTGCAATAGTTGAAGAAAAATAATATTTTTCAGATGTCATCTGTTTTGGCAAAATTTGCATGTTTTGGTATGACACTAATGGAAGGTTCTGATTTGAACTTCTACATTTCATTTCTCAAAGATCAATTAAAAACTCCAAGAAATGAGTATATCAATACAACAGCACGTTGTTTACAGATGATGCTTCGAATTGATGAGTATCGTCATACATTTTTAGCAATGGATGGTATTGCAAGGTTTTTGAATAAATTATTACTTCTTCTTTTTGTATGATTCTTTTGATAAGATATAATTAAAACTACTATTGCTCCTAGAGATAAAAAACTCTACCGTAAATTCTATCATTTATAACAAAGCAATTATGAGTGTACTCAAAAAATTGGAAACACAAAAAAAAAGGCACCAATAAAAATACACATTAATAATAAATTTTAAACATTTATACAATAATTAAACAATAATTTATACAATAATTAAACAATAATAATAAACATTTATTAATATTCAAACATAAATAGCAGTCGAGAATATTTCAAAACCTGACTATTTATTATCAAAAATAAACTAGCTATATCATTGATACCCAGATAATTCGGGGATAAAATACCAACAGGAGATCAAATTCCACCTAACCAGGTCAAAGGACACAAAGAAGAATCTAAAAAAGTTCAAAAAATAGAAAAAAAATAAAGTCAATTCACTAAATAAAAATAAACGAAATCCTTGGCTAAATATTCGGTAGTCATAAAAAGAATATTGACCACTAACATCTTCCAAATATTAGATGAACTAATTTTTTTTTTAATAATATTTTAAACTAATAAACTAATTTGTTTTACAATATTTCACAAATCCAAAAAATGTTGTTTAGCATATTTTAAATTTAATTAGAAGAAAAGTAAGCGAATAATTAGATGTATATTTTTATTCGAACAAACTTTTATATCTTTTGTTACTTCTTTTCATTAATAATTCGAAAATATCTTAGTGAATGATTTGCAATGATTTGAAAATATCTTAATTTTCAGTATTTTATCAGTATTGAGTGGTAAAACTAATTTTCAACTCCAGTATCAGCTTATATTTTCCTTATGGTGTCTTACGTTTAATCCGGCTATAGCTGAAAAATTTCCACATACTGGAGCTATTCAGATTCTTGGTGATATTCTATCGGAATCAACTAAGGAAAAGGTAAAATTATATATTTTTTATATATTTGTTTTTTTCTCAGTTCATTTTTTAAAATTAGTATGTATATTTGTATGAAGATGGTTTATTATACATGAGTTTGGAGTGTTATTGTTAATGTTTTTTATCATTTTACTTTTTGTTTTCGTCTCTTTGTAAATGTTTGTAAAAGTTTACCAATTCTTAAATTCTTAAAATTAATAAAAATTTATTATTAAAATTAAACAATTGTTAAAATTATTTTGTCATAGGTAATTCGCATAATTCTGGGAACGTTCCGAAATATTCTGGAGAAAATTGATGATCGTGATCTTGAACGAGAAGCAGCTTTGCAAATGGTGCAATGTAAGACTTTAAAAACACTTGAACTAATGGACTCTAAAAAATTTGATGATGACGAACTGAATGATGATGTTGAATTTCTCGATCAAAAATTGCATTCTTCGGTTCAAGATTTTTCTTCGTTTGATGAATATGTATCGGAGGTATGTTCTAAGTGATAATTTCCTGATAAGTTTGTTTTACCAGAAGTTTGAATAAACTTGTTGAATTCTGTAGCAAATTTTAACATATTTTAAACTTTAAGACTATTCTATATTTATTTTAGAATTTACTCAGTTTTTTTTTTTTTCGTTTATCAAATCAAAAAAACGATATATTATACAAATAAACTTAAGAAGACTTTGTTTTTTCAATCCTTTTTTTTTTTTTTTTTAGGTTAAATCAGGTCGGTTGCAATGGAGTCCAGTTCATAAATCAGAAAAATTCTGGAGAGAAAATGCACAAAAATTCAATGAAAAAGATTTTGAACTTTTAAGGCAAGTTTTTTTTTCTTTTCAGTTTATAACTGAAAAACATTGAAAGAGAGAGTATATCAATCGGTTTTATTTTATTATTTTTAGGATTTTGATCAAGATTTTGGAAGTACAATCGGATACATTAGCTCTTTGTGTAGCAGTACATGATATTGGAGAATATGTAAGACATTATCCGAGGGGTAAAAAGTTCGTTTTTTTTTTTTTTTTTCTTTCTCTTGATAAGATTGTATATATATTTTATATACTTGTATATTTTTTTGTTGTTTTTTTTTTCATTTCAGCAAGATTGAGCAATTACAAGGTAAGCAAGCAGTAATGAAATTACTTTCGGCAGATGATCCAAATGTACGTTATCATTCATTGCTTGCAATTCAGAAATTAATGGTGCATAATTGGGAATATCTTGGCAAACAATTAGATGCTGATAATGCAGCAGCTGCAGCTGAATGAATGAATATTGTAAATGTATTTATATATATATGTATGTATATTAATTAGTTTATATTAGATTAATTATATTAATTAGTTTATTAATTAGTTTATATTAGATTGTATTGTTTGTAGGAAATTGTAGGAAATTTTTACAATTCATACTATTCAAATTTCTAATTGAATCAATTTAAAATTGTAGATTTTTCAGCGTGTCAAATTTTGCTGACTTTTATAGGGCTAACTATATATATGTCTAATGTCTAATTACTAAGATGCTTTTAAAATTTTTAATGTTTTGGAATTAGAATAACTTTTGATGGTTAATGAATTTTTCATTTTTTGATGGTTAATGAATTTTTCATTTTTTGATGATTAATGAATTGCTTGAGTAATTAATAATTAAAAGGAAAAGTTTTTTAAAAGCATCTTAGTAATAAAGCGTAGACTAATTAAGAAAGATTTGTTACAAAAAAAGAAAAAAAAAAATTTTTTTTTTTTACCTGAAAAGAAAAAATAAGTTAGCAAAAGAAATAACAAACGCTTAATTACATTTGCTTAAATTAACAACATTCAGGATCCAATGAGTGAGTGAAAAGAGATCAAGAAACTTTTCAGACTAGTTAAATTTTTTTCATGCACCATTATGTTTATTCACTTTCTAACATTCTAGATCATTCATTCCATCTGTAGTGGATTAATATTTTTTCAATTAAATTTCACATCAAAAGGGTAATTTCAGTTGATGTGTTTTCATATGACTACAATATAATCTGTGATCATTGCATAGTTTCATAGAGAATTAATGATATTTTTTTTTTTTCTTTTTGATGCAATAAAATATGTCTGAAAAAAATAAGTCTAAGTCTAAAAGTTTGACATATGTTTGAAATTGGTGTCAGGTATTTTTCGTGTGAAATGGTCTTGAAATCAAGCATTTAAAGGAGCAATCAGAATCATCTGGGATATACTTACATATTACTACCTGAAGGGTTGGATAATGGGTTACGTTACGTTTTAATATGTCCACATCTTTAAAACAAGCCACAAATTATTGTAAATAGCAGAAACTTGTTTATAACCATACTGATTTAAGTTACAACAATGAACCAATAACAAAAATTACTTTCAATGCCTTCGCCCACGTCGAATTTCTTTTGCTTTTGGAGGCAGAATAATGCCATCATACTGAAACAAATGAAAATAATGAAACTTTGCGTAACGAATATATTAGTTCTGCAAGACAAATGAGAACCTTATATAAGAGTTAGAAAGACTTTATCAGAGGTATGAGTGGCTTCAATAATGAAATATGAAAATGCTGATAATTTCAAATAATTTTTAATGGTATGAAGGAACTTCGGCATTTATTCTTTCTTAATAAAGGTCACAAGTTCAAGCTCATTTATAACAAGCATACCTTTTGCTGAAACCATTTTACTGCTTCCTCTTTCCCTACACGATGTGTGTGTCCAACACGTCCACGAGCACGTCTACGTTTCGCAACTCTATGACCAGCACGTCCGAGAACAACATAGAAGTCCATGCCGTAGATACCAATCAACGGGTCATATTTAATTCCCAAATCGATATGCTCCTGTATTCCGAAACCGAAGTTTCCAGTGTCTGAGAAATTTTCTCGATATAATTCATATTCTTTCACCTACAATTACAAGGAAATTTGTTTCAACAAAAAAAAAAAAGTGCGTAAATATTTAAAGAAAATGGAGGTCAGTTCATTTAATTCATGCCTTCAATTTACCTAAATACTTAGCCATCTTTCAAAAAAAAAAAAACATAACAAAGAAATCTAAAATCAAATAACTAGTAGAATCGCTCTAAAATACAGACTAACACATTAACACCTAATTTTTGGATGAACAAACTTCAGAAGGAAAATTATACGAAACATTAATTAATTATCTGTACAATAGATGTTGTATTACAATTTTCTCTGCAACGGACGAAATAATCACTAAGCATTTTTGTCCAGTTGAACGAAAGTACAGTCCAAAGTACAGCTCAGATCAAAAAATGGGAAAGTGATAAAAGAGGATGTAATAAAATTAGGAACCTTCAAACCACGCTCAATGATTTCTTCAGCTTTCGGACCCCTTACGGTACAGTGCACAGCAATTTTCTCGTTACGACGAATACCAAATGATCGTACGGTATATCTTGCTTTCGAAAACACCGGTGTTTGACCAGTTAGTTGTTCAAGTACCTGAAAACACGAAACAGACTAATTCGTATTATGGCTCATTTACACATCAGTCAGTTTTCATCTACTAGAATTGATCATATGTAGCTCACTCTATATTTTAGAGGCTTATATATGAAATATTTTCACTGTATGGTAATAAAAAGACTCTACATACTAATCTCAGAAACAACAAAACATTAATTTACTACTCCAGAGCAAACATTTTACTGACGGATGTCAGAAAAGGGACATTTTAAACTGTTTGAAAATGTGCTACAGGTATGGAGAATTTAACATACACTGACAGATCATCACTATTAAGACAGATGAAAAATAACCTCAAAACTAGTATTACTTATCAACAGTTGTGAATGTATTATATGTTATCTAAATCAATAACTTGTCACTTCTTTCTTTTCATTTGCAAGAATTTGTGACGAAAACAGATGAAAGCATACCTTAGCAGCACGTGTAAGTCTATCACCTGATTCACCAACACAAATATTTAGGCATAATTTCTCAATCTTCAACTCCCTCATTGGATTGGCCGCCTTTTTCTCCCTAATTTCAGCAAGCTGCTCCGCCTTGCCCATTTTTTACACTACCTGAAAAAGAGGCTAAACTTCCTGCGAGAAAATGAATATCAGAAGAAAACAAAACCCATATACGAATACCGAAAAAGAAACATATTAGAAAACAAAAAGAAGCACGTAAGAAACACTAAAAAACCGTAAACATAGCCGTGAACTTCTGAGTCTGAACGAAACGTAATAATAAGTATAACTGTACGATGCAAGAATGATGACAAAGTTTTTCTCATTAAGTGTATAATTAAATACAAGCAATATTTATTTGTGTAGTAGTAAAACTTTATGCATATTTATGCAATACTTTTTCTCAAAAAAAAAATCGCTGCAAATTAAATATTTCAAATAACAACTGTATTCATTAACGTTACATCTAAAATCTAAGCAACATTTTAACAGCATATATAATACAAGAATAATTCAACATTACCTCCTTTAAAAAAAAAAAAAAGAGAAAAAAAACCCCTTCTAATGTCTGAAATAAATTTCCATAAGTTAATTTATGATAAATTCTTTTCCCTATGAATGAAATTTTCTAGTATTTTCATTCATAGGCTAATATTTATCTGAAAAATCTCATGCCACTTCTTTCTCTCACTCTTCTCCAAAATAACGGAAAAACTAAAAAAAAAAAGAAAATCCATATCCAAAAAAGAAGGATTAATCTATAACCATTATGTAAACATGACGCACGTAAACGTCAAACACGTAAACAATCAAAATCCCAAACGTAACACCCAAAATCTATTGTCCCAGTTGTTCCTATACCTTCACACATACGACAGGAAACGCGGTCCACGCATTTTAACGCTACGCGTTTCGATCGATTGAGATGCAACGATTTCGAATCACTCTAACGAAGTTTATTTCATTGCTTCTTTGGTTTATTTTTTCAATTTAGGTTGATCATACTGTTTTTTTTCTTTTTTCACACGTATAGTATCTTCACGTCACGTGTGAATACTAGAATAAGACGTAGTGATTCCATTTTTCATACATATATGAAATTATTCCACGTCAGTGCATAATTACTTCACTTTATATTATTTCAAAGTTGCATACTTTTACTTTGGAACTGTACTTTTTACTTTTGCTAGTTATTAGTATTGAAAGTAGATGTCAATCTGATGAACTTGTACTAATCCAATGTCTTTTGTTCAGTTATGTGAACTTATCAAAATTGTGATTAGATTGTTTTAAAGTAACACATGTATATATTTCTTAAATGATTTATTTGTTTTAGTAACTTTTTATTTTTGTTTAACAGAATTAGTGGCATTTTTTCTTTTCGATTCTCTATGGGATATTTTTTTATTTAAAAATTTTGCATATTTTACATTGTATGCTGTGAAATTTTGATTGCGATGTATCATATTTTGAATAAATTCTTTCAGTTACTTAACGGTGATGTTTCCAGTTTCTAAACGTAAAACGTGTCATGAAAGCAGGCTGCAACTTCTAGTTCAAACATTAGCTGTGATTTAGTCTAAGATGTGAACCGGAAGCGAGTACTAGTGTAATAAACTTTTGCTAATCCAAAGTACTTTTTTTTTGCTTATGTAAAACTTGTCCATTAAACAATCATTTGCATGTGTTAATGAAATTGAATCGAAAAATGTTAAAAACAAAAGATACCCGAGAAATATAAACTTTCTGTATTTGATCGGACGATAAAAAATGGCGGAAATTTGAACGTACGTTTGCATTGATTTGCTTTAACAAAATTGCATTTTTTATTTCCTTTTTTAGCTTCCATGCTAACTACCTTAATTGAGAAGGCATTTGTTCGGGCACTTCGCGGTGAGATAACAGATGAAGAAGCTGCTGATCAGATTGCTGATTCATTTGGCGCTGATTCTATTACCAATAATTTCCAGGTATTAAATTTTCTTCTCTTAATTTTAATTGATCATGCATTACTAATCTAAGCTGAAGTTATCATTCGATTTTTTTTTTTTTACATTTATAAACTTACATTATTCCAGCAAGGTGTCATGTAGATGCGGCTAAAGAAACGTCATACTTGTCTTAAGTTTTACATCAGTAACCTTTAATGATTGATAAAGATTTATTTAAAATTAACATTTGTTGGATATTGCAGAATTATGTCAATGGTGTTGAAGTTCAACATAGTATTAGCAGTGATGGAAAGATGTAAGTCATTATTACTTACATTTAATTTTAATTGAACTTAAGTATGCTACCGTTCTGCATCCAGTTTTACATGTCACCCAGATTTCAGTATTATATAGCGAAATTTGTTAGTAATTATTTTTTTAAATTTCATCATATATTGAGCATCATTCTTTAGTGATACAGATTCACTTCTAACGAATATAAGAATAAAAAAGTATGGGGATTGTTTTAAATTCTTTATTTTTAGAATAATGAAATGTAAAACTTTTTTTTTTTGCAATATTGTTATTTGCATTAATATTGAAGAGTTAGAGAATGAGGCTTTCATTTTTAGGGATATTTCTGCTAATTTACAGCCACAGCTATATCAGCAACAGCAGCCGAAAGTGCTTGGTACTATAACTTTGGGTGATTTGCATCCTGCTCAAATTGCACAATTCCAGGTAAAGATTTGATTTATTTATTTTTAGTTGTTTCAAATAGATTTTGGTATTTTTTAAGGGTTTTTATCCATATTTCTGTTAACCCCTGAATGGAACTATCAATTTTTCCTGATTGTTTAGCACAAAGTTTTCGTCATCAATAATATATACGCGACGACTACATCCGTAAATACCTTCAAAAACTTCATATACTTTGATGTTCAAATATTCTTATATGTCTAGTTGCTTCTTATTAATTAATTAATTGTTGTAAGACGTTGATTTTTTTTTTTTTTCAGGCTGAGAAGTAAATTGATGATTTATTTTTCACTCAAGATTTATAGTTGCATAGGATGAATATATTTCAGCAGGCGTTTGCAGAAGCCAGTAAAGGATTAGCTTCATCAGTTGTATTCAATGTGCCGTTGCAAAAGACTGATAATCCAGAAGAATATTTTACAGACGAAGATAGAGAAAGGTAGAGTGTGATGTTCTTCTGAATGAAACATTTATCATTCCATCGATTAATTTTTCTTCTTTCAAACTTGATTTTCAACTAATATATTGGGTGTTAGGAGTGGAAAAAAAAATGCAAGAAATGATTATGATGAATATTATAAGTTTATATTGCCTGTGTTTTCAAGTTTAATTCCAAAATGATAATATTTGTGGAGATGATTTGAGGGATTTGAAGAATGTATATATTTGCTATATAAAAAAATAATTTGTTTGAGAACTTTAAGTCTTAAAATTTTGCTAAAGTTATAGTTACATGTTTACTTCGTCTTATTTGTTTTAATTTTTTGCAGATGTGCTCTTCTTCAAGAATTAATAACCGGTCAGCGCCCGTTAATGTTGCATCCTTATGTATTCCTTCTAAATCGACGCTTTAAATGGACTGATATCGCCATTCCTGTTACTGGGACTGATAAGTTGGTCCTATTTATCATTTTTAAAGTTTAGAATTTCTAGTTTTAGACTTAAAATTTAAAGTATTTTATCGGTTAGGAATATTGCATGTGTGTTTTATCTGAAATAAATATCATTTCGACATTCATATAATATTCAACTATTTACTATTTGTCAGGTTTCGTGTTTATCGACTAAACCAAGCACGCAATTCACGATGTTATTATCGTTGTTCAGGCTGTGAGACAATGGCAAAAGAACCTGGCGATCCAATTGCCCAAATAAAACTTGCTGATGGTTATTTCTGAATTTTTTTATTTAAATCCTATCAATAAATGATTGGTTAAATTGTAGAATAATTTGTTGAAATACCAATGTCAATTTTGTTTACTGCTGATTGCATAGTTTCCGATGTTAATTTAAGATTAATGCAATTGAATTGCAAGTTCAAGCTGATATTTGCACATTTTTTTTTGTTATAGGTCATTTGGTAGGTGATGTTAATCCAGTCCACAATTTAAAATGTGAATTGTTTACATTTTCCAATATTGTTAACCGGCAGTTCGATAGGGAAGCTCGTCTTGATGTTTACAACGCTATTATGAGCCCAAAAGAGGCATGGAATAGGGTAATTATCATTTTTTCTCCAAAGTTTACAAAGAATTTTCAGTTATAAAATTATAAAACAAAAATGATGGATGGATCGGTTTATAAGGTAGCTTCAGCAATACGAGCTAAGCAACAAAATCAATTAAGTATATATATAGCAGTATTTAGTAGTTTCACCCCCAAAAGTATCTTCTATAAGTCAGTATTTCTGTGAATCATCTGGTTTTTTTTTTTTTTTCATTTTTAGGGTCGGTTACGAGCTCTCAGAGCAGAGAGTTTGGCACCTAAAGGTTTGCTAAATTCAGATGAATATCCGACGTGGGATGTGATGAACAAAGTTATCATGAAACTATGGAGAAGTGCTGTTAGTTTTTTTTTTTTTTTATGTTTGTTTATTTCATTTTTTACTCTTTATATTTTATTTGTAAATCATTAATGAGAAAATTCTACTTTTTGTTAGCTATGTTTACATTACTTGTATCTGTGTTAGTAATGGAGATTTTTTGGTGTTCAGCAGACGAATAGCAGTAGCAAAAGGTTTCATCCATTAACGAAGGGTTTATTTTTTCATGTATCTGATGAGACTATAATCACAGAATATTTCCGGTAGAATTGATCATTAAATCGTTTTTCTTGATTATTCTCAGGAAAATTTTGTAGGAATTTGATTGAGGCTATTGTTTAGTAGCGATTTAACGCAGTTTTGGTAGTGAAATTGGATCGAACCAAGTATCATTGTTTACGAATGGTGTAAACATGAATAAAACCCTTTTTTTTTTTGGTCAGTAAATGAGCTGAGAAGATGATAGGATAAAGAGAATTCTCAATAAATTAAAGGATTGTATTTATTGAAATTAATCCTGATTATGAGTTTACAACTTTTTAATAGTTAGATATAAACTTGGGTTGTTTGAAAATATTATGTAATGAATCATTTATCTAAAAAATATTCCAAATTTAACAACTTTATGCCTGGAATTTCTACATTATTTGATTCAGTTATTCAATTATTCCGAAATATTTTTGTAATATTTCTCGATAGTAGAAAAAGTAGAAAAATATTTTGCTTTCTTTTTTTTTTTTTCCTGGCAAATTATCAATATAAGATGCTTGAAATCATTTTAAACAAACCTAATAGAAAAGCATATTTGAGCGCATTGTATTTGACCATTTGAAGTTTGATGAGCTAACTTTTGAAAAACTTTAATTAGAGTTGACTTTTTTTCTGGATTTTTTGTTAGAGTTAATTATGATTTAATGAAACTACAAATGAATGTTTACCTGTAGAAAGTTTTATTTTTATTTTCGTTTTGTAGCAGTTATTTATGAAAAGAACTGATCATATATATATATTATAATATTTGCCTAAGATATCATTGCAGAAGCGAGCACATGATGCTGGTATCGAAAATATTGATCGAGTTGGTAGTAAAGATTGGTGGCGTAATATTCCTCCACCATCTGCTGCACGAAGAGGTATAAAAAGAGGAAATTATGACACTGCGAATTATAGTTTCCGAAATGAAAGAAGGTTTGCTTCATATTATTTTTTTTTTCTATCAATTGTTAGGAATAATTTAGATAAAGTAGTATGAATCAATTTAATTTTTAAAAAAAAATCAAAGAGTGCATTCTTGTTAATTCTTTTTTTTTTTCTTTTGTTGTTTACCAACTGTTCAATTTACATTTGTAAATTTTGTTATTTTTTTATTTTTTGATTTCTTTTTATACTTTAATTTTCAGTAATTTTAGTGGTGAAGTTGAAGAACTTGATGATGATGGTGATCAATCATGGTTTGTTTTTTTTTTTATGTTAATCTTTAATGTTTTGAAAATATAATTTATCTTAAGGATTTATGTTATATAACATAGAATTTTGAAATTCATATAAAGGTAACATATATTAATAAGAAAGGACATTTTTAAAATATTCATATATTCATAAGTGATATTTGATGCATTTTATTATATTTCTAATTATTTTATTGAAAAAATTTATTCGCTATAAAAGAAATGACTGTTTTTTGTTTTTGTTTTTTTTTTTTTACAGTATCTCAGGAGGTGGTAGTGGTGAGAATGGTTGTCTTGAATTACTGGATGTGGTTAGCGAAAGTGAAATTTATACCACCGATCAAGAACCAGCTCCATCTGGTTCTTTCGAAAGAGATAGTATTGTGCCAGAGCCACCAGAACAAATTTCACTATTTTCCAACAGAATCGTTAGTGAATTTCTATGTTTTCCTAATGTCTTCTCAAATCACTCAGTTCAAATTGACTAAATCAAAATTTGAAAAATGATTTTTAAAATAATTCTTATGAGTTTTTTCAAGCCAGGAGATTTTATAGCAGAAAATATAAAAAAATTATAGGAACTTTTTTTTTCAAAAAAAAAAACCAAAGATTGTTATTGTGTTCTTTTCAAGGAGCCTGGTAAACGCTTATTACATCAGGGCAATCATGTTAGCTTATCTGTATTACCTGGTGATAGAGACGAGAAAGCAACAGATGGTTTCTTGCGTAATAGTGAAGAAAATAGTGATGTGCAGTATTATCTACTACAAGATTATGATGATGGCGATGATGATGATGATGATAATGGTGATGGAGATGGTGATGGTGATGATGATGATGATATTGGTGATGGAGATGAAGATAGAGATAGAGACGGTAATGATGATAATGATAATGATGTGGATGTAGATAATGTCGATCAGGTCAACATTGATAATGCTGATGATGAAGTGATGCGTGAATACAATGATGTATTGACCGAAGTGGATCGTCTTGAACGAAGTTTGTTATCATAATATGCTTCTTTTAAAGAAAGAAAAAGGAAAGAGAAAAGGGTTTTTGTTTGCATAGTGTTTATTTTTTAAGTAATAAATAATCCTATATCCGTATCAGTATTTAATACAATAATTAAATGTAAAGATTCATAGCTTTATTAAAAAAAAAAAAGAACAAAAGAAACTTGAATTATTTTGAAATAATATTAATATATAACATATTTATTTAATTTTTACTAGATTTTATTAGGAATATTTGTTGTGTTTGTTAATTTTAGAAGCAGTAGCAGCAACTGAAGGAATGACAGAGCATCGAAGAATGGGTGGTGGTCATATAGTTGAACAACAACGTCAACATGATGAACCGTATGAGTTACGACGAAATATTCAACATGTAGCATTGCATGAGTCTGCCGTAACATCATCACAACAACTCAACAGTACCATTTTTGCAAATCGTAAACTATTTGCAGCAATTGAAAGTTTAACACGTACATTGAATACAGATCATTCACGACAATTTCATCAGGAAATGTTACGGACAGCAGTTGAATTATCAAATAATTACGCTGCGCAACAACGGCAACAATATACCGCAGAAGCGGTAACATTAGGACGTAATGCAACCGTTGAGCGTCGAAATATGATTGCGGCATCAAGGCAACATAGTGATTATGAAGATGATGAAAAGTCGTTCGGTAAAGTAATAGGAAGACGACAAGGTGCAACACCTTTACGAACATGGGCATTCAAGAAAGGATCAAAATTTGAGTAGAAAAAAAAAAAAATTATTTTTCAAAAATTTGATCAAAATTTAGGTACTTTTTTTTTTGAGAGAATATTTTAAACATAGCTAATAGATTTGGTTTTTTTTTTTTTGCCAAGTGCTGCAGAATTATGCTTTTTTTTTTTTTTCAAATTTTTTTTTTTGACGATGTTGTAAGCTTCATTTTACTATAATCTTGCTAATAGATGTTAATAAATAATTGGAAAGTTTTCATTTTTTTTCAAATAATAAAATGAGAAAATGCAAGAATGTGAAATGGAATTGATGAAATTTGCTGCTTTTGCAAAATTATTTTTTTTTTTTGCCTTAGATTTTATTTTAGTAAATTTTCATTTCATGTATGAATGATATACAAATTGTGTCATTTCAATTTATTATATGCTATATTTTGATCATGTTTCATATTCAGTTATTTGATTTTTCATTGAAATATATATATATGTACAAAGATTAAAGTATTACTCACTGTTTGCATATGAGAGATGAAAAATGATTCTGAAGAAAAGTTATATAATGTTAAAAGATAATTATTATTAATTAACTTTTGATTTGAACTATTAAAAAAATTTGTCATCTAATGAAGCTTTCAATTTATATATGAATATTAAAATAAGGAATTATTTTTAGACTAAAATTGTCAGAAAGTTTTTTTTTTTTTGTCAAAAAAAAAAGTATTTGAAGTATTGAAAGGTTTAAATGCTAATGAAAATTGCTAAATGAAAATTTCTAATAGCAATAATTAGGTGTGCTAAATTTATTTCAACAATAGTTGCAAAAATAATTTACAAAATAAAGAAATGAAATATACTCAATAACTAATTATACTGCTATAATTTGAAATTAAATTGGAAAATATCTTTTGCATATATTATTTCAATCATTTTATACTTTTATTTTAAGTTGAATGAGTGGTATCGTTTTTAATTCAATAAATGTAATTTCATATTAAGTAATTTTAGTTTAGAAATCTAATTTAGATAATTTATAAATGAAAAATTGAATATTTTATATTCAAATTTAATTCTAATTTTATGTCATATTTGTAATTTAAATACTTAATTTCAAAAAAAAATATAAAAGAAATTGTCAACAAAAATTGGTAAACAAAATAATTTTCTCTTAAAATTTTGCTTTTTTTTTTCTTACTTTCATTCAAAATTTAAACTCTATTTCTTCATTTCTTTTACAATTTATACAATTTTAATTTACAATTTAATCTATAAACTTAAATGAGAATGTATTTCATCTTGAAATTTATTAATTCACAATTTTAAAAAAGAGAAATCTATTATTTCTAAAATTTGAAAATATAATTTTGCATTCTTTTTTTTTTTTTTTTTAATTAAAAATTTAATTTTTATATATAGCATTAAAAGATTCAAAAATATGCAATATCATAGCAAATATATTTACTTTAAATATTAGTAATGGAATTATTCGAGCAAAAAAAAGCAAAAAAAAAAAAAAATTTATACCAAAAGAAAAACTAAAAAATATTTTTATTAATGGATTTTTTTTTTTTTATTTTCTAAAATTTTCAACAAATATTTACTAATTTTTTTTTCTCCTTTCATTCAAGTTATAAATAGTAATAAATGTTATAACATTTATATAAAATTATAAAATTTTTATTTATTATTTATTCATATTTTATAAAGTATTTAAATATTTTATGATTTCTTTCTTTTTTTTTTTCTTTAATATTTATTAAAAAATTAAATATATTTTTCATTGATACATTTTGAATTTCTAAATCGATTAATTCTAAATTTGTTTAACTTAAAAAAAATTTAATTGATAATTTTCAAAATTATTTGCATAAATAATCAGATATGTTTGCAAAATATGTGTATTAA
This sequence comes from Brugia pahangi, assembly GCA_012070555.1. NCBI lineage: Eukaryota > Metazoa > Nematoda > Chromadorea > Rhabditida > Onchocercidae > Brugia > Brugia pahangi. The sequence continues at coordinate 1,151,523 of JAAVKF010000012.1, read as the reverse complement.
TATGTATTGATAAATTTGCAATTCAAAAATTTAATAATGTTAAACTTAATAAATTCAAAACTTAATAATTGTTAATAATTTTTGTTTAATTAATTCAAAAAATAAAAAATTTAATAAGCAATTAGCTAATCATATATAATAGCAAAAAATTGCATAATTAATTAGCAAAGTTAATTAATTAAACAAAAATTATTAGCTAATTGCTATTATACAACTAAATTTTTAATAAATTTATTAAATAAATTTTTCAATTTCTAATTTTTCCTAAATCATTTCTAAATTTATTTAACTTTAAAAATCTAAATTGATAATTTTGCAAACTTATTTATTATTTATTCCACATGCGACAATATCTTTAGTTTTACTAAGTTTTTAATGATTTTTTTTTTAGTTTTAATTTTAAAATGTCATTGTTAAACAAATTTTAAAGTTTTAAAATGTTACTATTAAATAAACTTTACATGACCAAATTTTTCAATTTCTAACTTTTCCTAAATCATTTCTAAATTTAACTTAAAAAATTTAAATTGATAATTTACAAATTTATTTATTATTTATTCCACATATGGCAATATCTTTAGTTTTACTAAGTTTTTTCAAGAGCTTTTTTTTAGTTTTAATTTTAGTTTTAAAATGTTGCATATAAATAATGTTGTAATATTTTATTTAAACATATTTAAATATTTTATTGATATAATTTATCAAAATAAATTGAATTTATAGGAATGAAATTTGATTTAATTTTTAATTTAATTTTTTTTTTCTTTATAAATTCATTTTTTAATGATAAAAAAATTTTGTTGTGTAATATGCATGATGAAGACCATCCTAAAATTAATTATAATTTATGCATTATTTGAATGATAATTTCAATTCAAATAATTTTATACATTTCAAATTTTCAAATATTATTATTTTTTTTTTTATTTTTTGCAACCTGAAATTATTCCGCACAAATCAGCTATATTCCATATATTTTTCTTGCTGATTGCTATTTCGTCGTACCAAAAATAATGGTTTTGATCCATATAAAACACGAAATAATTCCTAAAATATTATTTTTTTTTTCTAAAAAATTTTGAAATAAATTCAAATTTAATTGAAATCAATAATTTTTTTTTAAATTTAAAATTTTGTGAATAAAAAAATTTTACAAATTTAATAGCACAATGCATAAAATAATTTTTGAAAATAAGAAGAATTACAAAAATTAAAAATAAATCTATAAATGAATGAGGAATAACTTTAAATATATTGGAATTTAGAGAAAAGTAAAAAATCGCGTATGAAACAAAAAAAACCGGAAAACCGGAAAATATATACCTCAATTCGAGTTACACTGAATGGTACAGACGAATTCAGCTCTGTAGTAATTTCAATTTTATCATAAATCAATAGAATATAAATAAATGTGATCCACCAAGCGATCATATCGAATGTATCACAAATTTGATCGTTTTTTTTTTTTTTTTTGTTTCAAATTTTCAAAAAGTTCATTAAAAAACAATCTAAAAATGATAAATGATCAATATTCAATGATAAATGATCAATATTCAATGATAAATGATCAATATTCAATGATAAATGATCGATATTCAATGATAAATGATCAATATTCAATGATAAATGATCGATATTCAATGATAAATAATCAATATTCAATGATATATAATCAATATTCAATGATAAATAATCAATATTTAATGATAAATGATCGATATTCAATGATAAATGATCAATATTCAACGATAATTGATCAATATTTAATGATAAATGATCAATATTCAATGATAAATAATCAATATTCAGCGATAAATGATCAATATTTAATGATAAATAATCAATATTTAATGATAATTAATCAATATTCAATGATAAATAATCAATATTCAATGATAAATAATCAATATTCAGCGATAAATGATCAATATTTAATGATAAATGATCAAAATTCAATAACAAATAATTGATAATCAATGATAAATGGTCAATATTCAATGATAAATAAACAATATTCAATGATAAAAGATTAATATTTGATGATAAATGATTAGTATTTAGTGATAAATAATCAATATTTAATAATAAATTATTATTCATTAAAATCACAACTGAAAAAACAAACAAAAAAAAAAAATAAATAAATAAAATTGAAGAATGACCTGATATTATTATGAAAAATGTTACTTTTTTTAAAATTTTAAAGAATCAATTTTCAATTGAGAATAAATTTCAAAGTTATTTCTGAAATTTCTAATCAGCTAAAATTTCTTTATATTAGTAAAAAGAAAAAAAAATGTTCAAATTTAGTCCAGTTACAAAAAATTAAAAACTAAAAATTGAAATTGCACTTAAAAACTTAAAAAAAAAAAAAAAAAAAAAAAACAAAACAAAAATCGAAAATTAAAATTGGTAATACAAAAATGGAAAAACAATATATAAAAAAGCTTAAAATTTCAAATTTTTACTAATTTAATCAATTTTCTAAAATTTAAAAAAGTCATTTTTTCATTTTTAATTTCTAGAAAAAAAAATTTATTTTTTCTTTCCTAAAGAAATGAATATTTTATATTAGCTTAGCGAATTTCTTATTTACCTTTTGACGTCATATCACTTTCAAACCTAATTTGCATTTATGACATCATTCATCTGATAATTAAAAATTAAAAAGTACTGCCATAAAGGCTTTTATTAAATGCCAGTAATATACTTCGATGATTTGTAAACAAATTATAAAAATATATTACTGTAATTTGTGATTGTAAACAAATTATACAAATTATATTACTGTGATTTGTAAACAAATTATAAAAATATATTACTGTGATTTTTGTGATTGTAAACAAATTATAAAAATATATTACTGTAATTTGTGATTTGTAAACAAATTATACAAATTATATTACTGTGATTTGTAAACAAATTATAAAAATATATTACTGTGATTTTTGTGATTGTAAACAAATTATAAAAATATATTACTGTAATTTGTGATTTGTAAACAAATTATACAAATTATATTACTGTGATTTGTAAACAAATTATAAAAATATATTACTGTGATTTTTGTGATTGTAAACAAATTATAGGAATATATTACTGTAATTTGTGATTTGTAAACAAATTATAGAAATATATTACTGTAATTTTTGTGATTGTAAACAAATTATAGGAATATATTACTGTAATTTGTGATTTGTAAACAAATTATAGGATTATATTACTGTAATTTATGATTGTAAACAAATTATAAAAATATATTACTGTAATTTGTGATTGTAAACAAATTATAGGAATATATTACTGTAATTTGTGATTGTAAACAAATTATAGGAATATATTACTGTAATTTGTGATTGTAAACAAATTATAGGAATATATTACTGTAATTTGTGATTGTAAACAAATTATAGGAATATATTACTGTAATTTGTAATTGTAAACAAATTATAAAAATATATTACTGTAATTTGTGATTGTAAACAAATTATAAAATTATATTACTGTAATTTGTGATTGTAAACAAATTATAAAAATATCTTACTGTGATTTTTGTGATTGTAAACAAATTATAGGAATATATTACTGTAATTTGTGATTTGTAAACAAATTATAAAATTATATTACTGTAATTTGTGATTGTAAACAAATTATAAAAATATGTTACTGTAATTTGTGATTGTAAACAAATTATAGGAATATATTACTGTAATTTGTGATTGTAAACAAATTATAGGAATATATTACTGTAATTTGTGATTGTAAACAAATTATAGGAATATATTACTGTAATTTGTGATTGTAAACAAATTATAAAAATATATTACTGTAATTTGTGATTGTAAACAAATTATAAAAATATACTTAAAAAATTATAACAAACCACAAAAATCACAGGAAGTAATATATTCCTGTGATTTTTGTGATTTGTAAACAAATTATAAAAATATATTACTGTGATTTTTGTGATTTGTAAACAAATTATTTATTTGCTTAATTAATATTTCATATTTTTTCCTAATTTACCAATTTCATTTTACTTTTAACTTATTATTATAATTATTATTGTTATTATAGCATAATTAATAATCACAAATGATATTATGCGACAGGTGAAATAGTTGAAAAATGTTTTCTCGAATGCTTAAATGCTAAAAATTATTACAATTTCAAATTTATAATCTCAAATTAGTTAACAAATAGCTAAAAATAGCTAAAAATTATTTAAAAAAAATTTAAATAACTAAAAATATAAACTTAAATAATTTGAAAATGGCTAAAAATTATTTGAAAAAAAATTTAAATAACTAAAAATTATAAACTCAAATTATTTGAATAAATTCTCTCTGTTAAATGCTAAAAAAAAACAAAATGCAGCAAATTATTAAAATAAAATATAACAAAAAAGTTGCATAAGAAATGAGAAAGAGAGAGAGGGAGAGAGAGAGGGAGGGAGGGCAAAGGAAAGAGAGAGAGAAAATGAAAATGGAAGTAAACAAATCTTAAGTTTAGCTATTTTATTAATGTCAAAATAAAATATAACAAAAAGGTTGCATAAAAAATAATAGGAGAGAGAGAGAGGGAGGGTAAAAGAAAGAAAGAAAGAAAATGAAAATGGAAGTAAACAAATCTTAAGTTTAGCTATTTTATTAATGTTAAAATAAAATATAACAAAAAGGTTGCATAAAAAATAATAGGGAGAGAGAGAGAGGAGATTAAAAAAAAAATTGAAGTAAAAATCTTAAATTTTTTAAATATATTTTAAATTATAATAATAGTCAATATCAATAAAGCAATAAACATATTCAAATGACAAAGAATTTTTTATAAATGAAAAAAAATAAATAAGCTAATGTAGAATTTTAATATTATTTAAATAAAAAATTTTAAACTTTATTCAAAAAAAAAAAATAAAAAAAAAAAAGTTGCAAATAGAAAAAATTTTATTGTTTCTATGTGAAATAAATAAATAAATAAATTTATTGATATCATTAATATCATTACTAATTAATAACAATTTTAAACTTTATTTAAAAAAAATTGAAAAAATATTTTAAAAAAAAATTGCAAATAGAAAATGATTTTATTATTTCTATGTGAAATAAATAAATAAATTTATTGATATTATTATTATTATTTAAAATTATTATTTTCAAACATTGTTTTATGCAATATAACAAAATGAAATAAATTAATTTTTTACTTTTTTTAAAATTAAATCTTTTTGAAATGTTTCTTTTCTTTTTGCAAATTTCTGCAATTATTATTTATTTCAAATTTATTTTATTAAAAAAAAAAAAAAGCGAATGATTAAATTTGCAATAAAATTATTTCTTATATAATTAGCAAACATTATAATGCGTTCAATTTTCTTTTCTTCTTCTCATTTAAATTATAAAAATTAATCGATTTGAGAAAATATTTTAATCGGAATTTGTGAATTAAATTTTAATTTGCTAAATTACTTAATTAAAATTTTTTATCAATTATAAAACTTGTTTTGATGATGAAAATTATTTTTAATAACATTAAAAGCAGCTTAATCACATCATTTTTAAATTATTGTTGCTATAATTTCATTTTCATAGAAATAAAAAATAAAAAAAAACAAAAACAAAAATAAATAAATAAATAAAAACAAAAAGAAAACAAATCTTTAATTCATTGTTTTAAAAATATAAAATATATTTGAATAATAATCCTTGGCTATTTTATTTATTAGCCTAGTCATTACTATTAGCAAAATGCTAAAATATTAGGTTTCATTTTTTTTAAAGATAATTTTTTTATTTTTTATTTTTTTTTAACATTATTGACTTTAAATATTAATTTAAATATTAAATTTTATTGTTTATTCTTCAACTTACTTTATTTTTACTTAATTTATTCGAAATATAATTTAAAATTGACTTAATTTGAAATTGAATATAATTTAAATTTTATTGTTTAATTTTTAACTTACAAATTTATTTTTGAAACATAATTTGAAATTGATTTATTACCAATAATGAATATAATTTTTAATTTTCAAATTATTAACAAATTATAATTTGCAAATTTTATCAATTCAATGTTTTTTTTTTTTTTTGTTCTTTATGTTGTATTTTTGCTTTTAATAATGATGATTATTAAACATTTCTTCTAAATCTTCCGCTGTTTTATCTGTAAAATTTTCTTTTTAAAAAAAAAAAAATTAAATTTTTAAAAAAAAAAAAAATGAAATTAAAAAAAAAAGCAACAAATGCAGACGAAATCAATTTTGACTCAATTTTTATAATCAAATTAAGATTTTAAAAATTTTTAATTTGTTATTTTTGGATTTGAATTAAAAACTTTAAGTGAAAAATTTAAATTTGAATTTAAAAAAAACAATAAAAAATTAAAATCATTCATTACTTCGAATAAAAAAAAAAATGCAGACGAAATCATTTTGACTCAATTGTTATAATCAAATTAAATTTAATATTTTTAATTTGAATTTAAAAATTTAAGCAAAAAATTTAAATTTGAATTTAAAAAAACAAATAAAAATTAAAATCATTCATTACTTCGACGTAAAAAAATGCAAGAAATCAATTTTGACTTAATTGTTATAATCAAATTAAAATTTTAAAAATTTTAAAATTTGTTATTTTTGAATTTGAATTTAAAAATTTAATTAAAAAATTTGAATTTAAATTTAAAAAAATAAATAAAATAAAATCATTCATTTTCGACGCATATTTAATTCAGCTGGTGGTGGTCCATTTACTTTGATTGGATCAGATGCAAAAAATTCTTCAGCATGCTCATATTCTGGTCGTTTTTTTCGATACTTTAACTAAAAAAAAATTTTTAATTAAAAAAAAAAAAACAAAGAATTTGAAAATTTAATTAAAAAGAAAAAATTTTAATTAAAATTAGAATTTAATTTTTTTTTTTTTTAAGAAAACGAATTAAAATGCTTATTAAAAGAGAAAAAAAAATAGTAGTAGCATTTTTGTTTATATTTAATTAATTAAAATAATTTTTTTTACCTTTTTTATTTTATAATATTAAGTAAAATTTTTATTTAATTTTACAATTTTTTAATTTTTGTATAAAATTTAAAAAAAAAGCACTTATTATTTATATAAATAAAATAGCATTTAAAAGAGAAAAAAAAACAGTAGTAGCATTTTTGTTTATATTTAATTAATTAAAATAAATTTTTTTTTACTTGTTTTAATTTTATTTAACTTTAAATTTAATTTAAAAAAAAAAAAAAACCAAACCACATATTGAAGTTGTAAATCAGATTCCCAATCATATCGATCATCATAGTGTACATCAATTCGTTTAATTAATTTAAGAAAACATTTATGTATCATTGTATAATCTGGACGATTGTAGCAATTTAAATTTCGTAAATGTGAAACTATTGGATGTAACTCTTCTATAAAATAATCTTTTAAATAAATTAAATTCAAATAAATTAGATATGTAGGTGTGTAAAAAGAAAATAATCAATCAATCAACTAATTAATTAATTAATTAATTAATTAATAAAATCAATCATTTACTCGATTAATCAATCGATCGATCGATCAATCAGTCAACTAATTAATTAATTAATAAAATCAATTATTCACTCGATTAATCAGTAAATCAATCAATCAATCAGTCAATCAATTATTCATTCAACTAATTAATTAATTAATAAAATCAATCAATCACTCGATTAATCAGTGAATCAATCAATCACCCAATCAATCAATTATTCAATCAATCAGTCAATCAATCAACCAATCAATCAGTCGATCAATCAATCAATCAATCAATCAGTCAACTAATTAATTAATTAATAAAATCAATCAATCACTCGATTAATCAGTAGATCAATCAATCGCCCAATCAATCAATTATTCAATCAATCAATCAGTCAACTAATTAATTAATTAATAAAATCAATCAATCACTCGATTAATCAGTGAATCAATCAATCACCCAATCAATCAATTATTCAATCAATCAGTCAATCAATCAACCAATCAATCAGTCGTCATCAATCATATAATCAGTCAACTAATTAATTAATTAATTAAATCAATCAATCACTCGATTAATCAGTAGATCAATCAATCGCCCAATCAATCAATTATTCAATCAATCAGTCAATCAATCAACCAACCAATCAATCAGTCGATCAATCAATCAATCAATCAATCAGTCAACTAATTAATTAATTAATAAAATTAATCATTCACTCGATTAATCAGTAAATCAATCAATCAATCAATCAATTATTCAATCAATCAATCAATCAATCAACCAATCAATCAGTCGATCAATCAATCAATCAATCGATCAATCAGTCAACTAATTAATTAATTAATAAAATCAATCAATCACTCGATTAATCAGTAAATCAATCAATCGCCCAATCAATCAATTATTCAATCAATCAGTCAATCAATCAACCAACCAATCAATCAGTCGATCAATCAATCAATCAATCAATCAGTCAACTAATTAATTAATTAATAAAATCAATCATTCACTCGATTAATCAGTAAATCAATCAATCAATCAATCAATTATTCAATCAATCAGCTAATCAATCAACCAATCCATCAATCAGTCGATCACTCAATCAATCAATCAATCAGTCAACTAATTAATTAATTAATAAAATCACTCATTCACTCGATTAATCAGTAAATCAATCAATCACCCAATCAATCAATTATTCAATCAATCAATCAGTCAATCAATTATTCATTCAACTAATTAATTAATTAATAAAATCAATCAATCACTCGATTGGCCAGTAAATCAATCAACCAACCAATTAATCAATCAATCGATCAATCAATTAACCAATCAATTAATCTTTCCGGAATCTTCTACATCCTCTTTAATTTTTTTCTCCTTCATATTCTCGTTTATATTTGATAATCATCAATCAAATCAATCAATCATCCAATCAATCAATTATTCAATCAATCAACCAATTAGTTGATTAATAAAATCAATCAATCACTCGATTAACCAGTAAATCAATCAAGCAAACAATAAATCGATCAACCAATCAATTAATCTTTTTGAAATCTTTTACGTTCCCTTCAATCTTTTCCTCTCTCATATTCTCGTTAATACCTAATAATTATTAATCAAATCAATCAATCAATCAACCAATCAATCAATCAAATCAATCGATCAACCAATCAATTAATCTTTTTGAAATCTTTTACGTTCCCTTCAATCTTTTTCTCCTTCATATTCTCGTTAATACCTAATAATTATTAATCAAATCAATCAATCAATCAATCAATCAATCAATCAATCAATCAAAGGAAATTTTGATAATAAAACCTGGGAAATGTGATAATAAATCCTTATCACTTATATTCATTTTTTTAATTTCCAATCGTTCCTTATCTCTTTCATGTTGCCATGGTAAGCCACAATGCATTTCAATTAATAAATAAATTAATGACCAAATATCATCTTTACGTCCCTAAAAAAATTTTTCATTTTTTTATTTTTACTTTTTTTTTTTTTTTTTTGCAGATTTTTCATATTATTACTAATATTTTGGTTTTAAATTTATTTCGCATATTGTATTTTTTCCTTTTTTTTAATAAAATATTAAACATTTTCTTAATTTTAATATAAATAAATGAAATAAACATTTTCTTATTTTTAATATAAATAAATGAAATAAACATTTTCTCATTTTTTTAAATAAATAAATGAAATAAACATTTTCTTAATTTTAATATAAATTTACTATTAAATTAATAAATAACAAAATGAATTATGAAAAAGAGAATAATAGTAATTTTAAGGAAAATAAAATGAAAACAAATATGTAATAAATTAAAATTAATAATCAATTGGATATTGAATACTTTTAAATTAAAAAATAATCAATTAGATATTAAATACTTTTAAATAAAAATTAGTAATCAATCCAATAATAAAAATAGTAATCAATTACATATTGAATACTTTCAAATTAAAAAATAATCAATTAGATATTAAATACTTTTAAATAAAAATTAATAATCAATTCGATGTTAAATACTTTTAAATAAAAATTGATAATCAATTCGATGTTAAATACTTTTAAATAAAAATTGATAATCAATTCGATATTGAATACTTTTAAATGAAAATTAATAATCAATTCGATATTAAATACTTTTAAATTAAAAAATAATCAATTAAATATTAAATACTTTTAAATAAAAATTGATAATCAATTCGATGTTAAATACTTTTAAATGAAAAATAGTAATCAGTTAGATATTAAATACTTTTAAATTAAAAGGAGTAATCAATTACATATTAAATACTTTTAAATAAAAATAGTAATCAATTAGATATTGAATACTTTTAAATGGAAACTAAATTCGATATTAAATACTTTTAAATTAAAAATAGTAATCAATTACATATTAAATACTTTTAAATAAAAATAGTAATCAATTAGATATTGAATACTTTTAAATGGAAACTAAATTCGATATTAAATACTTTTAAATTAAAAATAGTAATCAATTAGATATTAAATACTTTTAAATAGAAATTAATAATCAATTAGATATTAAATACATTTAAATGAAAATTAGTAATCAACTAGGAATTGAATGCAACATTTCTAATTAATCAATTAATTAAGCTTTTTCCTTCCTATTTTTTTTTCTCCAAACTTTATTAAACTTTTTGTTCTTTTCTATTTCATTTACTCATTTCAACACCTGTTCTTTCTTTTCGTGAACTGATGGTGAACAATAGCGCATTGTACCACGAAATTCCGCTGAACGACGTGCTCGACGTGCTATCCAATGACCTTTACGTTTTTCAAATGCATAATTACTGTAAAAATTTTATGAAAAATTTATCGTATAAAAATTTTTAGTTTTTTTTTTTTTTATTGTTGTTTCTTTTCTTATAAAAATATATTTAAAACTTTTTTTTTTTTTAAATTAATAACAATATTTTATGTTAGAAATTATTTTATTAAAGAAAAAAGAAATGAAAGAAATTTTCATTCTGTATTTTATTTTATTATAAATTTATCACATTTATAATTTAAATATTTTATTTTTATCAGTAATATGTTGATAATTTCATATTAATTTATATTTTTTATTTCAGAACAAAAAAAATGAAATATCTACATAGATATTTAATTTATTCTAATCGAAGTAAATATTTAAATTTTTATTTATCTTAAAATAATTTCTTTTCTTTCATTAATTTTCTTTTTCTTTTTTTTTTCATTTAATTTTTTTTCTTTTTTCTTTCAATTAGAAAATAAAAAAATAAATAAATAAATTCTTTCATCAATTTTTTTTTTTTTGAAGCTTTTTCCATTCAATTTTTTTTCTTCCTTTCAATTTTTTTACACTCTCTTTTTTAATTAGAAAATAAATAAATAAATATCTCTCATTTTTAGAAAATAAATAAATAAATAAATATCTCTCATTTTTAGAAAATAAATAAATAAATAAATAAATATCTCTCATTTTTTTTGAATTAGAAGATAAATAAATAAATAAATAAATATCACTCTCTTTTTTTTTAAATTAGAAAATAAATAAATAAATATCTCTCATTTTTTTTGAATTAGAAGATGAATAAACAAATAAATAAATATCTCTCGTTTTTTTTTTAAATTAGAAAATAAATAAATAAATAAGTACCTGTCTTTTTTTAATTAAAAGATAAATAAACAAATAAATAAATAAATATCTCTCTTTCTTTTAAATTAGAAAATAAATAAACAAATAAATAAATCAGTACCTCTCTTTTTTTTTCATATTAAAAGATAGATAAACAAATAAATAAATATCTCTCTTTCTTTTAAATTAGAAAATAAATAAACAAACAAATAAATATCTCTCCTTTTTTTAAATTAGAAAATAAATAAATCAGCACCTCTCTTTTTTTTAAATTCAAAGATAAATAAATAAATATCTCTCTTTCTTTTAAATTAGAAAATAAATAAACAAATAAATAAATCAGTACCTCTCTTTTTTTTATATTAAAAGATAAATAAACAAATAAATAAATATCTCTCTTTCTTTTAAATTAGAAAATAAATAAACAAATAAATAAACCAGCACCTCTCTTTTTTTTAAATTCAAAGATAAATAAATAAATATCTCTCTTTTTTTTTAAATTAGAAAATAAATAAACAAACAAATAAATATCTCTCTTTTTTTTAAATTAGAAAATAAATAAATCAGCACCTCTCTTTTTTTTAAATTCAAAGATAAATAAATAAATATCTCTCTTTTTTTTTAAATTAGAAAATAAATAAACAAACAAATAAATATCTCTCTTTCTTTTAAATTAGAAAATAAATAAATCAGCACCTCTCTTTTTTTTTTAAATTCAAAGATAAATAAATAAATATCTCTCTTTTTTTTTAAATTAGAAAAAAAATAAACAAACAAATAAATATCTCTCTTTTTTTTAAATTAGAAAATAAATAAATCAGCACCTCTCTTTTTTTTTTAAATTCAAAGATAAATAAATAAATATCTCTCTTTTCTTTTAAATTAGAAAATAAATAAACAAATCACCGTGCTAATCCAAAATCTAAAATATGAACACATCTTGCTTGCTCAACATCACTTTCATGTCCCATAACAAAATTAGCTGGCTTAATGTCACGATGTACAAAGCCAATATCATGTAATAATTTTATGCTATACAAACATTGTATACCAATTCGAGACCATGTTTCCACTGATAAATATTCTCCTTGACAACTTATCTTTAACAAATTTATCAAATTTATCACAACACATTTTTTTTTTGTTTTGTTTTCTTATCATTTTAATATATAAATAGCAAATATTTCGCTTAAAAATTAACTTTTCAAGTTTTAAATTTAAAAAAGTTGAAAGTATAATTTAGAAAATGAAATAGTATTGTCGAGGAAAAGCATTTAAAAATTTGACATTTAAAAAAAAAGACAGAAATTAGATTTTTAATTTTTAATTTTTTTAAATTTTTAATTAGATTTTTTATATAGCAAATATTCCGCTTTAAAATTAACTTTTTAAAATTTTAAATTTAGAAAAGTTGAAAGTACAAGTTAGAAAATGAAGCAGTATTGTCGAGGAAAAGCATTTAAAAATTTGACACTTAAAAAAAAAAACAGAAAATTTGTTGATATAAATTAATTTGTTTATTTAAATGGCTAATTAAATAAAAGTAAATAAAATTTTAAAATTTATTGATATATTTTTAATATATATTTAGTTTAATATATTTATTTTTAATATATTCATTTTTTTAATTTTAATATATTCATATTTTGATACTTTTTTAATATAATTAATATTTTTCAATACTTTTTTAATATATTTAATTTGATATACTTATTTTTTTTAATATATTTGAATATAATTTAATGTATCTATTTTTTTTTTAATTTTAATATATTTAATATTCTTTGATACTTTTTTAATATAATTAATATTTTTTAATATATTTTGCAACAAATAATCTAAAATACTATCAAAAACATTTTTTCTTTCGAAAACTTTTGTTATTGTTATTAAAAAAAAAAAAAAATATTACAATTTTATTGCATTTTTTGAATAAATTTTGTCGTTTTAATTAGTAACTTAAAATTTAATAAATTTATGAATTTTAATTACTTATAACAAATTATTGTTTAGAAGTTTTTTAATGAATGAGTGAATTTTTTATGAAATTTCTTTTTTAATAAGTTAAAATTTAATGAATTTATGAATTTTAATTAATTACAAATTAAAATGAACGTTTTTGATGAATGAATGAATTTTTTATGAAATTTTTTTTTGATAAGTTAAAATTTAATGAATTTATGAATTTTAATGAATTTTTTTTTAGTAAGTTAAAATTTAATGAATTTATGAATTTCAATGAAATTTTTTTTAATAAGTTAAAATTTAATGCATTTATGAATTTTAATTAATTACAAATTAAAATGAACGTTTTTAATGAATGAATGAATTTTTTATGAATTTTTTTTTAATAAATTAAAATTTAATAAATTTATGAATTTTAATTAATTACAAATTAAAATGAACAAAAAAAAAATAATAATAATAATTACTTTAAGTGTTCGAAGATTTTCACCAAGTAATGTTACAATCATATATGAAAATTTTTTATGTTTTGCAGCATGAAATAATTTTACCACATGTGGCTTATCACCATCACGATTTAAAAAGTTTATTATCATAATCTGAATTAATTTAAATTTAAAAAAAAACCTTTGATAAGTTGATTTAAAAAAAAGGAAAGAAATTGTAATTTCAGAAATTAAATTTTATATTCATCTACAATTTAATAATTATATTATAGTACTATAAATTAGTAAATATAAATTTAAAAAAAAAAAAAACATCGTTTGATATAACTGTAAATTTATCATTCAAATTATCACACTATCTTAGTATTTATTAAATTACTATAAATTGCTAAATATAAGTTAAAAAACAAAATAAATTCAAAAATTAATTTCGATTATAATTTCAAAATTATCATTTCACAAAATTTGCTTGATTTAAAAACAAAAATTTAATAAAAAAAAAAACTTTGAAAATACTTATTTTCGAACTAATTAGAGCTCTTTTTCAAAAAAAAAAATAATTTTTTTTTAAAAAACTATAAAATTTGACACTTATGCTCATTGATGATTTAATAATTATTGTACTACTATAAATTGCTAATTATAAGTTACCTTGAAATTATCATTTAAATCACAAAATCGTTTAGTTTAAAAACAGAACTCTTTAATTTTAACTTTAACTTTAAATTATCATTTAAATCACAAAAGTTTTTTTTTTAAAAAAAAAAAAAAACAAAACGCTTGGACTTTAACTTTAAATTATCATTTAAATTACAAAAGTTTTTTAAAAAAAATCAAAACTCTTTAACTTTAAGTTTAACTTCAAATTATCATTTAAATCAAAAAATCGTTTAGTTTGAAAACAAAACTCTTTAATTTCAAGTTTAACTTATCATTTAAATTACAAAATTGTTTAGTTTAAAAACAAAACTCTTTAATTTTAAGTTTAACTTATCATTTAAATCACAAAATCGTTTAATTTTAAAACAAAACTCTTTAACTTTAACTTCAAATTATCATCTAAATCATAAAAGTTTTTTTTTTAAAAAAAAAAACAAAAAAAAAAATAAAACTCTTTAACTTTAAATTATCACAAGATAGTTTAATTTTTATTAATTAAATTAATTTTTAAATCAAAAAAAATTTTATAAACAAAAAACCAAAAATTTTTATTTCCCTTGAAAATACTTACTTTCAAAATGCTTTTTTTTTTTTTTTTAAATAAATTTTATAAAATTTTATTTTTTTAAAACAAACTTCAAGTTTAATTGCTGATCCACCTTCAATATCATTTGGTTCAGCTTTTAATGCAGCATAACGACCACGTTGTTGAATATGCTCAACACGATATACTTGTCCAAAGCCACCTTCATCTAATTTATTTTTTATCCGCCATTTACCAAATCTTCAAAAAAAAAAAAAAAAAAAAAAAAGTTTTAAATTTTAAATTTCTCTAATATCATTTGTAAAATTTACAAATAAATGTAAAAAAAAAATTTTGTTTTTAATTTGAAACTTTTCCGCCATAAATGGAAGAAGAAAAAAAAAAAGTGCGCCAAAAGATACTTTTTAGCCTAAACAATTCTAATTAATTTAATTAACTTTTTTAGTTAGTTAACCTTTGACTAGGTTTAAGATCAATTTAATTAATTTACATTCGACCGGGTTTAAAATCAGTTTAATCAATTTTTTTAATTAGCTAACTATCTACCGAGTTTAAAATTAATTTAATTAATTTTCTTTTAATTAGTCAACCTTCGACCAAATTCAAAATCAATTTAACTAATTTTTTAATTAGCTAACCATCGACTATAAACCTGGTTTAAAATCAATTTAATTAAATTTTTCTAATTAGCTTACTAACTACCAGGTTCAAAATCAATTTTATTAACTTACCTTTGATAGGTTCAAAATCAGTTTAATCAAATTTTTTAATTAGCTAACCTTCCACCGAGTTTAAAATTAATTTAATTAATTTTCTTTTAATTAGTCAACCTTCGACCAAATTCAAAATCAATTTAACTAATTTTTTAATTAGCTAACCATCGACTATAAACCTGGTTTAAAATCAATTTAATTAACTTTTTCTAATTAGCTTACCTTCCACCAGGTTCAAAATCAATTTTATTAACTTACCTTCGATCAGGTTCAAAATCAGTTTAATCAAATTTTTTAATTAGCTAACCTTCCACCGGGTTCAAAATCAATTTTATTAACTTACCTTCGATCAGGTTCAAAATCAATTTTATTAACTTACCTTCGATCAGGTTCAAAATCAATTTAATTAACTTTTCTTTAATTAGCTAACCTTCCACCGAGTTTAAAATCAATTTTATTAACTTACCTTCGATCAGGTTCAAAATCAATTTAATTAACTTTTTTTTTTAATTAGCTTACCTTCGACCGGGTTTAAAATCAATTTAATCAAATTTTTTAATTAGCTAACCTTCCACCGAGCTTAAAATCAATTTAATTAACTTTTTCTAATTAGCTAACCTTCGACCGGGTTTAAAATCAATCCATGATGAATGCTCACTTTCAGCTGTCACTTCAACGCTCATTACTGCATACCTTTATGTAAATTTAAGCTGTGCAAAAAAAAAAAGAATTAAATTATAGTACAATAAAATAGTAATGATAGTAATAAATGATAAATGATAAATTTAATAAAATGGAAATATCAAGAAATAAATTAAAATTACTGACAAATTTAAAATTATTTCATTCTAAACGATAATAATTAAATTTCAATAAAATAGTAATGATAGTAATAAATGATAAATGATAAATTTAATAAAATGGAAATATCAAGAATTAAATTAAAATTACTGACAAATTTAAAATTATTTCATTCTAAACGATAATAATTAAATTTCAATAAAATAGTAATGATAGTAATAAATGATAAATGATAAATTTAATAAAATGGTAATATCAAGAATTAAATTAAAATTACTGACAAATTTAAAATTAATTCATTTTAAACGCTAATAAATCATTCATTTAATTAAATTTCATTTGCAATCGATCATTTTTTTTTCTAAACTTTCGTGAAAAGAAAAAATGTTACAATAAGAAATTTATTAAAGTTTTATTCGTATTTTTTTCTGACTTATAAATTCTTTTAAAATAATTTAAATGAATAAATTTTTTTAATGAATAATGGTAATTCAAAAAAAAAAATAAATAAAAAGCGAACAAATGAAATTTAAATAAATTTCTTATTTTATTATTTTTTCCTTTTCATTCTTAAATTAAATTGAAAATTTTAAAGTATAACTGTAGCATATTATCATTTTTGAGCTATTAATTAACAATTTTAATTGTAATTGTAATTTTTCTTTCATCTCATTTTTGAATATATAATGTTAAAGTTCGGTAAACTTAATTAATTTTAATTTAGTTTAAATTACTTGAAAATTAGTATTATTTACTGACACCTGTCCCTGTCACTTAAAATATGGGAAATTCGATGGTCACATAAATTTAATTAACCTTAATTTAACTTAAATTATTTGAATAGAAACATTTATATCAGTATTATTTATTGTCACCTATCACTGTCACTTGAAATATGAGAAATTCAAACATTCATATTAGTATTATTTATCTCTGTCACCTGTCACCTGTCACTGTCACTTAAAATATGGCAAATTCGATGGTCGCATAAACTTAGTTAACTTTCATTTAACTTAAATTACTTGAATATACAATGTAAAGTTCGGTAAACTTAATTAATTTTAATTTAGCTTAAATTACTTGGATAGAAGCATTCATATTAGTATCTGTCACCTGTCACCTGTCACTTAAAATATGATAAATTCGATGGTCGCATAAGCTTAATTAACTTTAGTTTAACTTAAATTACTTGAATATATAATGTAAAGTTCGGTAAACTTAATTAATTTTAATTTAGCTTAGATCACTTGGATAGAAGCATTCATATTAGTATCTGTCACCTGTCACCTGTCACTTAAAATATGACAAATTCAATATACCACTAATTAACTTTAATTTAGCTTGAATTACTTGAATAGAAACATTCCTACTAGTATTATTTATTGTCACCTGTCACCTATCACTTAAAATATGAGAAATTCGATGATCGCATAAGCTTAATTAACTTTAATTTAGCCTGAATTACTTGAATACTATTATTATTTATTGTCACCTGTCACCTGTCACTTAAAATATGACAAATTCGATGGTCGCATAAGCTTAATTAACT
Organism: Brugia pahangi; assembly: GCA_012070555.1. Lineage (NCBI taxonomy): Eukaryota > Metazoa > Nematoda > Chromadorea > Rhabditida > Onchocercidae > Brugia > Brugia pahangi. The sequence continues at coordinate 1,133,194 of JAAVKF010000012.1, read as the reverse complement.
TTAATTTAGCTTAAATTACTTGAATAGAAACATTCCTACTAGTATTATTTATTGTCACCTGTCACCTGTCACTTAAAATATGACAAATTCAATATACCACTACCTTACCACAGCAATATTAGCACAACTAATAGCACGGAAACGACACGTATATTTGTCACCTATAAACAATAATTTAAAAAAAATTTGAATTATTATTTACTTTTATAGCAAAGCAAAATTTGCATACTAATAGAGAAAATATGCTTTTTTGCACAAATTTTCTGCATTTTAGCATAAAAAATAATTTGCATTTGAAAATAATTTTTTAAATTTTCAAAAAGTTTCTGAAAGAATTAATATATTATTTATTTTTATATTATTTTACAAAATTTTAAAATATTTATTTAAAATAGGCAAGCAAAGTGATATTATTAAAACTTTATAATTGATAATTTATATGAACTTTTTCACACTTACGTGAATATCTCAATAATTTACATTAATTACAATATTTTTGGGTAATTAATTTAAATTTCAGGATAACCGTTTACGTATATCACAAAATTTTAATAATTTGTAATAATATTTCGGTAAAAAAAAATTTTGCCAGAAACGGAAGATCACATTGCCCGAAAATATTACCCTAAGCAAAATGCCAAAAAAAAGAATTACAGTATTATTAGGGTAATTTATCTAAATTTCAGCTTAACCGTTTACGTATATCTCAAAATTTTAATAATTTGTAATAATTTGGTGAAAAAAAATTTTGCCGGAAACGGAAGATCACATTGTCCGAAAATATTGCCCTAAGCAAAGTGTCAAAAAAAAGAATTACAATATTTTTTGGGTAATTAATTTAAATTTCAGGTTAACCGTTTACGTATATCTCAAAATTTTAATAATTTCTAATAATATTTCGGTAAAAAAAAGTTTTGCCAGAAACGGAAGATCACATTGCCCGAAAATATTACCCTAAGCAAAGTGTCAAAAAAAAGAATTACAATATTATTTGGGTAATTTATCTAAATTTCAGCTTAACCGTTTACGTATATCTCAAAATTTTAATAATTTGTAATAATTTGGTGAAAAAAAATTTTGCCGGAAACGGAAGATCACATTGCCTGAAAATATTGCCCCAAGCAAAATACCAAAAAAAGACATTAAAATATTAGTATAAATTAATGAAAATTCAATTTTAATTTGTATTTCATTTCGAATTTGTTGTTAAAATTAATTAAAAATTAAATAAAGGTAAAACTTAATTAGTAAGTAATTTTATTATTGCATTAGAAATATGCGAAATTTCATTAAATTTATTAATTAATTAGGATTTGAAAAAGGTTAGATAACATATTTTAACATTTGAAATTAATCATTCAAATAATTTCTAAAAATATTCCGGAAAAAAAATTTTGCCGGAAACGGAAGATCAAATAGATTGAAAATATTGGTACGATGGTATTAATAAATTTCTAAGTGATATAATATTTTGATCAAATAAACAAAAGCATTTGCAAAATTATAGATATAAAATATTATTTATTTATTTTATTTTTTAGCAAAATTTTCATTATATTAAATTCCAATATCGTTTCTTTCAAATTCTTCCGGATTTGTTGTCGGAAATGATGGATCATATTCCAATGCTGATAAACGTTTCCGTTTGCTAGGCTGTAAAATATTTTTTCTTCAATAAAATTCTAAACATAGAAATAATTTCCTTTTTTTTTATTTCAAATAAATTTAATTACGCAAACATTTCAATCATAAAAATTTCAATATTTGAATTTTGCAACACAAAAAACCGGAAATTGATAAATCAGAAAAAGATAAAACCGGTAGCAATAGCAATAATTGTTCCTATTTTCTTTTTTTTTCTATTTCAAATACATTTAATTACGCAAACATTTCAACCACAAAAATTTCAAATATTTCAATCTTGCAAAAAAAACCGGAAATTGATAAATCAGGAAAAAATAAAACCGGTAGCAATAGCAATAATTGTTCCTATTTCCCTTTTTCTTATTTCAAATACATTTAATTACACAAATATTTCAATCAAAAAAATTTTATTATTTGAATTTTGCAACGAAAAAAAAAGCGGAAATTAATAAATCAGGAAAAGATAGAACCGGTAGCAGTGGAGATTGCTGTCCGGTTGTTACATTTGGAACCAAAGGAATTGAACTTCGAAGTGCGCTAATAAATTCTTTAAATGGATTTTTTTGTTTTAATCGATTTTCAGACACATTTTGTACCTTTGATAAATCCTGAAAAAAAAAAAAATTTTTTTTTGAATTATTCCTGAATTACAAAAAGAAAAAAAAAAGAAAGAAATCTTTTTAAAATTTTATTAAATCCTGAAATTCACATTTTGATTTGTGTTTAAATTGCATTCATTCGATGAATCATTTTGCATTGATGTTTGTTCGGATCCGGAATGATCAATTTTTTCCGATTTCGAATGTGATGATGAAGTTTTTTCTCGTGAATCTGCTTCAAGAATTACATTATTACCCTAAAATGATGCATTTTTTGAAAATGAAAAACGAAAAAAAAGTTTAATTTAAAATTTTATAAAATTTTAGAAAAAAAAAAAAAAAAATGGAAAGGAAGAAAACAAAATTATGTATTATCATTTTATATATATTCTGATATTTCAATTGCTGTTTTAAGAATTATTTCAGGAAAGTTGTACTCCAGTTATATTTCAGGAAAGTTATACTTCAGTTATATTTCAGGGAATTTATACTTCAGTTATACTTCAGGAAAGTTATACTTCAGTTATACTTTAAGAATGTTATACTTCAGGAAAGTTGTACTTCAGTTATATTTCAGGAATGTTATACTTCGGTTATACTTTAGGAATGTTATACTTCAGATACTTCAGTTACACTTCAGGAAAGTTATACTTCAGTTATACTTCAGGAAAGTTATACTTCAGTTATATTTCAGAAAATTTATGCTTCAGTTATATTCAGGAAAGTTATACTTCAGTTATATTTCAGGGAAGTTATACTTCAGTTATACTTCAGGAAACTTATACATCAGTTACACTTCAGGAAAGCTATATTTCAGATACTTCAGTTACACTTCAGGAAAGCTATTCTTCGGTTATACTTCAGAAAAGTTTTACTTCAGTTACACTTCAGGAAAGCAATACTTCAGTTACACTTCAGGAAAGCTATACTTCAGATGTTTCAATTATACTTCAGGAAAGTTATACTTCAGTTACACTTCAGGAAAGCAATACTTCAGTTACTTCAGTTACACTTCAGGAAAGCTATACTTCAGATATTTCAATTATACTTCAGAAAAGTTATACTTCAGTTACACTTCAGGAAAGCTATATTTCAGATACTTCAGTTACACTTCAGGAAGGCTATTCTTCGGTTATACTTCAGAAAAGTTATACTTCAGTTACACTTCAGGAAAGCAATACTTCAGATACTTCAGTTACACTTCAGGAAAGCTATTCTTCGGTTATACTTCAGAAAAGTTATACTTCAATTACACTTCAGGAAAGCAATACTTCAGTTACTTCAGTTACACTTCAGGAAAGCAATACTTCAGATATTTCAATTATACTTCAGGAAAGTTATACATCAGTTACTACAGATCTACAATTTAGATAATTTCTGATAATCCTGATAAAAATGATAAGATTACTGGAAAGCATACCACAAGATCCCAATCCCATGGATCTGAATAAGAAACTTGTAATCGAATCAATGTTTTCTGCAATTGATTATAGATTAATTTATAATTGGGACGTGTTTCATAGTTTAATGATCGAATATGTTGCATTATTTCAATCCATTCTTCCGGGCAATCTTTAAATAATTTTGCATCGCTAATTGTTTCTTTTTGTTCTGCGACTGGTTTTTCTAACTGCAAACAGTAATTCTTTACAGTAATCAAAAAAATTGATCAAATGAAAAAAAAAAAAACGCATCGATTGATTTATTGATTGATTGATTGATTTTTCCCTAATTATAAAAATTAAATTCAACCTTAAATAAGCCTAAATAATTATTTGATTAATATCTTCAATTTAAAGAAAAAAAAAGCAAATAATTGTTTATTTGAAATAACGCATCGATTAATTGATTAATTGATTGATTGATTGATTTTTTTTCTTTAATATATAAGGAATAAATTTAATCTTAAATAATTACTCTAAAAAATTATTCAATTAATATCTTTAATTTAAAAGAAAACAACAAATAATTATTTATTTGAAATAACGCATCGATTAATTAATTAATTAATTAAATAATTAACTGATTAATTTAACGCCTCGATTAATTAATTAATTAATTAAATAATTAAATGATTAATTTTTTTCTCTAATGTATACGAAATAAATTCAACTTTAAATAATTCTAGAAAATTATTCAATTAATATGTTTGATTTAAAAAAAAAAAAATAGCAAATAATTGTTTATTTGAAATAACGCATCGATTAATTGATTAATTGATTGATTGATTTTTTTTCTTTAATATGTAAGAAATAAATTTAATCTTAAATAATTACTCTAAAAAATTATTCAATTAATATCTTTAATTTAAAAGAAAACAACAAATAATTGTTTATTTGAAATAACGCATCGATTAATTGATTGATTGATTGATTTTTTTTCTTTAATATGTAAGAAACAAATTTAATCTTAAATAATTACTCTAAAAAATTATTCAATTAATATCTTTAATTTAAAAGAAAACAACAAATAATTGTTTATTTGAAATAACGCATCGATTAATTGATTAATTGATTGATTGATTTTTCTTTAATATGTAAGAAATAAATTTAATCTTAAATAATTACTCTAAAAAATTATTCAATTAATATCTTTAATTTAAAAAAAAAAAAAACAAACAAATAATTGTTTATTAAAAATTATTTATGATTTTACTTTAATATCACGCCATGGAAGTCCAGTAGTTAAATCAACAAGAATGTAAGTAAGTGACCAGAGGTCATCTGCTCGGCATACATCTTGTCGTTTATGAATACGTGGTGAGCAATACCTGAATTTAGCTATTATTTTTGAAAAATATTTGAAATAATTGTAAACAAACTTCTCAGCTACATTTAATAAACAACTAATTTAAATTTATAAACAATAATTAAAATAAACAAATAAACAATGGCACTTTATTACTTTTTTTCATATATTTCAAATAAAATTAATGAAAATTAATAATTGTGCTTTTCATTTGACAAATATTAGAAAATAAATTTGTTTAATAATTTTACAATTATATATCAAAAAGTTAATAAAATAACATATAATTTAATCTAATCTAATTTAATTAAAATTATCCAAATAAATTTTCAAATTACTTTCTTTTTTTTTCAATACCTTAAAATGCCATATAATAATAATAATAATTTTAGTGTTTTTTTTTAATTTAGTTAATATATAATAATTTTAGTACCAAAATTTAATAATATATAATAATTGGCATATAATTTAATTTAATTTAAATTATCCAAATAAATTTTTAAATTTTTTTTCATTTCTTAAAATGCCACGGACAAAAAAAAAAAATAAGTGAATAAACAATTTTGCATTTTGCTACTTTTTTTTTTTTCATATATTTCAAATAAAATCAATGAGAATTAATATTTTTGCTTTTCTCATTAATTATATTTTGAAAATATTAGAAAATAATTTTATTTAATAATTTTACAATTGTACATTAAAATTTAATAACTTATAATAATACTAATAATAATTTTAGTTTTTTTTTTTTAATTTAGTTAATATATAATAATTTTAGTACCAAAAGTTAATAATATATAATAATAGGCATATAATTTAATCTAATTTAATTTAATTTAATTAAAATTATCCAAATAAATTTAAAAAATTTTTTTTTAATACCTTAAAATGCCATATAATAATAATAATAATTTTAGTTCTTTTTTTTTAATTTAGTTAATATGTAATAATTTTAGTATCAAAAGTTAATAATATATAATAATAGGCATATAATTTAATCTAATTTAATTTATTTTAATTAAAATTATCCAAATAAATTTTTAAATTTTTTTTTTTTTTAATACCTTAAAATGCCACGGACAAAGACTTTTTGTCGTTGTGGTCGAATTGTCACTGAGCCATTCAAATTCTTTCGAATATATGTTCGACACATTCCAAAATCAACCAAAAAAATCATTTTTGCTGCTTTACCGCTTAATCCAACTAACATATCGCCTAGAACAATTATTTTAGATTGAAAATCAATCAATTGTTGGAATAAATTAATTATTAATTAATTAATTAAATAATTAATTAATTAATTTTCTTTTATATGATAAGTTGATGAGTTTTATAATGTTTAATTCATAATCAAAATTAATTTTTGTATTTTAAATTTCGAAAATTTGCATTCAATTGAAAAAAACTTTATTAAATAGCTAATTAACTGTTAAATAATCATATCACTGATTAGCTTTTAGAAAAAAAAAATGATTCATATAATCTATATAAAGGTATTTTTTTAATTTTTGCATTTTAAATTTTAAAAATTTGCATTTGATTGAAAAACATTATCAAATGGATGATTTGATAATCATTTTATATTTAAATTTGTATTTTAATAATCGATTTATTTATAATTAAATAATCATTTGATTGATTAGTTTTTAGAAGAAATTGAATTATTACTTACTTATATTAAAATTTTCGCATTTTAAATTTCAAAAATTTGAATTGGAATAAAAATTTGAATTGGAATTTAACAAAAAAAAAAAAAGAAATTTGAATTGGATTGAAAATTTTCAATCATATTAAATAATCATTTGATTGATTAGTTTTTAGAAGAAAATAATCTATTACTTATCTATATTAAAACTATTTCTAAAATTTTCGCATTTTAAATTTCAAAAATTTGAATTGGATTGAAAAACTTTATCAAATGGCTGATTTGATAATCATTTTATATTTAAATTTATTTCTTAATAATCAATTTACTTATATTTAAATTTATATTTGAATAATCATTTGACTGATTAGTTTTTAGAAGAAAATAATCTATTATTTACCTATATTAAACTATTTCTAAAATTTTCGCCTTTTAAATTTTAAAAATTTGAATTGGAATTTCAAAAAAAAAAAAAATTTGAATTGGATTGAAAATTTTCAATCATATTAAATAATCATTTGATTGATTAGTTTCTAGATGAAAATAATCTATTACTTACCTATATTAAACTATTTCTAAAATTTTCGCCTTTTAAATTTTAAAAATTTGAATTGGATTGAAAAACCTTTGTCAATTGGCTGATTTGATAATCATTTTATATTTAAATTTATATTTTAATAATCATTTGATTGATTAATCTATTACTTACCTGTATTAAACTATTTCTAAAATTTTCGCATTTTAAATTTCAAAAATTTGAATTGGATTGAAAAACTTTTGTCAATTGGCTGATTTGATAATCATTTTATATTTAAATTTACATTTAATTGATTTGTTTTATGTGAAAAAATGGAATTTTTTTAATTAATTTTTTTATTATTTTATTACTTATATTACTTAAACCACTTTTCGTCATAAAATAAAATTAAACCAATTTTTAAATCTCGTAAAATATAGCCAATTTCATGTATTTGTTTAATTTGATATAATGTATGCACAGCAATACGAGCTGAACATCCCGGTGATAACAATTTATTTGGTAAATTCTGCCGTAAAGTCCAAATACTTTTGCCGAATAATGTTGTTAACATAAATGAAAACTAAACAATTTACAACTTTTTTTTCGTCTTTTTTTTAAATAAAAATTAAAAAAAAATATTTTTAAAAATTTATTTTAGTTCTTTTTATCAAAATTAATCATTGATATTAATCAATTTACACTCAAAAATATGTTATTTGCAAATATTATTGAATATATTTTATGATAGTTAAATTTTTTAATTTTTAATTAAATTTTTTAATTTTTTACTATTTTATTTCATCATTTTACTTTTTTTTTCGATTTATTAAGAAAATTTAAAAGTAAATTTTATAATTTTACTTTAAATTATTAAATTTTTACCAGTTCACAACGTTCACAGTAATATAGCTTAGCTTTCTTCTTTATTTTTTGATTTATTAACAAAATTTATCTTATCAAGTTTGAAATAAAATTTTTGAATTTAAATCATTTAAATTTAAATTATTTTTTAACTTAATTTAATTTAATTCACAACGTTCACAATAATATAATCTAGCTTTCTTCTTTATTTTTTGATTTACTAATATAAATTGTCTTATCAAATTTGAAATAAAATTTTTTAATTTAAATTATTTAAATTCAAATTATTTTCTAATTTAAATTATTAAATTTAAATTATTTTTTAATTTAATTCAACTTAATTCACAATGTTCACAATAATATAGCCTAACTTTCTTCTGTATTTTTTGATTTACTGATATAAATTGTCTTATCAAATTTGAAATAAAATTTTTTAATTTAAATTATTTAAATTCAAATTATTTTCTAATTTAAATTATTAAATTTAAATTATTTTTTAATTTAATTCAATTTAATTCACAACGTTCACAATAATATAATCTAGCTTTTTTCTTTATTTTTTGATTTACTAATATAAATTGTCTTATCAAATTTGAAATAAAATTTTTTAATTTAAATTCAAATTATTTTTTAATTAAAATTATTAAATTTTTACCGGTTCACAACGTTCACAATAATATAATCTAGCCATATTTTCACGTGTTTCCAATTTGTGTAAAACAGCAATTTCTTGATGTAAATAATTAGTTTTTGATCCTCGATCATATTCTATCTAACAATAATTAATTTTAAATAATTTTAAATTCAAAAAATTTTTTTTATTACTTTAAAAATTATTTCTTATTTTAATAGCAAAAAAACAAAAAAAACAAAATTTGCTAATATTTATTGCATATTTTTATAGCTATAATAGATAAATTTAATAAAAATTTTTTTAACATAATAAATTTAACAAATAAACAATTTTGTTTTATTTTATTTGCATTAAATTTTAAATTTAAATTTTTTGCTTCTTTTTTTTTTCACTCTATTACAAATTAAATTTTTGGGTTTTTTTTAAATAATAATATAACAAATTATTAAATATTACAATTTTTTTAAATATTACAAATTATATACAAATTATTAAATTAAATACTACAAAAAAATTATCCAAATTATATAAATATATTACAAATTATACAAATTATATACAAATTATTTAATTAAATATTACAAAAAATTTATACAAATTATATAAATATATTACAAATCATACAAATTATATAAATATTACAAATTATATACAAATTATTTGATTAAATATAACAAAAAAATCATCCAAATTATATAAATATATTACGAATTATACAAATTATATAAATATTACAAATTATACACAAATTATTAAATTAAATATTACAAAAAAATTATCCAAATTATATAAATATATTACGAATTATACAAATTATATAAATATTACAAATTATATACAAATTATTAAATTAAATATTACAAAAAATTATCCAAATTATATAAATATATTACAAATTATACAAATTATATAAATATTACAAATTATATACAAATTATTAAATTAAATATTACAAAAAATTATCCAAATTATATAAATATATTACAAATTATACAAATTATATAAATATTACAAATTATATACAAATTATTAAATTAAATATTACAAAAAAATTATCCAAATTATATAAATATATTACAAATTATACAAATTATATAAATATTACAAATTATATACAAATTATTAAATTAAATATTACAAAAAAATTATCCAAATTATATAAATATATTACGAATTATACAAATTATATAAATATTACAAATTATATACAAATTATTAAATTAAATATTACAAAAAAATTATCCAAATTATATAAATATATTACAAATTATACAAATTATATAAATATTACAAATTATATACAAATTATTAAATTAAATATTACAAAAAAATTATCCAAATTATATAAATATATTACGAATTATACAAATTATATAAATATTACAAATTATATACAAATTATTAAATTAAATATTACAAAAAAATTATCCAAATTATATAAATATATTACAAATTATACAAATTATATACAAATTATTTAATTAAATATTACAAAAAATTTATACAAATTATATAAATATATTACAAATCATACAAATTATATAAATATTACAAATTATATACAAATTATTTGATTAAATATAACAAAAAAATCATCCAAATTATATAAATATATTACGAATTATACAAATTATATAAATATTACAAATTATACACAAATTATTTAATTAAATATTACAAAAAAATTATCCAAATTATATAAATATAATACAAATTATACAAATTATATAAATATTACAAATTATATACAAATTATTAAATTAAATATTACAAAAAAATTATCCAAATTATATAAATATATTACGAATTATACAAATTATATAAATATTACAAGTTATATACAAATTATTAAATTAAATATTACAAAAAAATTATCCAAATTATATAAATATAATACAAATTATACAAATTATATAAATATTACAAATTATATACAAATTATTAAATTAAATATTACAAAAAAATTATCCAAATTATATAAATATATTACAAATTATACAAATTATATACAAATTATTTAATTAAATATTACAAAAATTTATACAAATTATATAAATATATTACAAATCATACAAATTATATAAATATTACAAATTATATACAAATTATTTGATTAAATATAACAAAAAATCATCCAAATTATATAAATATATTACGAATTATACAAATTATATAAATATTACAAATTATACACAAATTATTTAATTAAATATTACAAAAAAATTATCCAAATTATATAAATATAATACAAATTATACAAATTATATAAATATTACAAATTATATACAAATTATTAAATTAAATATTACAAAAATTATCCAAATTATATAAATATATTACAAATTATACAAATTATATAAATATTACAAATTATATACAAATTATTAAATTAAATATTACAAAAAAATTATCCAAATTATATAAATATATTACGAATTATACAAATTATATAAATATTACAAGTTATATACAAATTATTAAATTAAATATTACAAAAAATTATCCAAATTATATAAATATATTACGAATTATACAAATTATATAAATATTACAAATTATATACAAATTATTAAATTAAATATTACAAAAAATTATCCAAATTATATAAATATATTACAAATTATACAAATTATATAAATATTACAAATTATATACAAATTATTTAATTAAATATTACAAAAAAATTATCCAAATTATATAAATATATTACGAATTATACAAATTATATAAATATTACAAATTATATACAAATTATTAAATTAAATATTACAAAAAAATTATCCAAATTATATAAATATATTACAAATTATACAAATTATATAAATATTACAAATTATATACAAATTATTAAATTAAATATTACAAAAAATTATCCAAATTATATAAATATATTACAAATTATACAAATTATATAAATATTACAAATTATATACAAATTATTAAATTAAATATTACAAAAAAATTATCCAAATTATATAAATATATTACGAATTATACAAATTATATAAATATTACAAGTTATATACAAATTATTAAATTAAATATTACAAAAAAATTATCCAAATTATATAAATATATTCCGAATTATACAAATTATATAAATATTACAAATTATATACAAATTATTAAATTAAATATTACAAAAAAATTATCCAAATTATATAAATATATTACAAATTATACAAATTATATACAAATTATTTAATTAAATATTACAAAAAATTTATACAAATTATATAAATATATTACAAATCATACAAATTATATAAATATTACAAATTATACAAATTATATACAAATTATTTAATTAAATATTACAAAAAAATTATCCAAATTATATAAATATAATACAAATTATACAAATTATATAAATATTACAAATTATATACAAATTATTAAATTAAATATTACAAAAAAATTATCCAAATTATATAAATATATTACGAATTATACAAATTATATAAATATTACAAGTTATATACAAATTATTAAATTAAATATTACAAAAAATTATCCAAATTATATAAATATATTACGAATTATACAAATTATATAAATATTACAAATTATATACAAATTATTAAATTAAATATTACAAAAAAATTATCCAAATTATATAAATATATTACGAATTATACAAATTATATAAATATTACAAATTATACACAAATTATTTAATTAAATATTACAAAAAAATTATCCAAATTATATAAATATATTACGAATTATACAAATTATATAAATATTACAAATTATATACAAATTATTAAATTAAATATTACAAAAAAATTATCCAAATTATATAAATATATTACGAATTATACAAATTATATAAATATTACAAATTATATACAAATTATTAAATTAAATATTACAAAAAAATTATCCAAATTATATAAATATATTACAAATTATACAAATTATATACAAATTATTTAATTAAATATTACAAAAAAATTATCCAAATTATATAAATATATTACGATTATACAAATTATATAAATATTACAAGTTATATACAAATTATTAAATTAAATATTACAAAAAATTATCCAAATTATATAAATATATTACGAATTATACAAATTATATAAATATTACAAATTATATACAAATTATTAAATTAAATATTACAAAAAAATTATCCAAATTATATAAATATATTACAAATTATACAAATTATATACAAATTATTTAATTAAATATTACAAAAAAATTATCCAAATTATATAAATATATTACGAATTATACAAATTATATAAATATTACAAATTATATACAAATTATTAAATTAAATATTACAAAAAATTATCCAAATTATATAAATATATTACAAATTATACAAATTATATACAAATTATTTAATTAAATATTACAAAAAAATTATCCAAATTATATAAATATATTACGAATTATACAAATTATATAAATATTACAAGTTATATACAAATTATTAAATTAAATATTACAAAAAAATTATCCAAATTATATAAATATATTACGAATTATACAAATTATATAAATATTACAAATTATATACAAATTATTAAATTAAATATTACAAAAAAATTATCCAAATTATATAAATATATTACAAATTATACAAATTATATACAAATTATTTAATTAAATATTACAAAAAAATTATCCAAATTATATAAATATATTACGAATTATACAAATTATATAAATATTACAAGTTATATACAAATTATTAAATTAAATATTACAAAAAAATTATCCAAATTATATAAATATATTACGAATTATACAAATTATATAAATATTACAAATTATATACAAATTATTAAATTAAATATTACAAAAAAATTATCCAAATTATATAAATATATTACGAATTATACAAATTATATAAATATTACAAATTATATACAAATTATTAAATTAAATATTACAAAAAAATTATCCAAATTATATAAATATATTACGAATTATACAAATTATATAAATATTACAAATTATATACAAATTATTTAATTAAATATTACAAAAAAATTATCCAAATTATATAAATATATTACGAATTATACAAATTATATAAATATTACAAATTATATACAAATTATTTAATTAAATATTACAAAAAAATTATCCAAATTATATAAATATATTACGAATTATACAAATTATATAAATATTACAAATTATATACAAATTATTAAATTAAATATTACAAAAAATTATCCAAATTATATAAATATATTACGAATTATACAAATTATATAAATATTACAAGTTATATACAAATTATTAAATTAAATATTACAAAAAAATTATCCAAATTATATAAATATATTACGAATTATACAAATTATATAAATATTACAAATTATATACAAATTATTAAATTAAATATTACAAAAAAATTATCCAAATTATATAAATATATTACGAATTATACAAATTATATAAATATTACAAATTATATACAAATTATTAAATTAAATATTACAAAAAAATTATCCAAATTATATAAATATATTACGAATTATACAAATTATATAAATATTACAAATTATATACAAATTATTAAATTAAATATTACAAAAAAATTATCCAAATTATATAAATATATTACGATTATACAAATTATATAAATATTACAAATTATATACAAATTATTAAATTAAATATTACAAAAAAATTATCCAAATTATATAAATATATTACGAATTATACAAATTATATAAATATTACAAATTATATACAAATTATTAAATTAAATATTACAAAAATTATCCAAATTATATAAATATATTACGAATTATACAAATTATATAAATATTACAAATTATATACAAATTATTTAATTAAATATTACAAAAAATTATCCAAATTATATAAATATATTACGAATTATACAAATTATATAAATATTACAAGTTATATACAAATTATTAAATTAAATATTACAAAAAAATTATCCAAATTATATAAATATATTACGAATTATACAAATTATATAAATATTACAAATTATATACAAATTATTAAATTAAATATTACAAAAATTATCCAAATTATATAAATATATTACGAATTATACAAATTATATAAATATTACAAGTTATATACAAATTATTAAATTAAATATTACAAAAAAATTATCCAAATTATATAAATATATTACGAATTATACAAATTATATAAATATTACAAATTATATACAAATTATTAAATTAAATATTACAAAAAAATTATCAAATTATATAAATATATTACGAATTATACAAATTATATAAATATTACAAATTATATACAAATTATTAAATTAAATATTACAAAAAATTATCCAAATTATATAAATATATTACGAATTATACAAATTATATAAATATTACAAGTTATATACAAATTATTAAATTAAATATTACAAAAAAATTATCCAAATTATATAAATATATTACGAATTATACAAATTATATAAATATTACAAATTATATACAAATTATTAAATTAAATATTACAAAAAAATTATCCAAATTATATAAATATATTACGAATTATACAAATTATATAAATATTACAAATTATATACAAATTATTAAATTAAATATTACAAAAAAATTATCCAAATTATATAAATATATTACGAATTATACAAATTATATAAATATTACAAGTTATATACAAATTATTAAATTAAATATTACAAAAAAATTATCCAAATTATATAAATATATTACGAATTATACAAATTATATAAATATTACAAATTATATACAAATTATTAAATTAAATATTACAAAAAAATTATCCAAATTATATAAATATATTACGAATTATACAAATTATATAAATATTACAAATTATATACAAATTATTTAATTAAATATTACAAAAAAATTATCCAAATTATATAAATATATTACGAATTATACAAATTATATAAATATTACAAATTATATACAAATTATTAAATTAAATATTACAAAAAAATTATCCAAATTATATAAATATATTACGAATTATACAAATTATATAAATATTACAAATTATATACAAATTATTAAATTAAATATTACAAAAAAATTATCCAAATTATATAAATATATTACGAATTATACAAATTATATAAATATTACAAATTATATACAAATTATTTAATTAAATATTACAAAAAAATTATCCAAATTATATAAATATATTACGAATTATACAAATTATATAAATATTACAAATTATATACAAATTATTAAATTAAATATTACAAAAAAATTATCCAAATTATATAAATATATTACAAATTATACAAATTATATAAATATTACAAATTATATACAAATTATTAAATTAAATATTACAAAAAAATTATCCAAATTATATAAATATATTACAAATTATACAAATTATATAAATATTACAAATTATATACAAATTATTAAATTAAATATTACAAAAAAATTATCCAAATTATATAAATATATTACAAATTATACAAATTATATAAATATTACAAATTATATACAAATTATTAAATTAAATATTACAAAAAAATTATCCAAATTATATAAATATATTACAAATTATACAAATTATATAAATATTACAAATTATATACAAATTATTTAATTAAATATTACAAAAAAATTATCCAAATTATATAAATATATTACGAATTATACAAATTATATAAATATTACAAATTATATACAAATTATTAAATTAAATATTACAAAAAAATTATCCAAATTATATAAATATATTACAAATTATACAAATTATATAAATATTACAAATTATATACAAATTATTAAATTAAATATTACAAAAATTATCCAAATTATATAAATATATTACAAATTATACAAATTATATAAATATTACAAATTATATACAAATTATTAAATTAAATATTACAAAAAAATTATCCAAATTATATAAATATATTACGAATTATACAAATTATATAAATATTACAAGTTATATACAAATTATTAAATTAAATATTACAAAAAAATTATCCAAATTATATAAATATATTACGAATTATACAAATTATATAAATATTACAAATTATATACAAATTATTAAATTAAATATTACAAAAAAATTATCCAAATTATATAAATATATTACAAATTATACAAATTATATACAAATTATTTAATTAAATATTACAAAAAATTTATACAAATTATATAAATATATTACAAATCATACAAATTATATAAATATTACAAATTATATATACAAATTATTTAATTAAATATTACAAAAAAATTATCCAAATTATATAAATATAATACAAATTATACAAATTATATAAATATTACAAATTATATACAAATTATTAAATTAAATATTACAAAAAAATTATCCAAATTATATAAATATATTACGAATTATACAAATTATATAAATATTACAAATTATATACAAATTATTAAATTAAATATTACAAAAAAATTATCCAAATTATATAAATATATTACGAATTATACAAATTATATAAATATTACAAATTATATACAAATTATTAAATTAAATATTACAAAAAAATTATCCAAATTATATAAATATATTACGAATTATACAAATTATATAAATATTACAAATTATATACAAATTATTTAATTAAATATTACAAAAAAATTATCCAAATTATATAAATATATTACGAATTATACAAATTATATAAATATTACAAATTATATACAAATTATTTAATTAAATATTACAAAAAATTATCCAAATTATATAAATATATTACGAATTATACAAATTATATAAATATTACAAATTATATACAAATTATTTAATTAAATATTACAAAAAAATTATCCAAATTATATAAATATATTACGAATTATACAAATTATATAAATATTACAAATTATATACAAATTATTTAATTAAATATTACAAAAATTATCCAAATTATATAAATATATTACGAATTATACAAATTATATAAATATTACAAATTATATACAAATTATTAAATTAAATATTACAAAAAAATTATCCAAATTATATAAATATATTACAAATTATACAAATTATATAAATATTACAAATTATATACAAATTATTAAATTAAATATTACAAAAAAATTATCCAAATTATATAAATATATTACAAATTATACAAATTATATAAATATTACAAATTATATACAAATTATTTAATTAAATATTACAAAAAAATTATCCAAATTATATAAATATATTACGAATTATACAAATTATATAAATATTACAAATTATATACAAATTATTAAATTAAATATTACAAAAAAATTATCCAAATTATATAAATATATTACAAATTATACAAATTATATAAATATTACAAATTATATACAAATTATTAAATTAAATATTACAAAAAATTATCCAAATTATATAAATATATTACAAATTATACAAATTATATAAATATTACAAATTATATACAAATTATTAAATTAAATATTACAAAAAAATTATCCAAATTATATAAATATATTACGAATTATACAAATTATATAAATATTACAAGTTATATACAAATTATTAAATTAAATATTACAAAAAAATTATCCAAATTATATAAATATATTACGAATTATACAAATTATATAAATATTACAAATTATATACAAATTATTAAATTAAATATTACAAAAAATTATCCAAATTATATAAATATATTACAAATTATACAAATTATATACAAATTATTTAATTAAATATTACAAAAATTTATACAAATTATATAAATATATTACAAATCATACAAATTATATAAATATTACAAATTATACAAATTATATACAAATTATTTAATTAAATATTACAAAAAAATTATCCAAATTATATAAATATAATACAAATTATACAAATTATATAAATATTACAAATTATATACAAATTATTAAATTAAATATTACAAAAAAATTATCCAAATTATATAAATATATTACGAATTATACAAATTATATAAATATTACAAATTATATACAAATTATTAATTAAATATTACAAAAAAATTATCAAATTATATAAATATATTACGAATTATACAAATTATATAAATATTACAAATTATATACAAATTATTAAATTAAATATTACAAAAAAATTATCCAAATTATATAAATATATTACGAATTATACAAATTATATAAATATTACAAATTATATACAAATTATTTAATTAAATATTACAAAAAAATTATCCAAATTATATAAATATATTACGAATTATACAAATTATATAAATATTACAAATTATATACAAATTATTAAATTAAATATTACAAAAAATTATCCAAATTATATAAATATATTACGAATTATACAAATTATATAAATATTACAAATTATATACAAATTATTTAATTAAATATTACAAAAAATTATCCAAATTATATAAATATATTACGAATTATACAAATTATATAAATATTACAAATTATATACAAATTATTTAATTAAATATTACAAAAAATTATCCAAATTATATAAATATATTACGAATTATACAAATTATATAAATATTACAAATTATATACAAATTATTAAATTAAATATTACAAAAAATTATCCAAATTATATAAATATATTACGAATTATACAAATTATATAAATATTACAAATTATATACAAATTATTAAATTAAATATTACAAAAAAATTATCCAAATTATATAAATATATTACGAATTATACAAATTATATAAATATTACAAATTATATACAAATTATTTAATTAAATATTACAAAAAATTATCCAAATTATATAAATATATTACGAATTATACAAATTATATAAATATTACAAATTATATACAAATTATTAAATTAAATATTACAAAAAATTATCCAAATTATATAAATATATTACAAATTATACAAATTATATAAATATTACAAATTATATACAAATTATTAAATTAAATATTACAAAAAATTATCCAAATTATATAAATATATTACAAATTATACAAATTATATAAATATTACAAATTATATACAAATTATTAAATTAAATATTACAAAAAAATTATCCAAATTATATAAATATATTACAAATTATACAAATTATATAAATATTACAAATTATATACAAATTATTAAATTAAATATTACAAAAAAATTATCCAAATTATATAAATATATTACAAATTATACAAATTATATAAATATTACAAATTATATACAAATTATTTAATTAAATATTACAAAAAAATTATCCAAATTATATAAATATATTACGAATTATACAAATTATATAAATATTACAAATTATATACAAATTATTAAATTAAATATTACAAAAAAATTATCCAAATTATATAAATATATTACAAATTATACAAATTATATAAATATTACAAATTATATACAAATTATTAAATTAAATATTACAAAAAAATTATCCAAATTATATAAATATATTACAAATTATACAAATTATATAAATATTACAAATTATATAAAATTATTAAATTAAATATTACAAAAAAATTATCCAAATTATATAAATATATTACGAATTATACAAATTATATAAATATTACAAGTTATATACAAATTATTAAATTAAATATTACAAAAAAATTATCCAAATTATATAAATATATTCCGAATTATACAAATTATATAAATATTACAAATTATATACAAATTATTAAATTAAATATTACAAAAAATTATCCAAATTATATAAATATATTACAAATTATACAAATTATATACAAATTATTTAATTAAATATTACAAAAAATTTATACAAATTATATAAATATATTACAAATCATACAAATTATATAAATATTACAAATTATACAAATTATATACAAATTATTTAATTAAATATTACAAAAATTATCAAATTATATAAATATAATACAAATTATACAAATTATATAAATATTACAAATTATATACAAATTATTAAATTAAATATTACAAAAAAATTATCCAAATTATATAAATATATTACCTATTATACAAATTATATAAATATTACAAGTTATATACAAATTATTAAATTAAATATTACAAAAAAATTATCAAATTATATAAATATATTACGAATTATACAAATTATATAAATATTACAAATTATATACAAATTATTAAATTAAATATTACAAAAAAAATTATCCAAATTATATAAATATATTACAATTATACAAATTATATACAAATTATTTAATTAAATATTACAAAAAATTTATACAAATTATATAAATATATTACAAATCATACAAATTATATAAATATTACAAATTATACAAATTATATACAAATTATTTAATTAAATATTACAAAAAAATTATCCAAATTATATAAATATAATACAAATTATACAAATTATATAAATATTACAAATTATATACAAATTATTAAATTAAATATTACAAAAAAATTATCCAAATTATATAAATATATTACGAATTATACAAATTATATAAATATTACAAATTATATACAAATTATTAAATTAAATATTACAAAAAAATTATCCAAATTATATAAATATATTACAAATTATACAAATTATATAAATATTACAAATTATATACAAATTATTAAATTAATATTACAAAAAATTATCCAAATTATATAAATATATTACAAATTATACAAATTATATAAATATTACAAATTATATACAAATTATTAAATTAAATATTACAAAAAAATTATCCAAATTATATAAATATATTACAATTATACAAATTATATAAATATTACAAATTATATACAAATTATTAAATTAAATATTACAAAAAAATTATCCAAATTATATAAATATATTACAAATTATACAAATTATATAAATATTACAAATTATATACAAATTATTTAATTAAATATTACAAAAATTATCCAAATTATATAAATATATTACGAATTATACAAATTATATAAATATTACATATTTATATACAAATTATTAAATTAAATATTACAAAAAAATTATCCAAATTATATAAATATATTACAAATTATACAAATTATATAAATATTACAAATTATATACAAATTATTAAATTAAATATTACAAAAAAATTATCCAAATTATATAAATATATTACAAATTATACAAATTATATAAATATTACAAATTATATACAAATTATTAAATTAAATATTACAAAAATTATCCAAATTATATAAATATATTACAAATTATACAAATTATATAAATATTACAAATTATATACAAATTATTAAATTAAATATTACAAAAAAATTATCCAAATTATATAAATATATTACGAATTATACAAATTATATAAATATTACAAGTTATATACAAATTATTAAATTAAATATTACAAAAAAATTATCCAAATTATATAAATATATTCCGAATTATACAAATTATATAAATATTACAAATTATATACAAATTATTAAATTAAATATTACAAAAAAATTATCCAAATTATATAAATATATTACAAATTATACAAATTATATACAAATTATTTAATTAAATATTACAAAAAATTTATACAAATTATATAAATATATACAAATCATACAAATTATATAAATATTACAAATTATACAAATTATATACAAATTATTTAATTAAATATTACAAAAAAATTATCCAAATTATATAAATATAATACAAATTATACAAATTATATAAATATTACAAATTATATACAAATTATTAAATTAAATATTACAAAAAAATTATCCAAATTATATAAATATATTACGAATTATACAAATTATATAAATATTACAAGTTATATACAAATTATTAAATTAAATATTACAAAAAAATTATCAAAATTATATAAATATATTACGAATTATACAAATTATATAAATATTACAAATTATATACAAATTATTAAATTAAATATTACAAAAAAATTATCCAAATTATATAAATATATTACAAATTATACAAATTATATACAAATTATTTAATTAAATATTACAATTTATACAAATTATATAAATATATTACAAATCATACAAATTATATAAATATTACAAATTATACAAATTATATACAAATTATTTAATTAAATATTACAAAAAAATTATCCAAATTATATAAATATAATACAAATTATACAAATTATATAAATATTACAAATTATATACAAATTATTAAATTAAATATTACAAAAAAATTATCCAAATTATATAAATATATTACGAATTATACAAATTATATAAATATTACAAATTATATACAAATTATTAAATTAAATATTACAAAAAAATTATCAAATTATATAAATATATTACGAATTATACAAATTATATAAATATTACAAATTATATACAAATTATTAAATTAAATATTACAAAAAATTATCCAAATTATATAAATATATTACGAATTATACAAATTATATAAATATTACAAATTATACACAAATTATTTAATTAAATATTACAAAAAAATTATCCAAATTATATAAATATATTACGAATTATACAAATTATATAAATATTACAAATTATATACAAATTATTAAATTAAATATTACAAAAATTATCCAAATTATATAAATATATTACGAATTATACAAATTATATAAATATTACAAATTATATACAAATTATTAAATTAAATATTACAAAAAAATTATCCAAATTATATAAATATATTACAAATTATACAAATTATATACAAATTATTTAATTAAATATACAAAAATTATCCAAATTATATAAATATATTACGAATTATACAAATTATATAAATATTACAAGTTATATACACAAATTATTAAATTAAATATTACAAAAAAATTATCCAAATTATATAAATATATTACGAATTATACAAATTATATAAATATTACAAATTATATACAAATTATTAAATTAAATATTACAAAAAAATTATCAAATTATATAAAATATATTACAAATTATACAAATTATATACAAATTATTTAATTAAATATTACAAAAAAATTATCCAAATTATATAAATATATTACAATTATACAAATTATATAAATATTACAAATTATATACAAATTATTAAATTAAATATTACAAAAAAATTATCAAATTATATAAATATATTACAAATTATACAAATTATATACAAATTATTTAATTAAATATTACAAAAAAATTATCCAAATTATATAAATATATTACGAATTATACAAATTATATAAATATTACAAGTTATATACAAATTATTAAATTAAATATTACCAAAAAAATTATCCAAATTATATAAATATATTACGAATTATACAAATTATATAAATATTACAAATTATATACAAATTATTAAATTAAATATTACAAAAAAATTATCCAAATTATATAAATATATTACGAATTATACAAATTATATAAATATTACAAATTATATACAAATTATTAAATTAAATATTACAAAAAATTATCCAAATTATATAAATATATTGCAATTATACAAATTATATAAATATTTTCAAATTATATACAAATTATTAAATTAAATATTACAAAAAAATTATCCAAATTATATAAATATATTACAATTATACAAATTATATAAATATTACAAATTATATACAAATTATTAAATTAAATATTACAAAAAAATTATCCAAATTATATAAATATATTACGAATTATACAAATTATATAAATATTACAAATTATATACAAATTATTAAATTAAATATTACAAAAAAATTATCCAAATTATATAAATATATTTACGAATTATACAAATTATATAAATATTACAAATTATATACAAATTATTAAATTAAATATTACAAAATTATCAAATTATATAAATATATTACAAATTATACAAATTATATACAAATTATTTAATTAAATATTACAAAAAAATTATCCAAATTATATAAATATATTACAATTATACAAATTATATAAATATTACAAGTTATATACAAATTATTAAATTAAATATTACAAAAATTATCCAAATTATATAAATATATTACGAATTATACAAATTATATAAATATTACAAATTATATACAAATTATTAAATTAAATATTACAAAAAAATTATCCAAATTATATAAATATATTACGAATTATACAAATTATATAAATATTACAAATTATATACAAATTATTAAATTAAATATTACAAAAAAATTATCCAAATTATATAAATATATTACGAATTATACAAATTATATAAATATTACAAATTATATACAAATTATTAAATTAAATATTACAAAAAAATTATCCAAATTATATAAATATATTACGAATTATACAAATTATATAAATATTACAAATTATATACAAATTATTAAATTAAATATTACAAAAAAATTATCCAAATTATATAAATATATTACGAATTATACAAATTATATAAATATTACAAATTATATACAAATTATTAAATTAAATATTTAAAAAAATTATCCAAATTATATAAATATATTACAAATTATACAAATTATATACAAATTATTTAATTAAATATTACAAAAAAATTATCCAAATTATATAAATATATTACGAATTATACAAATTATATAAATATTACAAGTTATATACAAATTATTAAATTAAATATTACAAAAAAATTATCCAAATTATATAAATATATTACAGATTATACAAATTATATAAATATTACAAATTATATACAAATTATTAAATTAAATATTACAAAAAAATTATCCAAATTATATAAATATATTACAAATTATACAAATTATATAAATATTACAAATTATATACAAATTATTAAATTAAATATTACAAAAAAATTATCCAAATTATATAAATATATTACGAATTATACAAATTATATAAATATTACAAATTATATACAAATTATTAAATTAAATATTACAAAAAAATTATCCAAATTATATAAATATATTACGAATTATACAAATTATATAAATATTACAAATTATATACAAATTATTAAATTAAATATTACAAAAAAATATCCAAATTATATAAATATATTAGAATTATACAAATTATATAAATATTACAAATTATATACAAATTATTAAATTAAATATTACAAAAAAATTATCCAAATTATATAAATATATTACGAATTATACAAATTATATAAATATTACAAATTATATACAAATTATTAAATTAAATATTACAAAAATTATCCAAATTATATAAATATATACGAATTATACAAATTATATAAATATTACAAATTATATACAAATTATTAAATTAAATATTACAAAAAAATTATCCAAATTATATAAATATATTACAAATTATACAAATTATATACAAATTATTTAATTAAATATTACAAAAAAATTATCAAATTATATAAATATATTACGAATTATACAAATTATATAAATATTACAAGTTATATACAAATTATTAAATTAAATATTACAAAAAAAATTATCCAAATTATATAAATATATTACGAATTATACAAATTATATAATATTACAAATTATATACAAATTATTAAATTAAATATTAAAAAAATTATCCAAATTATATAAATATATTACAAATTATACAAATTATATTGAAAATTATTATTAAATATTACAAAAAATTATATACAATTATATAAATATATTACGAATTATACAAATTATATAAATATT
This sequence comes from Brugia pahangi, assembly GCA_012070555.1. Lineage (NCBI taxonomy): Eukaryota > Metazoa > Nematoda > Chromadorea > Rhabditida > Onchocercidae > Brugia > Brugia pahangi. The sequence goes on along the minus strand of JAAVKF010000012.1, from coordinate 1,106,989 downwards.
ACAAATTATATACAAATTATTAAAATTAAATATTACAAATTATCCAAATTATATAAATATATTACAATTATACAATTATATATACAAATTATTTAATTAAATATTACAAAAAATTATAAATTATATAAATATATTGAATTATACAAATTATATAAATATTACAAGTTATATACAAATTATTAAATTAAATATTACAAAAAAATTATCCAAATTATATAAATATATTACGATTATACAAATTATATAAATATTACAAATTATATACAAATTATTAAATTAAATATTACAAAAAAATTATCCAAATTATATAAATATATTACAATTATACAAATTCATATACAAATTATTTAATTAAATATTACAAAATTATCCAAATTATAATATATGAATTATACAAATATATAAATATTACAAGTTATATACAAATTATTAAATTAAATATTACAAAAAATTATCCAAATTATATAAATATATGAATTATACAATTATATAAATATTACAAATTATATACAAATTATTAAATTAAATATTACAAAAAAATTATCCAAATTATATAAATATATTACGAATTATACAAATTATATAAATATTACAAATTACAAATTATTAAATTAAATATTACAAAAAATTATCCAAATTATATAAATATATTACGAATTATACAAATATATATATTACAAATTATATACAAATTATTAAATTAAATATTACAAAATTATCCAAATTATATAAATTCTATATTGAATTATACAAATTATATAAATATTACAAATTATATACAAAATTAAATTAAATATTACAAAAATTATCCATTATATAAATATATTACGAATTATACAAATTATATAAATATTACAAATTATATACAAAATTATTAAATTAAATATACAAAAAAATTATCCAAATTATATAAATATATTACAAATTATACAAATTATATACAAATTATTTAATTAAATATTACAAAAAAATTATCCAAATTATATAAATATAATTACGAATTATACAAATTATATTAATATTACAAATTATATACAAATTATTAAATTAAATATTACAAAAAAATTATCCAAATTATATAAATATATTGAATTATACAAATTATATATTACAATACAAATGCAAATTATAAATTAAATATTACAAAATTATCCAAATTATATAAATATATTACAGATTATACAAATTATATAAATATTACAAATTATATACAAATTATTTAATTAAATATTACAAAAAATTATCCAAATTATATAAATATATTACGATTATACAAATTTATATAAATATTACAAGTTATATACAAATTATTAAATTAAATATTACAAAAAATTATCCAAATTATATAAATATATTACGATTATACAAATTATATAAATATTACAAATTATATACAAATTATTAAATTAAATATTACAATTATCCAAATTATATAAATATATTTTAGATTATACAAATTATAAAATATTACAAATTATATACAAATTATTTAATTAAATATTACAAAAAAATTATCCAAATTATATAAATATATTACAATTATACAAATTATATAAATATTACAAAATTATATACAAATTATTAAATTAAATATTACAAAATATCCAAATATATAAATATATTAGAATTATACAAATTATTATAAATATTACTACAATTATATACAAATTATTTAATTAAATATTACAAAAAAATTATCCATTATATAAATATATTACAATTATACAAATTATATAAATATTTAAGTTATATACAATTATTAATTTAAATATTACAAAAAATTATCCAAATTATATAAATATATACTTATACAAATTATATAAATATTTGTTATATACAAATTATTAAATTAAATAATTACAAAAATTATCCAAATTTATATAAATATATTGGATTATACAATTATATAATATTACAAGTTATATACAAATTATTAAATTAAATATTACAAAAAAATTATCCAAATTATATAAATATATTACAGATTATACAATTATATAAATATTACAAATTATATACAAATTATTAAATTAAATATACAAAAAATTATCCAAATTATATAAATATATTACAATTATACAAATTATATAAATATTACAAGTTATATACAAATTATTAAATTAAATATTACAAAAAAATTATCCAAATTATATAAATATATTCAATTATACAAATTATATAAATATTACAAATTATATACAAATTATTAAATTAAATATTACAAAAAAATTATCCAAATTATATAAATATATTACGAATTATACAAATTATATAAATATTACAAATTATATACAAATTATTTAATTAAATATTACAAAAAATTATCCAAATTATATAAATATATTACGAATTATACAAATTATATAAATATTACAAGTTATATACAAATTATTAAATTAAATATTACAAAAAAATTATCAAATTATATAAATATATTACAATTATACAAATTATATAAATATTACAAATTATATACAAATTATTAAATTAAATATTACAAAAAAATTATCCAAATTATATATTATATTACGAATTATACAAATTATATAAATATTACAAGTTATATACAAATTATTAAATTAAATATTACAAAAAAATTATCCAAATTATATAAATATATTACGAATTATACAAATTATATAAATATTACAAATTATATACAAATTATTAAATTAAATATTACAAAAAATTATCCAAATTATATAAATATATTACGAATTATACAAATTATATAAATATTACAAATTATATACAAATTATTTAATTAAATATTACAAAAAAATTATCAAATTATATAAATATATTACGAATTATACAAATTATATAAATATTACAAATTATATACAAATTATTAAATTAAATATTACAAAAATTATCCAAATTATATAAATATATTACGAATTATACAAATTATATAAATATTACAAATTATATACAAATTATTAAATTAAATATTACAAAAAATTATCAAATTATATAAATATATTACAGATATACAAATTATATACAAATTATTTAATTAAATATTACAAAAATTTATACAAATTATATAAATATATTACAAATCATACATTATATAAATATTACAAATTATATACAAATTATTTAATTAAATATTACAAAAAAATTATCCATTATATAAATATATTACAAATTATACAAATTATATAAATATTACAAATTATATACAAATTATTAAATTAAATATTACAAAAAAATTATCCAAATTATATAAATATATTACGAATTATACAAATTATATAAATATTACAATTATATACAAATTATTAAATTAAATATTACAAAAAAAATTATCAAATTATATAATATATTACGAATTATACAATTATATACAAATTATTTAATTAAATATTACAAAAAATTTATACAATTATATAAATATATTACAAATCATACAAATTATATAAATATTACAAATTATATACAATTATTAAATTAAATATTACAAAAAAAATTATCCAAATTATATAAATATATTACGAATTATACAAATTATATAAATATTACAAGTTATATACAAATTATTAAATTAAATATTACAAAAATTATCCAAATTATATAAATATATTACGAATTAACAAATTATATAAATATTACAAATTATATACAAATTATTAAATTAAATATTACAAAAAAATTATCCAAATTATATATAATATATTACGAATTTATACAAATTATTATAAATATTACAAGTTATATACAAATTATTATTAAAATATTACAAAATTATCCAAATTATATAAATATATTACGAATTATACAAATTATATAAATATTACAAATTATATACAAATTATTAAATTAAATATTACAAAAAATTATCCAAATTATATAAATATATTACAAATTATACAAAATGTATATAAATTATTTAATTAAATATTACAAAAAATTTATACAAATTATATAAATATATTTACAAATCATACAAATTATATAAATATTACAAATTATATACAAATTATTTGATTAAATATAACAAAAAAATCATCCAAATTATATAAATATATTACGAATTATACAAATTATATAAATATTACAAATTATACACAAATTATTTAATTAAATATTACAAAAAAATTATCCAAATTATATAAATATAATACAAATTATACAAATTATATAAATATTACAAATTATATACAAATTATTAAATTAAATATTACAAAAAAATTATCCAAATTATATAAATATATTACAAATTATACAAATTATATAAATATTACAAGTTATATACAAATTATTAAATTAAATATTACAAAAAAATTATCAAATTATATAAATATATTACAAATTATACAAATTATATACAAATTATTTAATTAAATATTACAAAATTTATACAAATTATATAAATATATTACAAATCATACAAATTATATAAATATTACAAATTATACAAATTATATACAAATTATTTAATTAAATATTACAAAAAAATTATCCAAATTATATAAATATATTACAAATTATACAAATTATATAAATATTACAAATTATATACAAATTATTAAATTAAATATTACAAAAAAAATTATCCAAATTATATAAATATATTACAAATTATACAAATTATATAAATTATTTAATTAAATATTACAAAAATTTATACAAATTATATAAATATATTACAATCATACAATTATATAAATATATAAATTATACAATTATATACAAATTATTTAATTAAATATTACAAAAAAAATTATCCAAATTATATAAATATAATACAAATTATACAAATTATATAAATATTACAAATTATACAAAAATTATTTAATTAAATATTACAAAAAAATTATCCAAATTATATAAATATATTACGAATTATACAAATTATATAAATATTACAAATTATATACAAATTATTAAATTAAATATTACAAAAAAAATTATCCAAATTATATAAATATATTACGAATTATACAAATTATATAAATATTACAAATTATACACAAATTATTTAATTAAATATTACAAAAAAATTATCCAAATTATATAAATATATTACGAATTATACAAATTATATAAATATTACAAGTTATATACAAATTATTAAATTAAATATTACAAAAAAATTATCAAATTATATAAATATAATACAAATTATACAAATTATATAAATATTACAAATTATACACAAATTATTTAATTAAATATTACAAAAAAAATTATCCAAATTATATAAATATATTACGAATTATACAAATTATATAAATATTACAAATTATATACAATTATTAAATTAAATATTACAAAAAAATTATCCAAATTATATAAATATATTACGAATTATACAAATTATATAAATATTACAAATTATATACAAATTATTAAATTAAATATTACAAAAAAATTATCCAAATTATATAAATATATTACGAATTATACAAATTATATAAATATTACAAATTATACACAAATTATTTAATTAAATATTACAAAATTATCCAAATTATATAAATATATTACGAATTATACAAATTATATAAATATTACAAGTTATATACAAATTATTAAATTAAATATTACAAAAAAATTATCCAAATTATATAAATATATTACGAATTATACAAATTATATAAATATTACAAATTATATACAAATTATTAAATTAAATATTACAAAAAATTATCCAAATTATATAAATATATTACAAATTATACAAATTATATAATTATTTAATTAAATATTACAAAAATTTATACAAATTATATAAATATATTACAAATCATACAAATTATATAAATATTACAAATTATATACAAATTATTTGATTAAATATAACAAAAAATCATCAAATTATATAAATATATTACGAATTATACAAATTATATAAATATTACAAATTATACACAAATTATTTAATTAAATATTACAAAAAATTATCCAAATTATATAAATATAATACAAATTATACAAATTATATAAATATTACAAGTTATATACAAATTATTAAATTAAATATTACAAAAAAATTATCCAAATTATATAAATATATTACGAATTATACAAATTATATAAATATTACAAATTATATACAAATTATTAAATTAAATATTACAAAAAAATTATCCAAATTATATAAATATATTACAAATTATACAAATTATATACAAATTATTTAATTAAATATTACAAAAATTTATACAAATTATATAAATATATTACAAATTATACAAATTATATAAATATTACAAATTATATACAAATTATTTGATTAAATATAACAAAAAAATCATCCAAATTATATAAATATATTACGAATTATACAAATTATATAAATATTACAAATTATACACAAATTATTTAATTAAATATTACAAAAAAATTATCCAAATTATATAAATATAATACAAATTATACAAATTATATAAATATTACAAGTTATATACAAATTATTAAATTAAATATTACAAAAAAATTATCCAAATTATATAAATATATTACAAATCATACAAATTATATAAATATTACAAATTATATACAAATTATTTGATTAAATATAACAAAAAAATCATCCAAATTATATAAATATATTACGAATTATACAAATTATATAAATATTACAAATTATACACAAATTATTTAATTAAATATTACAAATTATCCAAATTATATAAATATATTACGAATTATACAAATTATATAAATATTACAAATTATACACAAATTATTTAATTAAATATTACAAAAATTATCCAAATTATATAAATATATTACGAATTATACAAATTATATAAATATTACAAATTATACACAAATTATTTAATTAAATATTACAAAAAAATTATCCAAATTATATAAATATATTACGAATTATACAAATTATATAAATATTACAAATTATACACAAATTATTTAATTAAATATTACAAAAAAATTATCCAAATTATATAAATATATTACGAATTATACAAATTATATAAATATTACAAATTATATACAAATTATTTGATTAAATATTACAAAAAATTTATACAAATTATATAAATATATTACGAATTATACAAATTATATAAATATTACAAATTATATACAAATTATTTGATTAAATATTACAAAAAATTTATACAAATTATATAATATATTACGAATTATACAAATTATATAAATATTACAAATTATATACAAATTATTTGATTAAATATTACAAAAAAATTTATCCAAATTATATAAATATATTACGAATTATACAAATTATATAAATATTACAAATTATATAATTATTGATTAAATATAACAAAAAAAATCATCCAAATTATATAAATATATTACGAATTATACAAATTATATAAATATTACAAATTATACACAAATTATTTAATTAAATATTACAAAAAAAATTATCCAAATTATATAAATATTACGAATTATACAAATTATATAAATATTACAAATTATACACAAATTATTTAATTAAATATTACAAAAATTATCCAAATTATATAAATATATTACGAATTATACAAATTATATAAATATTACAAATTATACACAAATTATTTAATTAAATATTACAAAAATTATCCAAATTATATAAATATATTACGAATTATACAAATTATATAAATATTACAAATTATATACAAATTATTTAATTAAATATTACAAAAATTTATACAAATTATATAAATATATTACGAATTATACAAATTATATAAATATTACAAATTATACAAATTATTTAATTAAATATTACAAAAAAAAAATTATCCAAATTATATAAATATATTACGAATTATACAAATTATATAAATATTACAAATTATACTAAATTATTAATTAAATATTACAAAAAAATTATCCAAATTATATAAATATATTACGAATTATACAAATTATATAAATATTACAAATTATACACAAATTATTTAATTAAATATTACAAAAAATTATCCAAATTATATAAATATATTACGAATTATACAAATTATATAAATATTACAAATTATATACAAATTATTTGATTAAAATATTACAAAAAAATTTATACAAATTATATAAATATATTACGAATTATACAAATTATATAAATATTACAAATTATATACAAATTATTTGATTAAATATTACAAAAAATTTATCCAAATTATATAAATATATTACGAATTATACAAATTATATAAATATTACAAATTATATACAAATTATTTGATTAAATATAACAAAAAAATCGCCAAATTATATAAATATATTACGAATTATACAAATTATATAAATATTACAAATTATACACAAAATTATTAATTAAATATTACAAAAAATTATCAAATTATATAAATATATTACGAATTATACAAATTATATAAATATTACAAATTATACACAAAATTATTTAATTAAATATTACAAAAAAATTATCCAAATTATATAAATATATTACGAATTATACAAATTATATAAATATTACAAATTATATACAAATTATTAATTAAATATTACAAAAAATTATCCAAATTATATAAATATATTACGAATTATACAAATTATATAAATATTACAAATTATACAAATTATTTAATTAAATATTACAAAAAAATTATCCAAATTATATAAATATATTACGAATTATACAAATTATATAAATATTACAAGTTATATACAAATTATTAAATTAAATATTACAAAAAATTATCCAAATTATATAAATATATTACGAATTATACAAATTATATAAATATTACAAATTATAAATTATTAAATTAAATATTACAAAAAAATTATTGATATATAAATATATTACAAATTATACAAATTATATACAAATTATTTAATTAAATATTACAAAAAAATTTATACAAATTATATAAATATATTACAAATTATACAAATTATATAAATATTACAAATTATATACAAATTATTTGATTAAATATAACAAAAAAATCATCCAAATTATATAAATATATTACGAATTATACAAATTATATAAATATTACAGTTATATACAAATTATTAAATTAAATATTACAAAAAAATTATCCAAATTATATAAATATATTACAAATTACAAGTTTAATTATTATTTTAATTAAATATTACAAAAATTATCTAAATTATATAAATATATTACAAATTATACAAATTATATAAATATTACAAATTATATACAAATTATTAAATTAAATATTACAAAAAAATTATCCAAATTACATAAATATATTACAAATTATACAAATTATATACAAATTATTTAATTAAATATTACAAAAATTTATACAAATTATATAAATATATTACAAATCATACAAATTATATAAATATTACAAATTATATACAAATTATTTGATTAAATATAACAAAAAATCATTAAATTATATAAATATATTACGAATTATACAAATTATATAAATATTACTTTAAGTTATATACAAATTATTAAATTAAATATTACAAAAAAATTATCCAAATTATATAAATATATTACGAATTATACAAATTATATAAATATTACAATTATATACAAATTATTAAATTAAATATTACAAAAAAATTATCCAAATTATATAAATATATACAAATTATACAAATTATATACAAATTATTTAATTAAATATTACAAAAAATTTACATACAAATTATATAAATATATTACAAATCATACAAATTATATAAATATTACAAATTATATACAAATTATTAAAATTAAATATTGCAAAAAAATTATCCAAATTATATAAATATATTACAGAATTATACAAATTATATAAATATTACAAGTTATATACAAATTATTAAATTAAATATTACAAAAAAATTATCCAAATTATATAAATATATTACAAATTATACAAATTATATACAAATTATTTAATTAAATATTACAAAAAAGTTTATACAAATTATATAAATATATTACAAATCATACAAATTATATAAATATTACAAATTATATACAAATTATTTGATTAAATATAACAAAAAAATCATCCAAATTATATAAATATATTACGAATTATACAAATTATATAAATATTACAAATTATACACAATTATTAAATTAAATATTACAAAAAAATTATCCAAATTATATAAATATATTACGAATTATACAAATTATATAAATATTACAAAATTATATACAAATTATTAAATTAAATATTACAAAAAAATTATCCAAATTATAAAATATATTACGAATTATACAAATTATATAAATATTACAAGTTATATACAAATTATTAAATTAAATATTACAAAAAAATTATCCAAATTATATAAATATATTACGAATTATACAAATTATATAAATATTACAAATTATATACAAATTATTAAATTAAATATTACAAAAAAATTATCCAAATTATATAAATATAATACGAATTATACAATTATATAAATATTACAAATTATATACAAATTATTAAATTAAATATTACAAAAAAATTATCAAATTATATAAATATATTACAAATTATACAAATTATATACAAATTATTTAATTAAATATTACAAAAAATTTATAAATTATATAAATATATTACAAATCATACAAATTATATAAATATTACAAATTATATACAAATTATTAAATTAAATATTACAAAAAAATTATCCAAATTATATAAATATATTACGAATTATACAAATTATATAAATATTACAAATTATATACAAATTATTAAATTAAATATTACAAAAAAATTATCCAAATTATATAAATATAATACAAATTATATAAATATTACAAATTATACACAAATTATTTAGTTAAATATTACAAAAAATTTATACAAATTGTATAAATGTATTAAAAATTATACAATTTATTTAAATATTACAAATTATTTACAAATTATTTAATTAAATATTATAAAAAAAATTAGACAAATTAAAGAAATATTACAAATTGTACACAAATTATTTAATTTTTTTTATACAAATTATATAAATATATTAAAAATTATACAATTTATTTAAATATTACAGATTTTATACAAATTATTTAATTAAATATAACAAAAAAATCATTCAAATTATATAAATATTACAAATTATACACAAATTATTTAATTAAATATTACAAAAAATTTATACAAATTATAAAAATATATTAAAAATTACACAATTTATTTAAATATTACAAATTATATACAAATTATTAAATTAAATATTACAAAAAAATTATCCAAATTATATAAATATATTACGAATTATACAAATTATATAAATATTACAAATTATATACAAATTATTTGATTAAATATAACAAAAAAATCATCCAAATTATATAAATATATTACGAATTATACAAATTATATAAATATTACAAATTATACACAATTATTTAATTAAATATTACAAAAAAATTATCCAAATTATATATAAATATATTACGAATTATACAAATTATATAAATATTACAAATTATATACAAATTATTAAATTAAATATTACAAAAAATTATCCAAATTATATAAATATATTACGAATTATACAAATTATATAAATATTACAAATTATATACAAATTATTAAATTAAATATTACAAAAAATTATCCAAATTATATAAATATATTACGAATTATACAAATTATATAAATATTACAAGTTATATACAAATTATTAAATTAAATATTACAAAAAATTATCCAAATTATATAAATATATTACGAATTATACAAATTATATAAATATTACAAATTATATATTATTAAATTAAATATTACAAAAAAATTATCCAAATTATATAAATATATTACAAATTATACAAATTATATACAAATTATTTAATTAAATATTACAAAAAATTTATACAAATTATATAAATATATTACAAATCATACAAATTATATAAATATTACAAATTATATACAAATTATTAAATTAAATATTACAAAAAAATTATCCAAATTATATAAATATATTACGAATTATACAAATTATATAAATATTGCAAATTATATACAAATTATTTGATTAAATATAACAAAAAAATCATCCAAATTATATAAATATATTACGAATTATACAAATTATATAAATATTACAAATTATATACAAATTATTAAATTAAATATTACAAAAAATTATCCAAATTATATATAAATATATTACGAATTATACAAATTATATAAATATTACAAATTATATACAAATTATTAAATTAAATATTACAAAAAAATTATCCAAATTATATAAATATATTACAAATTATACAAATTATATACAAATTATTTAATTAAATATTACAAAAATTTATACAAATTATATAAATATATTACAAATCATACAAATTATATAAATATTACAAATTATATACAAATTATTAAATTAAATATTACAAAAAAATTATCCAAATTATATAAATATAATACAAATTATACAAATTATATAAATATTACAAATTATACACAAATTATTTAATTAAATATTACAAAAAAATTATCCAAATTATATAAATATAATACAAATTATACAAATTATATAAATATTACAAATTATATACAAATTATTTGATTAAATATAACAAAAAAATCATCCAAATTATATAAATATATTACGAATTATACAAATTATATAAATATTACAAATTATATACAAATTATTAAATTAAATATTACAAAAAAATTATCCAAATTATATAAATATAATACAAATTATACAAATTATATAAATATTACAAATTATATACAAATTATTTGATTAAATATTACAAAAAAATTATCCAAATTATATAAATATATTACGAATTATACAAATTATATAAATATTACAAATTATATACAAATTATTAAATTAAATATTACAAAAAAATTATCCAAATTATATAAATATATTACGAATTATACAAATTATATAAATATTGCAAATTATATACAAATTATTTGATTAAATATAACAAAAAAATCATCCAAATTATATAAATATATTACGAATTATACAAATTATATAAATATTACAAATTATATACAAATTATTAAATTAAATATTACAAAAAAATTATCCAAATTATATAAATATATTACAAATTATACAAATTATATACAAATTATTTAATTAAATATTACAAAAAATTTATACAAATTATATAAATATATTACAAATCATACAAATTATATAAATATTACAAATTATATACAAATTATTAAATTAAATATTACAAAAAAATTATCCAAATTATATAAATATATTACGAATTATACAAATTATATAAATATTACAAATTATACACAAATTATTTAATTAAATATTACAAAAAAATTATCCAAATTATATAAATATAATACAAATTATACAAATTATATAAATATTACAAATTATATACAAATTATTTGATTAAATATAACAAAAAAATCATCCAAATTATATAAATATATTACGAATTATACAAATTATATAAATATTACAAATTATATACAATTATTAAATTAAATATTACAAAAATTATCCAAATTATATAAATATATTACAAATTAATATAAATTATATAAATATTACAAATTATATACAAATTATTTGATTAAATATTACAAAAAAAATTATCCAAATTATATAAATATATTACGAATTATACAAATTATATAAATATTACAAATTATATACAAATTATTAAATTAAATATTACAAAAAATTATCCAAATTATATAAATATATTACGAATTATACAAATTATATAAATATTACAAATTATATACAAATTATTAAATTAAATATTACAAAAAAATTATCCAAATTATATAAATATATTACGAATTATACAAATTATATAAATATTACAAATTATATACAAATTATTAAATTAAATATTACAAAAAAATTATCCAAATTATATAAATATATTACGAATTATACAAATTATATAAATATTACAAGTTATATACAAATTATTAAATTAAATATTACAAAAAATTATCCAAATTATATAAATATATTACGAATTATACAAATTATATAAATATTACAAATTATATACAAATTATTAAATTAAATATTACAAAAATTATCCAAATTATATAAATATATTACAAAATTATACAAATTATATACAAATTATTTAATTAAATATTACAAAAAATTTATACAAATTATATAAATATATTACAAATCATACAAATTATATAAATATTACAAATTATATACAAATTATTAAATTAAATATTACAAAAAAATTATCCAAATTATATAAATATATTACGAATTATACAAATTATATAAATATTACAAATTATATACAAATTATTTGATTAAATATAACAAAAAAATCATCCAAATTATATAAATATATTACGAATTATACAAATTATATAAATATTACAAATTATATACAAATTATTTGATTAAATATAACAAAAAAATCATCCAAATTATATAAATATATTACGAATTATACAAATTATATAAATATTACAAATTATACACAAATTATTTAATTAAATATTACAAAAAAATTATCCAAATTATATAAATATAATACAAATTATACAAATTATATAAATATTACAAATTATATACAAATTATTTGATTAAATATAACAAAAAAATCATCCAAATTATATAAATATATTACGAATTATACAAATTATATAAATATTACAAATTATATACAAATTATTTGATTAAATATAACAAAAAAATCATCCAAATTATATAAATATATTACGAATTATACAAATTATATAAATATTACAAATTATATACAAATTATTTGATTAAATATAACAAAAAAATCATCCAAATTATATAAATATATTACGAATTATACAAATTATATAAATATTACAAATTATATACAAATTATTTGATTAAATATAACAAAAATCATCCAAATTATATAAATATATTACGAATTATACAAATTATATAAATATTACAAATTATACACAAATTATTTAATTAAATATTACAAAAATTATCAAATTATATAAATATAATACAAATTATACAAATTATATAAATATTACAAATTATACACAAATTATTTAATTAAATATTACAAAAAAATTATCCAAATTATATAAATATATTACAAATTATACAAATTATATAAATATTACAAATTATATACAAATTATTTGATTAAATATAACAAAAAAATCATCCAAATTATATAAATATATTACGAATTATACAAATTATATAAATATTACAAATTATATACAAATTATTTGATTAAATATAACAAAAAAATCATCCAAATTATATAAATATATTACGAATTATACAAATTATATAAATATTACAAATTATATACAAATTATTTGATTAAATATAACAAAAAAATCATCCAAATTATATAAATATATTACGAATTATACAAATTATATAAATATTACAAATTATACACAAATTATTTAATTAAATATTACAAAAAAATTATCCAAATTATATAAATATAATACAAATTATACAAATTATATAAATATTACAAATTATATACAAATTATTTGATTAAATATAACAAAAAAATCATCCAAATTATATAAATATATTACGAATTATACAAATTATATAAATATTACAAATTATATACAAATTATTTGATTAAATATAACAAAAAATCATCCAAATTATATAAATATATTACAATTATACAAATTATATAAATATTACAAATTATATACAAATTATTTGATTAAATATAACAAAAAAATCATCCAAATTATATAAATATATTACGAATTATACAAATTATATAAATATTACAAATTATATACAAATTATTTGATTAAATATAACAAAAAAATCATCCAAATTATATAAATATATTACGAATTATACAAATTATATAAATATTACAAATTATATACAAATTATTTGATTAAATATAACAAAAAAATCATCCAAATTATATAAATATATTACGAATTATACAAATTATATAAATATTACAAATTATACACAAATTATTTAATTAAATATTACAAAAAATTATCCAAATTATATAAATATAATACAAATTATACAAATTATATAAATATTACAAATTATATACAAATTATTTGATTAAATATAACAAAAAAATCATCCAAATTATATAAATATATTACGAATTATACAAATTATATAAATATTACAAATTATACACAAATTATTTGATTAAATATAACAAAAAAATCATCCAAATTATATAAATATATTACGAATTATACAAATTATATAAATATTACAAATTATATACAAATTATTTGATTAAATATAACAAAAAAATCATCCAAATTATATAAATATATTACGAATTATACAAATTATATAAATATTACAAATTATACACAAATTATTTAATTAAATATTACAAAAAAATTATCCAAATTATATAAATATATTACGAATTATACAAATTATATAAATATTACAAATTATATACAAATTATTTGATTAAATATAACAAAAAAATCATCCAAATTATATAAATATATTACGAATTATACAAATTATATAAATATTACAAATTATACACAAATTATTTGATTAAATATAACAAAAAAATCATCCAAATTATATAAATATATTACGAATTATACAAATTATATAAATATTACAAATTATATACAAATTATTTGATTAAATATAACAAAAAATCATCCAAATTATATAAATATATTACGAATTATACAAATTATATAAATATTACAAATTATATACAAATTATTTGATTAAATATAACAAAAAAATCATCCAAATTATATAAATATATTACGAATTATACAAATTATATAAATATTACAAATTATATACAAATTATTTGATTAAATATAACAAAAAAATCATCCAAATTATATATATATATTACGAATTATACAAATTATATAAATATTACAAATTATATACAAATTATTTGATTAAATATAACAAAAAAATCATCCAAATTATATAAATATATTACGAATTATACAAATTATATAAATATTACAAATTATACACAAATTATTTAATTAAATATTACAAAAAAATTATCAAATTATATAAATATAATACAAATTATACAAATTATATAAATATTACAAATTATATACAAATTATTTGATTAAATATAACAAAAAATCATCCAAATTATATAAATATATTACGAATTATACAAATTATATAAATATTACAAATTATATACAAATTATTTGATTAAATATAACAAAAAAATCATCCAAATTATATAAATATATTACGAATTATACAAATTATATAAATATTACAAATTATATACAAATTATTTGATTAAATATAACAAAAAAATCATCCAAATTATATAAATATATTACGAATTATACAAATTATATAAATATTACAAATTATACACAAATTATTTAATTAAATATTACAAAAAAATTATCCAAATTATATAAATATAATACAAATTATACAAATTATATAAATATTACAAATTATATACAAATTATTTGATTAAATATAACAAAAAATCATCCAAATTATATAAATATATTACGAATTATACAAATTATATAAATATTACAAATTATACACAAATTATTTAATTAAATATTACAAAAAAATTATCCAAATTATATAAATATAATACAAATTATACAAATTATATAAATATTACAAATTATATACAAATTATTTGATTAAATATAACAAAAAAATCATCCAAATTATATAAATATATTACGAATTATACAAATTATATAAATATTACAAATTATATACAAATTATTTGATTAAATATAACAAAAAATCATCCAAATTATATAAATATATTACGAATTATACAAATTATATAAATATTACAAATTATACACAAATTATTTAATTAAATATTACAAAAAAATTATCCAAATTATATAAATATAATACAAATTATACAAATTATATAAATATTACAAATTATATACAAATTATTTGATTAAATATAACAAAAAAATCATCCAAATTATATAAATATATTACGAATTATACAAATTATATAAATATTACAAATTATATACAAATTATTTGATTAAATATAACAAAAAAATCATCCAAATTATATAAATATATTACGAATTATACAAATTATATAAATATTACAAATTATACACAAATTATTTAATTAAATATTACAAAAAAATTATCCAAATTATATAAATATAATACAAATTATACAAATTATATAAATATTACAAATTATACACAAATTATTTAATTAAATATTACAAAAAAATTATCCAAATTATATAAATATAATACAAATTATACAAATTATATAAATATTACAAATTATATACAAATTATTTGATTAAATATAACAAAAAAATCATCCAAATTATATAAATATATTACGAATTATACAAATTATATAAATATTACAAATTATATACAAATTATTTGATTAAATATAACAAAAAAATCATCAAATTATATAAATATATTACGAATTATACAAATTATATAAATATTACAAATTATACACAAATTATTTAATTAAATATTACAAAAAATTATCCAAATTATATAAATATAATACAAATTATACAAATTATATAAATATTACAAATTATATACAAATTATTTGATTAAATATAACAAAAAATCATCCAAATTATATTAATATATTACGAATTATACAAATTATATAAATATTACAAATTATATACAAATTATTTGATTAAATATAACAAAAAATCATCCAAATTATATAAATATATTACGAATTATACAAATTATATAAATATTACAAATTATATACAAATTATTTGATTAAATATAACAAAAAAATCATCCAAATTATATAATATAATTATTATACAAATTATATAAATATTACAAATTATATACAAATTATTTGATTAAATATAACAAAAAAATCATCCAAATTATATAAATATATTGAATTATACAAATTATATAAATATTACAAATTATATACAAATTATTTGATTAAATATAACAAAAAATCATCCAAATTATATAAATATATTACGAATTATACAAATTATATAAATATTACAAATTATACACAAATTATTTGATTAAATATAACAAAAAAATCATCCAAATTATATAAATATAATACAAATTATACAAATTATATAAATATTACAAATTATATACAAATTATTTGATTAAATATAACAAAAAAATCATCCAAATTATATAAATATATTACGAATTATACAAATTATATAAATATTACAAATTATATACAAATTATTTAATTAAATATAACAAAAAAATCATCCAAATTATATAAATATATTACGAATTATACAAATTATATAAATATTACAAATTATACACAAATTATTTGATTAAATATAACAAAAAAATCATCCAAATTATATAAATATATTACGAATTATACAAATTATATAAATATTACAATTATATAAATTTTTGATTAAATATAACAAAAAAATCATCCAAATTATATAAATATATTTACGAATTATACAAATTATATAAATATTACAAATTATATACAAATTATTTGATTAAATATAACAAAAAAATCATCCAAATTATATAAATATATTACGAATTATACAAATTATATAAATATTACAAATTATACAAATTATTTGATTAAATATAACAAAAAAATCATCCAAATTATATAAATATATTACGAATTATACAAATTATATAAATATTACAAATTATATACAAATTATTTGATTAAATATAACAAAAAAATCATCCAAATTATATAAATATATTACGAATTATACAAATTATATAAATATTACAAATTATACACAAATTATTTAATTAAATATTACAAAAAAATTATCCAAATTATATAAATATAATACAAATTATACAAATTATATAAATATTACAAATTATATACAAATTATTTGATTAAATATAACAAAAAAATCATCCAAATTATATAAATATATTACGAATTATACAAATTATATAAATATTACAAATTATATACAAATTATTTGATTAAATATAACAAAAAAATCATCCAAATTATATAAATATATTACGAATTATACAAATTATATAAATATTACAAATTATACACAAATTATTTAATTAAATATTACAAAAAATTATCCAAATTATATAAATATAATACAAATTATACAAATTATATAAATATTACAAATTATATACAAATTATTTGATTAAATATAACAAAAAAATCATCCAAATTATATAAATATATTACGAATTATACAAATTATATAAATATTACAAATTATATACAAATTATTTGATTAAATATAACAAAAAAATCATCCAAATTATATAAATATATTACGAATTATACAAATTATATAAATATTACAAATTATATACAAATTATTTGATTAAATATAACAAAAAAATCATCCAAATTATATAAATATATTACGAATTATACAAATTATATAAATATTACAAATTATACACAAATTATTTAATTAAATATTACAAAAAAATTATCCAAATTATATAAATATAATACAAATTATACAAATTATATAAATATTACAAATTATATACAAATTATTTGATTAAATATAACAAAAATCATCCAAATTATATAAATATATTACGAATTATACAAATTATATAAATATTACAAATTATATACAAATTATTTGATTAAATATAACAAAAAAATCATCCAAATTATATAAATATATTACGAATTATACAAATTATATAAATATTACAAATTATATACAAATTATTTAATTAAATATAACAAAAAAATCATCCAAATTATATAAATATATTACGAATTATACAAATTATATAAATATTACAAATTATATACAAATTATTTAATTAAATATTACAAAAAAATTATCCAAATTATATAAATATAATACAAATTATACAAATTATATAAATATTACAAATTATACACAAATTATTTAATTAAATATTACAAAAAAATTATCCAAATTATATAAATATAATACAAATTATACAAATTATATAAATATTACAAATTATATACAAATTATTTGATTAAATATAACCAAAAAAATCATCCAAATTATATAAATATATTACGAATTATACAAATTATATAAATATTACAAATTATATACAAATTATTTGATTAAATATAACAAAAAAATCATCCAAATTATATAAATATATTACGAATTATACAAATTATATAAATATTACAAATTATATACAAATTATTTGATTAAATATAACAAAAAATCATCCAAATTATATAAATATATTACGAATTATACAAATTATATAAATATTACAAATTATATACAAATTATTTGATTAAATATAACAAAAAAAATCATCAAATTATATAAATATATTACGAATTATACAAATTATATAAATATTACAAATTATACACAAATTATTTAATTAAATATTACAAAAAAATTATCCAAATTATATAAATATAATACAAATTATACAAATTATATAAATATTACAAATTATATACAAATTATTTGATTAAATATAACAAAAATCATCCAAATTATATAAATATATTACGAATTATACAAATTATATAAATATTACAAATTATATACAAATTATTTGATTAAATATAACAAAAAATCATCCAAATTATATAAATATATTACGAATTATACAAATTATATAAATATTACAAATTATATACAAATTATTTGATTAAATATAACAAAAAAATCATCCAAATTATATAAATATATTACGAATTATACAAATTATATAAATATTACAAATTATACACAAATTATTTAATTAAATATTACAAAAAAATTATCCAAATTATATAAATATAATACAAATTATACAAATTATATAAATATTACAAATTATATACAAATTATTTGATTAAATATAACAAAAAAATCATCCAAATTATATAAATATATTACGAATTATACAAATTATATAAATATTACAAATTATATACAAATTATTTGATTAAATATAACAAAAAATCATCCAAATTATATAAATATATTACGAATTATACAAATTATATAAATATTACAAATTATACACAAATTATTTAATTAAATATTACAAAAAAATTATCCAAATTATATAAATATAATACAAATTATACAAATTATATAAATATTACAAATTATACACAAATTATTTAATTAAATATTACAAAAATTATCCAAATTATATAAATATAATACAAATTATACAAATTATATAAATATTACAAATTATATACAAATTATTTGATTAAATATAACAAAAAAATCATCCAAATTATATAAATATATTACGAATTATACAAATTATATAAATATTACAAATTATATACAAATTATTTGATTAAATATAACAAAAAAATCATCCAAATTATATAAATATATTACGAATTATACAAATTATATAAATATTACAAATTATACACAAATTATTTAATTAAATATTACAAAAATTATCCAAATTATATAAATATAATACAAATTATACAAATTATATAAATATTACAAATTATATACAAATTATTTGATTAAATATAACAAAAAAATCATCCAAATTATATAAATATATTACGAATTATACAAATTATATAAATATTACAAATTATATACAAATTATTTGATTAAATATAACAAAAAATCATCCAAATTATATAAATATATTACGAATTATACAAATTATATAAATATTACAAATTATACACAAATTATTTAATTAAATATTACAAAAAAATTATCCAAATTATATAAATATAATACAAATTATACAAATTATATAAATATTACAAATTATATACAAATTATTTGATTAAATATAACAAAAAAATCATCCAAATTATATAAATATATTACGAATTATACAAATTATATAAATATTACAAATTATATACAAATTATTTGATTAAATATAACAAAAAAATCATCCAAATTATATAAATATATTACGAATTATACAAATTATATAAATATTACAAATTATACACAAATTATTTAATTAAATATTACAAAAAAATTATCCAAATTATATAAATATAATACAAATTATACAAATTATATAAATATTACAAATTATATACAAATTATTTGATTAAATATAACAAAAAAATCATCCAAATTATATAAATATATTACGAATTATACAAATTATATAAATATTACAAATTATATACAAATTATTTGATTAAATATAACAAAAAAATCATCCAAATTATATAAATATATTACGAATTATACAAATTATATAAATATTACAAATTATACACAAATTATTTAATTAAATATTACAAAAAAATTATCCAAATTATATAAATATAATACAAATTATACAAATTATATAAATATTACAAATTATATACAAATTATTTGATTAAATATAACAAAAAAATCATCCAAATTATATAAATATATTACGAATTATACAAATTATATAAATATTACAAATTATATACAAATTATTTGATTAAATATAACAAAAAATCATCCAAATTATATAAATATATTACGAATTATACAAATTATATAAATATTACAAATTATATACAAATTATTTGATTAAATATAACAAAAAAATCATCCAAATTATATAAATATATTACGAATTATACAAATTATATAAATATTACAAATTATATACAAATTATTTGATTAAATATAACAAAAAAATCATCCAAATTATATAAATATATTACGAATTATACAAATTATATAAACATTACAAATTATACACAAATTATTTAATTAAATATTACAAAAAATTATCCAAATTATATAAATATAATACAAATTATACAAATTATATAAATATTACAAATTATATACAAATTATTTGATTAAATATAACAAAAAAATCATCCAAATTATATAAATATATTACGAATTATACAAATTATATAAATATTACAAATTATATACAAATTATTTGATTAAATATAACAAAAAAATCATCCAAATTATATAAATATATTACGAATTATACAAATTATATAAATATTACAAATTATACACAAATTATTTAATTAAATATTACAAAAAAATTATCCAAATTATATAAATATAATACAAATTATACAAATTATATAAATATTACAAATTATATACAAATTATTTGATTAAATATAACAAAAAAATCATCCAAATTATATAAATATATTACGAATTATACAAATTATATAAATATTACAAATTATATACAAATTATTTGATTAAATATAACAAAAAAATCATCCAAATTATATAAATATATTACGAATTATACAAATTATATAAATATTACAAATTATACACAAATTATTTAATTAAATATTACAAAAAATTATCCAAATTATATAAATATAATACAAATTATACAAATTATATAAATATTACAAATTATATACAAATTATTTGATTAAATATAACAAAAAAATCATCCAAATTATATAAATATATTACGAATTATACAAATTATATAAATATTACAAATTATATACAAATTATTAAATTAAATATTACAAAAAAATTATCCAAATTATATAAATATATTACGAATTATACAAATTATATAAATATTACAAATTATATACAAATTATTTGATTAAATATAACAAAAAAATCATCCAAATTATATAAATATATTACGAATTATACAAATTATATAAATATTACAAATTATATACAAATTATTTGATTAAATATTACAAAAAAATCATCCAAATTATATAAATATATTACGAATTATACAAATTATATAAATATTACAAATTATACACAAATTATTTAATTAAATATTACAAAAAATTATCCAAATTATATAAATATAATACAAATTATACAAATTATATAAATATTACAAATTATATACAAATTATTTGATTAAATATAACAAAAAAATCATCCAAATTATATAAATATATTACGAATTATACAAATTATATAAATATTACAAATTATATACAAATTATTTGATTAAATATTACAAAAAATCATCCAAATTATATAAATATATTACGAATTATACAAATTATATAAATATTACAAATTATATACAAATTATTTGATTAAATATAACAAAAAAATCATCCAAATTATATAAATATATTACGAATTATACAAATTATATAAATATTACAAATTATATACAAATTATTTGATTAAATATAACAAAAAAATCATCCAAATTATATAAATATATTACGAATTATACAAATTATATAAATATTACAAATTATATACAAATTATTTGATTAAATATAACAAAAAATCATCCAAATTATATAAATATATTACGAATTATACAAATTATATAAATATTACAAATTATACACAAATTATTTAATTAAATATTACAAAAAATTATCCAAATTATATAAATATAATACAAATTATACAAATTATATAAATATTACAAATTATATACAAATTATTTGATTAAATATAACAAAAAAATCATCCAAATTATATAAATATATTACGAATTATACAAATTATATAAATATTACAAATTATATACAAATTATTTGATTAAATATAACAAAAAAATCATCCAAATTATATAAATATATTACGAATTATACAAATTATATAAATATTACAAATTATACACAAATTATTTAATTAAATATTACAAAAAAATTATCCAAATTATATAAATATAATACAAATTATACAAATTATATAAATATTACAAATTATATACAAATTATTTGATTAAATATAACAAAAAAATCATCCAAATTATATAAATATATTACGAATTATACAAATTATATAAATATTACAAATTATATACAAATTATTTGATTAAATATAACAAAAAAATCATCCAAATTATATAAATATATTACGAATTATACAAATTATATAAATATTACAAATTATACACAAATTATTTAATTAAATATTACAAAAAAATATCCAAATTATATAAATATAATACAAATTATACAAATTATATAAATATTACAAATTATATACAAATTATTTGATTAAATATAACAAAAAAATCATCCAAATTATATAAATATATTACGAATTATACAAATTATATAAATATTACAAATTATATACAAATTATTTGATTAAATATAACAAAAAAATCATCCAAATTATATAAATATATTACGAATTATACAAATTATATAAATATTACAAATTATATACAAATTATTTGATTAAATATTACAAAAAAATCATCCAAATTATATAAATATATTACGAATTATACAAATTATATAAATATTACAAATTATATACAAATTATTTGATTAAATATAACAAAAAAATCATCCAAATTATATAAATATATTACAATTATACAAATTATATAAATATTACAAATTATATACAAATTATTTGATTAAATATAACAAAAAAATCATCCAAATTATATAAATATATTACGAATTATACAAATTATATAAATATTACAAATTATATACAAATTATTTGATTAAATATAACAAAAAAATCATCCAAATTATATAAATATATTACGAATTATACAAATTATATAAATATTACAAATTATACACAAATTATTTAATTAAATATTACAAAAAAATTATCCAAATTATATAAATATAATACAAATTATACAAATTATATAAATATTACAAATTATATACAAATTATTTGATTAAATATAACAAAAAAATCATCCAAATTATATAAATATATTACGAATTATACAAATTATATAAATATTACAAATTATACACAAATTATTTAATTAAATATTACAAAAAAAATTAGACAAATTAAATAAATATTACAAATTATAAAATATAAATTACAAATAAAAATTATAATTATAATATTACAAATTATATTTTTTAATAAAATTTGCAAAAAAAAAGAAAAGAAAAAGTTTTTAGAAAAAAACCTTTATGCAATATTTTTGACGATTATCAAATTTATCCTCAACTTTAAACACAGTACTATAACGACCCATTGATAATGTTTCGAACAAAAAGCGCCCCTCAATAACTGTTCCGGGCGGTAATTGAATTGCAAGCGGATTTGTCTTACTCATCACACTATAACACAGGTTACTTTTTTTTTTTTTTTTTAATTTGCTTTTTTAAAATTTTTTAAATTACTTTTTTTTTAAGTTACTATACAAACCTGAAATTTTATGCATTTTTTCCTTAGACTATGCGAATTTTTATTTTAGAAATTTTAGACTATGCGAATTTTTATTTTAGAAATTTTAGACTATGCGAATTTTTATTTTAGAAATTTTAGACTATGCGAATTTTTATTTTAGAAATTTTAGACTATGCGAATTTTTATTTTAGAAATTTTAGACTATGCGAATTTTTATTTTAGAAATTTTAGACTATGCGAATTTTTATTTTAGAAATTTTAGACTATGCGAATTTTTATTTTAGAAATTTTAGACTATGCGAATTTTTATTTTAGAAATTTTAGACTATACGAATTTTTATTTTAGAAATTTTAGACTATGCGAATTTTTACTTTAAAAATTTTAGACTTTACGAATTTTTATTTTAGAAATTTTAGACTATGCGAATTTTTATTTTAGAAATTTTAGACTATGCGAATTTTTATTTTAGAAATTTTAGACTATGCGAATTTTTATTTTCAAAATTTTAGACTTTACGAATTTTTATTTCAGAAATTTTGTTTATGATAAAAAAAAAAATGCATGATGGACTGATTAATAAACTTTGCATCACTGATTACTGATAATGAAGTGACAATGATATCAGCTGATAATGATATCAGCTGAACAAGAAACTTTAATGTAATATACAGAAAATTTTTGATTAACAAAGGTTTCCTTCAACTATTTTAAGTATATTTAATTATCAAATTAATTATTGTATTACCTAATAAAGTTAATCAGCAACTTTTAATCATTTCATCAGTAATTTGATATTTTAATTTCTTGTGCAAATTGCAATAATTTTAAAATCAAAATTCAATTATTCAAAATGTCAAAACAAACGTACCATTGATTCTTCATAATTAAACAATATTAAGTAAATGTAAAACAAAGTTATTTATAAGTACTAAGTAAAATTTGCATAAGTTAAAGTATAAGTTAAACCAATTGTTGCTAAGTATTTTTCATATCAGTAAATAACAACACGTATTTTCTTACGTGTTTTAAGCGTTTGCTGAAATCAGTTTTTAGGGGTAAAATAGTTGACAGATAACAATTTTCACGTACGATAGTACTTAACGTCACGTGACATTTTGTTTTCACGCATATAAGAGATCAAAAATTCTTTGCAGTTGTTTTTCTCATTTATATTTAGGCAATGAATAAAAAAAAGCCAAAAATAAGCATAGAAATGCTTGGTAATTAAATCACTGTCTATGAATTATAGGCTAAAAGGCCAACTTGGCTTGTAAGGCTAATTATTAATGAGGTTTCAATGTAAAATATTATCGAGCAGAATGGTTGAATTGTAGGCTAAAATGCCAACTTGGCTTGTAAGCCTAATTATTTATAAGGCTTCAATGCCAAATATTATCTAGCAGAATGGCTGAATTGTAGGCCAAGATGTGAGCTTGGCTTGTAAGCCTAATTATTTATAAGGCTTCAATGTAAAATATTATCGAGCAGAATGGTTGAATTGTGTGGCCAAGATGTGATCTTGACTTGTAAGGCTAATTATTGATGTGGCCTTCAATGTGAAATATTATCGAGCAGAATGATTGAATTCTGGGCCAAGATGTGATCTTGGCTTGTAAGCCTAATTATTTATAAGGCTTCAATGTCAAATATTATCTAGCAGAATGATTGAATTCTAGGCCAAGATGTGATCTTGGCTTGTAAGGCTAATTATTTATAAGGGTTCAATGTCAAATATTATCTAGCAGAATGATTGAATTGTGTGGCCAAGATGTGATCTTGGCTTTTAAGCCTAATTATTTATAAGGGTTCAATGTCAAATATTATCTAGCAGAATGATTGAATTCTAGGCCAAGATGTGATCTTGGCTTGTAAGGCTAATTATTGATGTGGCCTTCAATGTAAAATACTATCTAGCAGAATGATTGAATTGTGTGGCCAAGATGTGATCTTGGCTTGTAAGCCTAATTATTTATAAGGCTTTAATGTCAAATATTAGCCAACAAAATGATTTACTTTATCCAAACATATGCAAACAAAAAAAACGATAGCAAATAAAATTAAAACAATTTGTTATAATTTATCTTTGTCATACATAACTATCATTTTATAATAGCAATAACCACCTGAATACAAACATTTTAAATAAAAATAAAATAAAATTTTATTCAAAAAAAGAAAATACAATTTTAAGTATTACTTTTAGATTAATATATATTAAAAAAATTTAATTTGTTCAAATTTAATTCTAACTTTTGTCATCCATACTATCTGTCTAATAGCTAATTTCATTTGTTAATTAATTATTATTAATTAACTATTTTATCAGATAAATTATTACTGTTCAAATTATTGGTACTAATTTATCATTTCTTTTTTTTAATATTTACAATTGATAAAATTGATAAAAATATATTTTTTTCTTCATTGAAATTTTTAAAATTAATTAATTAAATTAATTCGTAATGAAAATAAAAATAATATAAAATCAAACCATTCCACTTCAATCATATAGAATTTACAATTTCTTTTTGCAAAATTTTTCAAAAAAAAAAAAAAAGATAGAAACAGTAATTGAATAATTTATTAAATAATTCCTTTTTTGACAATAAAAAAAAAAGTTAAATGTTAATCGGAAAATAATAAAAATTAAATTTTAATTAATATTTTCCTTTTTATCAACAATATAAATAAATTTTTAACTATAAATTTCTCAAAAAAAAAAACAAAATTTGATTTAAAAATTTTAAATTTTAATTGTGCAATTAATTTGCATTATTAAATTTCAAATAAATACAAAAAAAAAAAAAAAAGTGAGAACAATTTTTTTTTTATTTTGCATTTTTTTCATAATATAAATTTAATTCATTGAAGTAATCTCGAAATATTTATCATTCTTTATCATTCATAAAAAATTCCTTATCAGTTTATCAGTTTTCATTTACTTGCATTCAAATTAATTTTTTCATTTTCTGATGCTTGAAATGATTGTTTGGAAGTGTTTGTCGGCGAATTTGTTTGTTTGGAAATATTTGTCATCGAATTTGATTTTGTTTTTAATGATTGCAAATCCTTTAATAAAAATTATTATCATTTAATCATTTCATTGATTTGTATCAATCATATCAATTTATCATTTTTAATTGAATTGATACTGATAAAGTAAATTGATAATAGCTATCATACTTCTATTTAAATGATTTAATAATGATTTTGATAAAAAAATTTTTTTTTTGTTATCAAAATTATTGCTATAATTTAACAAAAAAAAAGAGCAATTTAATAACTTATAATTAATTAACTCTAATTTAAATTTGTTAAAAGTTAACAGAAAAAAACAATTTAATAACTTATAAATAATTAATTCGAATTTTGAATTTAAATTTGTTAAAATTTAAACAAAGAAAAACAATTTAATGACCTATAGTTAATTAACTCTAATTTGAATTTAAATTTGTTAAAATTTAACAAAAAATTTAAAAGTTTATAATTAATTAATTCTAATTTTGAATTCAAATTTGTTAAAATTTAAACAAAAAAAACGACTTAATGACTTATAACTAATTAACTCTAATTTAAATTTGTTAAAATTTAACAAAAAATTTAAAAGTTTATAATCAATTAATTCTAATTTTGAATTCAAATTTGTTAAAATTTAAACAAAAAAAAACAATTTAATAACCTATAATTAATTAACTCTAATTTAAATTTGTTAAAATTTAACAAAAAAAAAACGATTTAATAACTTATAACTAATTAACTCTAATTTAAATTTGTTAATATTTAACAAAAAACGATTTAGTAACTTATAATTAATTAACTCTAATTTAAATTTGTTAAAATTTAACAAAAAATTTAAAAGTTTATAATCAATTAATTCTAATTTTGAATTCAAATTTGTTAAAATTTAAACAAAAAAAAACAATTTAATGACTTATAATTAATTAACTCTAATTTAAATTTGTTAAAATTTAACAAAAAAAAAACGATTTAATGACTTATAACTAATTAACTCTAATTTAAATTTGTTAAAATTTAACAAAAAACGATCTAATAACTTATAATTAATTAACTCTAATTTAAATTTGTTAAAATTTAACAACAAAAAATAAAAAATTTAATAACTAATATTTAATTAACTTTAATTTAAATGAAACTTTAATGAAAATAATTACTTGTTTTGGTGACAATTTTACATTTTCCATTTTGTCACCTTCATTAATCGTTTTGATGTTTGATGTTTTCGAAATATTACAATCATCTTTAAATAAACTTTCTGAAAGGACTGGTCGTCGTGGTCCAATTGGTTTCATTCCTACACCATATTTTTCACCATCACGGCGAATTGTCTATAAAAAATTTTAGAAATTTTTAAAAAGAATTTAAAAAAAAAAAAAACTTACTTTAAATTATCATATAAGTATATTCATTTTATATTTTAAATTTTAAAAATAGATAATGAATATTTATTAAAATAAAACAAATTACTTATATGACAGGAATTTTATTTTAAATTATCATATAAATATATTCATTTTATATAAATTTTATATTTTAAATTTTAAAAATAGATAATGAATATTTATTTTAATAAAATAAATTACTTATATGATAGGAATTTTATTTTAAGTTATCATATAAGTATATTCATTTTAATTTTAAATTTTAAAAATAGATAATGAATAATTATTGTAATAAAATAAATTACTTATATGATAGAAATTTTATTTTAAGTTATCATATGGAATATATTCATTTTTAAATAAATTTTATATTTTAAATTTTAAAAATAGATAATAAATATTTATTGTAATAAATTAAATTACTTATATGATAGAAATCTTATTTTAAGTTATCATATAAGTATATTCATTTTATATTTTAAATTTTAAAAATAGATAATAAATATTTATTGTAATAAATTAAATTACTTATATGATAGGAATTTTATTTTAAGTTATCATATAAGTATATTCATTTTATATTTTGAATTTTAAAAATAGATAATAAATATTTATTGTAATAAATTAAATTACTTATATGATAGGAATCTTATTTTAAGTTATCATATAAGTATATTCATTTTATATTTTAAATTTTAAAAATGCATAATGAATAATTATTTTAATAAATTAATATACTTATAATTAAAACACATATTTTAAGTTATCATATAAATTTATTCATTTTATATAAATTTTATATTTTAAATTTCTAAAAATAAATAATAAACAAATTTTTTGTATTAAATTAAATTACTTATATAATAGGTTGGTTAGCAAAAATAATTGTGAAAATTTGAATAAATATTTATATAAAATATAAATATATATTTAATTAATATAAATATAATACATAAAATTAAAATATAAAAATGAAATTCAAAAAAAAAAGAAAATTTTTTTTAAAAAAAAAAAAAAGAGAAAATTAAACCGCATAAAATCCTAATCGACCTCTGGTTGGAATAAATTGTAAACCGGAAATTTGTGGCCTTGGAATTTGTACCGGTTCCATATTACATAATGAATCACGTACTGCTGCCATTAACTATCCGGAATTCTTTTTTTGTCTTTTCAGGAAAGTATTATTATTAATAAATGTTAATAATAATAATAATAATCTATAATAAAATGAAATTTGCTAAAAATATATTTTTTCAAATTAATTTTATAAAATTAAAAATGAAATTATCAGTATTTAAAAATATAAAAATGAATAATGCAAATTTTAATTAAAAATTTAAATTGATAAGATAAGAAATATTTTTTTTTCTTTTTAAATTTTAATAAGCATTTGCATTAGCAAAAATAATATATTAATTTAAGCAAATAATTTTTGATTATTATAAAATTTAAGTTTGTCATTTTTTTTTTTTAAAAATTAAACAATTAATTGTATATCTTTTTTACTTTATTTTTTTTGAAAAATAAATCTTTCTTTAAAATTTCTCAAATTATTATTTAAAAAAAAAATGATTGATTGAAAATTTTTTTTTTAAATTCGTTTCGAATGAAACGAATTTAAAAAAGGAATGCATAACCAATCAAAATTTCTAGTTAAATAATATTAAATTATGCAATCTTCTCTATTTGATAAATCAAAAAAAAAGTCCGATAAATTGAAAAATTTTTGTAATTCCAAAATTTGCATTTATAAAATATTTTATTAAATTACTTCTTTAGTTTTCAAAATCTTTTTTAATTTAAAAAAAAAAATTTGAACTTTTTTAAATTTAAAATTCTTCTATCAAATGATTATACTATCCAATCAATCAATAGCTCAGATCATTTACTCATTTTTTACCTTCGATTTTATTTTACTAGTGTAATATCATTCGAAATATTCTTATCACTTATCATCCCGCAAAAAATCAATAGCTCAGATCATCTATTTCCTCATGTAATATCATTCGAAATATTCTTATCACTTATCATATCACCAGAAAATCAATACCTTAGATCACCTATTCATTTATGTAATATCATTCAAAAATTGTTATCACTTATCATATCACAATAAATCACTAACTCAGATCACCTATTCATTTATGTAATATCATTCAAAAATTGTTATCACTTATCATATCACAATAAATCAATAACTCAGATCATCTATTCATTTATGTAATATCATTCAAAACTTGTTATGAGCTTATCATATCACATGAAATCAATAGTTTAAATTAACTATTCACTTATTACTTTTCATTGTATTATATAGTAGTATAATATCATTCAAAAATTGTTATCACTTATCATATCACAATAAATCAATAACTCAGATCATCTATTCATTCATGTAATATCATTCAAAAATTGTTATCACTTATCATATCACAATAAATCAATAACTCAGATCATCTATTCATTTATGTAATATCATTCAAAACTTGTTATGAGCTTATCATATCACATGAAATCAATAGTTTAAATTAACTATTCACTTATTACTTTTCATTGTATTATATAGTAGTATAATATCATTCAAAAATTGTTATCACTTATCATATCACAATAAATCAATAACTCAGATCATCTATTCATTTATGTAATATCATTCAAAACTTGTTATGAGCTTATCATATCACATGAAATCAATAGTTTAAATTAACTATTCACTTATTACTTTTCATTGTATTATATAGTAGTATAATATCATTCAAAAATTGTTATCACTTATCATATCACAATAAATCAATAACTCAGATCATCTATTCATTTATGTAATATCATTCAAAACTTGTTATGAGCTTATCATATCACAAGAAATCAATAGTTTAAATTAACTATTCACTTATTACTTTTCATTGTATTATATAGTAGTATAATATCATTCAAAAATTCTTATCACTTATCATATCACAATAAATCAATAACTCAGATCATCTATTCATTTATGTAATATCATTCAAAACTTGTTATGAGCTTATCATATCACAAGAAATCAATAGTTTAAATTAACTATTCACTTATTACTTTTCATTGTATTATATAGTAGTATAATATCATTCAAAAATTCTTATCACTTATCATATCACAGTAAAAATAAAACTGATTTAAATAGGTTATTTCTTGAAAAAAAAAAAAACGATCATTGTTTACAAAATATATCAAAATTAAAAGTAAACAAATAGTAAAAATAAGAAAACATTGAAATTCAAAACAAAAAAAAAAGAAAGAAGAAAATATATTTTGGAATATTATTTTTTTTTTGTTACATAAAAATGACCTTTCAAAAAATTATTCATTTTTCAAGGTCAAAGTAACTATCATGTCCCATTGATATGTTACTGAATGTATTGAGATATAACTTCTTCTAAAATGTATTTGTAAAATTGTTTCATTTTTTTTTTTAAAGTTTAAATTTGTTGTAATTTTTAAAATAAAAAAAAATTTTTTTTTTTCTTAGTTTAATTAATTGATCACAAATTTTTATGAAATTTTATTGCAAAAGAAAAAAAAATTGTACAATAAACTTTCATTTTTAAATGAAATTTATGGATATTTTTTTCGTTTTTCATTTTTAGTTTTTTTTTTAAAAAAAATAATAATTTTGCTTAAAATTTGTTAAAACAGTTTTATAATATATAGGAAAATAAGCAAGTAAGTAAAAATATAAAGTAAAAATATAATTAAAATTTAGAGTACTGTAAATAATTAAATTTAAATTAAAATGTGAAAATTTCTAATGCACAAGTAAGTATGTAAGTAAAAATATAAAACATTATAATTAAAATTGAGAGCATTGTAAATAAAAATTAAATTTAAATTAAAATCAATAATTCAATCATTCGTAATTCTTTTATTAAAAAAGTTAATGAAATTAAAACAATGATAAAAAAAAAATTTGAAAAAAATATTTTGCTAAGTAGCAAAAGATTTCACACAAGTAAAATTCTTATTTTTTATTTTTTTTAAAAAAAAATATTATAAAAATAATAAATAATTCAAATTAATTGTTTAAATTTTTAAGAAAAATTTTTTATGAATTTTAGAAATAAAAGAATTTTTTTTGTGCGCCGACAACAAATATAAACAAAATAAAATTTTACAATTGATAAGAAAACTTATCAATTATTGATTTATATTCAAATTCAATCTTCAACATAGAAATTGAAATATAGTAATTGAAATAAAATTAAATTTTTTAAATTTATATTTTATAAATATTTTTATCATACAATAAAGTAATAAATAAGAATTTTTTTTTAAGTACAAAAAAAAAATATACTCAAATAATTAGCAAAAATACGTTGAAGTAAAAATAGAAATGAAATTCATTCAAATTATTTAATTGTTAACATAAAATTGTAATATTTTAGATTAAATATGTTTACATTATATAATAATTTATTGTCATAAAATAATTTTTTCATTTTTAAAAAAACAAAAATTATTTTAAATATTTAATTTTGGAATTTTAGGAAAAAAAAGAAAGCAACAATATGAGAAATACATTTTTTTTTTCGGGTAAATAGAGCAAAATAATAGCAAAAAAAAAAATAAATAATTATGACAACAACAAAAATTAGGGAATTATCAACAACAACAAAAAAAAAAAAAAGAGGACAGAAAGAGCAATTTTTAGATGAATAGAAACGATTAACACTAATAATTATTGTAGCAAAAGTTTTGGTGGAAAAAAAAAGAGGAAGGAGAAAAAACTTTTAGTAAATAGAGCAAAATAACCCAAATAATAGTGACATCATTAATAATAATAATAATAATAATAATAATAATAATAATAATAATAATAATAATAATAATAATAATAATAGCAGTAGAAATAAGGATGACAACAGATATGGATAATAAATGATAAATAACAACAACAGTGACAATAACAACAGCAACTAGTGACATCATTAATAATAATAATAGTAACAATAATAATAATGATAATGTAATAATAAATAATTGTAATAATAGCAGTAGTAATAATGACGACAACATATGGATAATAAATATAAATAACAATAACGGCGACAGCAGCAACAACAATAATAACAACAACAATGATAATAGTAATAATAATAATCAGCAACAACAACAATAGCAACAGCAGAAGCGGTAGTAATAGCGAAGATACTGATAATAAATATAATTTATCATTACTATTATTACTAAACAACAATAAGAACGACAATGATAATAGTAATAGTAATGATAATAATAATAGCAACAATAACAATAACAATGGCAAAAGCAATAGCAATGGCGATGATACTGATAATAAATATAACTTATCACTACTGAACAACAATAAGAACAACAACAATAGTAATAATAATAACAATAATAATAATAGCAACAATAACAATAGTATAGTAATAATAATAATAATGATAACAATAATAATAGCAACAACAACAATAAAAACAACAAAAAATAGTAGCAATAATAATAATGATAACAATAACAATAATAATAGCAGAATAACAATATCGACGATACTGATAATAAATATAATTTATCACTATTATCACTACTATAACGAATCTACGAAAATGCCATTTCAGTAAAAATATTTTCAAAAAGTCAATGTTTCGGAGTTCTGATCGAAGCAACTGATTAAAATGACAAAAGAAGATAATATACTTAGATGATTATCTGATAATTTGCATGGATTAACTTACTTACTTATTACTTTACTTTCTAAGGAAATGAAAAAAAGTATTCGAAAGTAAATAAAAGAGAGATAAGATTGAAAGATTAGAGTGACGGCAGAAGAATAATTTGTGCAACTGAAGCGAAATTAATTTTTAAAACAGGATGATTTTATGGAAGAGGGAGAGAGAGAGAGAGAGAGGAGGGGGGGGAGGAGGAGAAGAAAGATTAATGAAAATTTTGAAATAAACAAAAATTGAAATGATTGATGTCATAATAAGACAAAATTGATAATAATTAATGATAATAATAATTAATAATTGATAATAGCAGTGATTAAATTTATTTTAATTAAATTTAAGAAAACAAAATTAGACTGAACTTATATATTTAAATTTTGAATTAAAATTTCTCAGTGATAAATAATTTTAATAGAACAAATTGTTTCTTATTATTATTATGATTAACAAACTATTTATTATGGAGCTATTATTATTATGAATTTTTAAAATTTAAAACTTAAACCGAAATGAAAATAATTTTTAAAATTAAAATTAAACTTAACTTCGACTATTTTATCTCATATCATTTTCTTTCAGCACAAATATTCAATATTTTCTGATATTATTTACTATTATTAAATGAAAAATAATTGTACAGCTAAAGTGAAAATTTTTTTTTTTAAAATTAAAATTTAAACTGAAATGAAAATAATTTTTAAACCTAAAATATATTATTTACAATAACAATAATACGAGGAACAATAACAGAGACAACAATAACACAAAAAAAGGAAGCAAAAAAATAGATCAAAAATCTTTTAAAAATTTTTTCCAAGAATTAAAAATTTAAATAGCGATGGTTAGTAAATTTTTAATTTCATTCACAAATACCTTTTTTCTTCCGTTAAAATCAAATTTAATAATTTGAATAAATTTTTGAAGTGATATTTCAAAAAATTGTCGAAATTTTGATTAAAATCTTTTTGTGAAAAAAAAAAAAAAAAAAAACTCAATTACATTTTATATTTATTATTATTTACTTTCATAAATAGTTATCAGTAATTTCATAAATGAGAAATAATATTTTGACAAAAACAAAAGAAAACTAAGATTGATTATTTGGAAAATATTTTCAATTTTTTTTTTTTCAAATGTGCCTTTAATTAAAAATCGAAAATATTTTAAATTATTCAAATCAAATTTAATTTCATATTTATTTTCTATTCAAGAAAAATTTCCTAAAAATAATTATTACCTATAAAAAAAAAAACTTTTGAAGCATTTTGATAAGTTTTATATGAAATTGAAATTAATTTTCAAAAAAATATATAAAACTATTGATTACTTCTCTCTCTCTCAAAAAAAAAAAAAAAATTACAACTAGAAAAAATAATTGTTTAATAATAACGAACATTTTTGAATTAATTAATTAATTAATTAATGGTTGCCTAATAATAACAAACAATTTTGAATAAATTAATTAACGACTGTCTAATAATAAGAAACAATTTTGAATTAATTAATTAATGATTGTTTAATAATAACAAACAATTTTGAATTAATTAATTAATTAATGATTGTTTAATGATAACAAATAATTTTGAATTATTTAATTAATCAAATAATGATTGTTTAATAATAACAAATTATTTTGAATTAATTAATTAATAATATATAGCAATCAAATTTCATTAATTAATTGAAAATGTAATTCTGTTAAATCATTTTCAATTTTTAATTTATTCATTACACAACAACAACAACAACAACAACAGCAATTGCAACAACAATAACAATAACAACAGCAACAGTATTTGTCATAAATCAATTGACTCATTCATATAATAAATTGGTAATAAACATAAAATGGTTGACTGATTAATTATTACAAATACATTTAATTAATTTAATGTTAACAAAATTAATTAATGTTTGCGATTCATTTTAATAAATTCAATCAATTTATTTATAATTAATTTATTAAAATCAATTTAATTATAAAATTAATTTACTCATACATAATTCATACATTTATCTTTTATATTTTAATAAATTATTATTTATTTTCTAAACATTTAAATTATTATGCATATTTATTTGTAAAACAAAGCACATTTTGTTAATATTTCGATTTGTAAGAAAAGAAATTAAATTTGAAAAAGTAATCAAAAAAATTATAAAAATTTAATTTACAAAGGGGAAAAAAAGAAAAGGTACTTAAATTATTATAAGTTAGGCAAAAAAAAAAAAGGAAAATTGAAAAAATGAAACCAATTGAAAGAGAGAAAAAACCCTCTTCAATTACTATTGTTGGATGTTTGTATTTCGAGTACTTCTTGACTGACTAATACTACAAATAAAACTTTTATTATTATTACTAATACCCAGAAGTACTACAATAACTATTTGTGATAATTTCGATAAATTTAATTCATTTACTTGAAATCAACTACTGTAAATATTACTGCAACAATAAGGACTAGGATTATTGCAAATATTAATGCAGTAGCAAAAACCGCCACTATTGCTGCAATATTACTGCAACAATAAGAACTAATACTACGACAAATATTAATGCAACAATAGGGGCTACTATTGTAAATATTATGCAATAATAAGGACTAGGACTATTGCAAATATTAATCCAGCAGCAAAAACCGCCACTATTACTGCAACAATAAGAACTAATACTACTGCAAATATTACTGCAACAATAAGGACTAGGATTATTGCAAATATTAATGCAGTAGCAAAAACCGCCACTATTGCTGCAATATTACTGCAACAATAAGAACTAATACTACGACAAATATTAATGCAACAATAGGGGCTACTATTGTAAATATTATTGCAATAATAAGGACTAGGACTATTGCAAATATTAATCCAGCAGCAAAAACCGCCACTATTACTGCAACAATAAGAACTAATACTACTGCAAATATTACTGCAACAATAAGGACTAGGATTATTGCAAATATTAATGCAGTAGCAACAAACCGCCACTATTGCTGCAATATTACTGCAACAATAAGAACTAATACCACGACAAATATTAATGCAACAATAGGGGCTACTATTGTAAATATTATTGCAATAATAAGGACTAGGACTATTGCAAATATTAATCCAGCAGCAAAAACCGCCACTATTACTGCAACAATAAGAACTAATACTACTGCAAATATTACTGCAACAATAAGAACTAGGATTATTGCAAATATTAATGCAGTAGCAAAAACCGCCACTATTGCTGCAATATTACTGCAACAATAAGAACTAATACTACGACAAATATTACTGCAACAATAGGGGCTACTATTGTAAATATTATTGCAATAATAAGGACTAGGACTATTGCAAATATTAATCCAGCAGCAAAAACCGCCACTATTACTGCAACAATAAGAACTAATACTACTGCAAATATTAATGCAACAATAGGGGCTACTATTGTAAATATTATTGCAATAATAAGGATCAGGATTATTGCAAATATTAATCCAGCAACAAAAACCGCCACTATTACTGCAACAATAAGAACTAATACTACTGCAAATATCACTGCAACAATAAGAACTAATACTACTGCAAATATTAATGCAACAATAGGGGCTACTATTGTAAATATTATTGCAATAATAAGGGCTAATACTGCAAATATCAATGCGACAATAAGAGCCACTGCTACTACTACAAATATTACTTAAACAATAAGAACCACCACTGCTACTACTGCAAATATTACTGCAACAATAAGAACCACTACTACTACTACTGCAAATATTACTGCAACAATAAGAACCACTACTACTACTAATGCAAATATTACTGCAACAATAAGAACCAGTACTACTACTGCAAATATTACTGCATAGGATTAATTCCGATCTTCTTCTTCCACTAATGAATAAATATTTTTTAAACAATAAATTTAATAATTTCAAACAATAATTAAAAATTAATTTAATAATTTCAATTTTAAAAATAATTAATAATTAATTTTATAATTTCAATTTTAAAAATAATTAAAAATTAATTTACTAATTTCAATTTTAAAAATAATTAAAAATTAATTTAATAATTTCAATTTCAAAAATATCTCATTGATTATGGCATTGCACTAAAATTTACAATTAATAAATACGAAAATTTTAAGGTACTGCTAAATTATATTTATTTATCAACAAAAATTAAATTTTGCAAATTTAAAATGCTTAATTAAAAAAGATAATTAACTTTTGTATTATTTTATAAAATTAATAAATGCGAACAAAGATGGGAAAAAAAGTATAAATCGAACAAATTTCTTTTTTTCCAGAAAAAAAAAAATTAATTCATTTATATTATTTGGTAATTTTAATTAATTAAAATCAAAAACCAAAAAGAAAAAAAAAAGAGGAAAATTGCGATATAAATATGACAGTGTTATTAGCTAAATTTAATTTGATTCATTCAATCACATTTTCAAATTCTGCAATTTCAAATGTTTAAAATTTTATTTTAATTGAGTTTGAATTTAGGTCAGTTACGTTTAATTTAATTTTGTTCATTTCATCGCATTACCTTTTCACATTTTTAGTCCATATAACTTCATTTTAAATTATATTTACATATAACATCAACAATAAACTAAATTTTCAAATAATTTTTTTAAAAATTAAAACTAAAAAAAAAAAACATTTAAAAAGTTACCTATTATTTTTAGTAACTTTAAAATTTAATAATAATTAATAAATTAAACAATTGCGCTTCTTTCTCCTTTCATTTTTAGTCCATTTAATATCAACAATAAACTAAATTTTCAAATAATTTTTTTAAAAATTAAAACTAAAAAAAAAAATTTTAAAAATTACCTATTATTTTAGTAACTTTAAAATTTAATAATAATTAATAAATTAAACAATTGCGCTAAATTAAAGAAAGAAGCGCAAATTTATGCATTAAAAAAAAAGAGAAAAAATTATTTGTAAAAATTGAAAATAAATTTAAAATATTTTTTTTCCGTTCCATTCGTTTTACGAAAAAAAAAAAATGAAATGAAATAAATGTAATAATTTGAAATTTATACTAAATATATTTTTATTAAATGGGACAGATGGGGCGGAAAAAAACAATCATCGATGTCAAATTTTTTTTTACTGAAGGACATTTCCCATCAGAGGAAATTTGCGCCAATGTATAAAAATTATTTGTGAGATAGTTTTTTTTTTTTTTCTTCTTTCTTTCTCTTTCTCTCTCTCTCTCTCTCTTTGATGACTACACAAAGTGATATTTTCTCTTTGTTCATTTTCAAGGAAAAAGGAAATTTTATTTATGCATCTTTTGATTTTATTCTTAACAAACTAAAGAGAGGGACACTGATAAAAATAGTGATAAAATTGCGGTGATATTGGTGATAACAACGAGTGATAAAAGTGATAATAGTGATAAAATTAAAATATAACTATTTTTTTTGTAAAATGAACTTCTTTGTTCATTTTCAAGGAGAAAGGAAATTTTATTTATGCATCTTTTGATTATAATCTTAACAAGATAAAGAGAAGGACACTGATAAAAATAGTGATAAAATTGCGATGATAATGAGTGATAATAGTGATAATAATGATAAAATTAAAATGTAACTATTTTTTCTGTAAAATAAACTTCTTTGTTCATTTTCAAGGGCAAAGGAAATTTTATTTATGCATATTTTGGTTATAATCTTAACAGGATAAAGAGAAGGATACTGATAAAAATAGTGATAAAATTGCGGTGATAACGAGTGATAATAGTGATAATAATAAAATTAAAATATAACTATTTTTTTGTAAAATGAACTTCTTTGTTCATTTTCAAGGACAAAGGAAATTTTATTTATGCATATTTTGGTTATAATCTTAACAAGCTAAAGAGAAGAATACTGATAAAACTAGTGATAAAATTGCGGTGATAACGAGTGATTAAAGTGATAATAACGATAATATTAAAATATAACTATTTTTTCTGTAAAATAAACTTCTTTGTTCATTTTCAAGGAGAAAGGAAATTTTATTTATGCATATTTTGGTTATGAATTTAACAAGCTAAAGAGGTACTGATAAATGATAAAAATTGATAAAATAATGATACTGATGGGGTTTATAGTAAAATTGCGATGACATTAGTGATAACAATGAGTGATAATAATGATAATATTAAAATGTAACTATTTTTTTTTTGTAAAATAAACTTTTGATTCTATTCATCTATCTGAATTTATCTTTACTTTATCACTTATTTACTTTCTTTCTCGAGAATTTGATTTCTTATTTATTTCAATCTGAAATGATCGATCGTTCCCTCAAATGCTTCTATCATGAAATTTTTGTAAATTTTATAAATTATCTTTATTTTGATCAAAATTTTTGTTTACTAATTGTAACCAATCATTTTGGAGCTTATTTAGCATTAATTTAATTTTATAAAAATTAATTTAAATTTTGAAAATATTTATTATTATTTGTTACAATTATCCATTAATCTAATTTTCTAGAATTTAATTTAAATTTTGAAAATATTTATTACTTATTATTATTTATTACAAATATCCATTAATCTAGTTTTCTAGAATTTAATTTAAATTTTGAAAATATTTATTATTTGTAAGAAATATCAAATTTAATAATTATAACCAAATTATAATTAAAATTTCATCAAAAAGAGAAAAAGAATGAAAATTATAAAAGAACTTTAAAAAAAAAAGCTTCTAATATGCTAATTTTCTAAAATTTAATTTAAATTTTGAATATTTATTATTATTTGTATTATTTTTCCATTAATCTGATTTTTTAAAATTTAATTTAATTGTTGAAAATATTTATTACTTATATGAATTATTAATTTAATAATTGTAATCATCAAATTATACTTTAAATTTCATCAAATAGAGAAAAAGAATGAAAATTATAAAATAAAAAAAAAAAAAAAAAAACTTTTGAAACTTTTAAACTTTTAAAAATTATTTTTGAAGCTTTAAAAATTTTTCTATGAAATAATGGGAAGTATTTTTGAATTTATTACATTAATTATTATAATTATATTTGCTTCACTATAACTATACCCAATAAAATTTTATGGGAGGAAAAAAAAAATGGGAAAAATGAGAAAAAATTTAGGTTAACCAAATGAACTTATTATCAATTAAAAATATTGAAATGACCATGAACGATAATAATAATAATTAAAAATAAAAAAAAGAATTAATCAAAATTATAATAAATAATATTAAATTGATTATATTTTTATTAAACTAATTTAATTACCAAATTAGCTTATTAATTTTTCTTTTTTAATTAGCAAATTAATTAACTTTGATATATTTACTAATTATTTGTTTATCAATTAAAAATATTGAAATGACCATGAACGATAATAATAATAATTAAAAATAAAA
Source organism: Brugia pahangi (assembly GCA_012070555.1). Classification (NCBI taxonomy): domain Eukaryota; kingdom Metazoa; phylum Nematoda; class Chromadorea; order Rhabditida; family Onchocercidae; genus Brugia; species Brugia pahangi. The sequence goes on along the minus strand of JAAVKF010000012.1, from coordinate 1,062,557 downwards.
AAAAAAAATTAATCAAAATTATAATAAATGATATTAAATTGATTATATTTTTATTAAACTAATTTAATTACCAAATTAGCTTATTAATTTTTCTTTTTTAATTAGCAAATTAATTAACTTTGATATATTTACTAATTATTTGTTTATCAATTAAAAATATTGAAATGACCATGAACGATAATAATAATTAAAAAAAAAAAAAATTAGTCAAAATTATAATAAATGATATTAAATTGATTATATTTTTATTAAACTAATTTAATTACCGAATTAGCTTATTAATTTTTTTTTTAATTAGCAAATTAATTAACTTTGATATATTTACTAATTATTTGTTTATCACTTTTATTAAATTGTTTATATTAAATTATTGCTTATTTAATGATACAAATAGAAATTTGAAGGAAAAAAAAATCATACTTAAAGAGTAAAAAAAAAAAAAGATCAATGAAAATTTTTATTAAATTTTTGAATTCAAAATAATTTTTGAAATTGAATTTAAAATTGAAAAATGAAACAAATCAAAAGAATTTCATAGAATTGAAAAGAAAAAAAAATTTGTATTTATCAGTTTTACAAATTATTCATTAATTCAGTATTGATATTATTTTAAATTTATATTTACGTACCTAAAAAAAAAAAAAAAAATTAATTTGATTGAATAAATAAAAAAGTTTTTTTTTTAAATTTATTTATGAAATAATGAAATGCTACAAAACAGATTGTAAATAGAAATCAGAAATAGAATACTATTTATGAATTAATAATATTTAAATCAAAACAAGTAATTATAATAAATTGAAAACAAGCATTGTTGAAATAATAATAATAAAAAAAGAGTTTACGGTTAGCTTAATCCGGATCCGGAAAAAACATTCATTATCAATAGTTAATACTACTATGATTCATTATCATTAGCTTATACTACTATGATTCATTATCATTAGCTTATACTACTATGATTCATTATCATTAGCTTATACTACTATGATTCATTATCATTAGCTTATACTACTATGATTCATTATCATTAGCTTATACTACTATGATTCATTATCATTAGCTTATACTACTATGATTCATTATCATTAGCTTATACTACTATGATTCATTATCATTAGCTTATACTACTATGATTCATTATCATTAGCTTATACTACTATGATTCATTATCATTAGCTTATACTACTATGATTCATTATCATTAGCTTATACTACTATGATTCATTATCATTAGCTTATACTACTATGATTCATTATCATTAGCTTATATTACTATGATTCATCAATCAATATTTCTTTACAAATAGATTTGTAAAATTAAAATTAAAAAAAAAATTAATCGATAAAAAATTATCAGCAAAAATATCAATGAATTAAATTCCTAAGAAAATTAGCATCTGATTTGTAAATTTATGATATAAATTTCATTTATCAAAAGGAATTGCTAATATTTTAATCATCCAAAATAATTTTGGAAAGTATTCTTATTTATAAAATTTAAAAAATTCAAAAATTTAAAAAAAAGAGAACGAAAGAAAAATAATAACAAATAAGTTCAAATTAATAATAAATGCCCTAATATTGTTTTGCTCAATCATTTTATAATATAATCATAATAATAATAAGTTTTACAAAATTTTAAAATCTACTAATAGTAATAATAATAATCATATAAAATAATAATAAGATAATAGTGATAATAGTAATAATAATAATAAAGTTTATAAATTTTAAAATCTACTAATAGTAATAATAATAACAACATATGATAATAGTAATAATAATAATAAAGTTTAAAAATTTTAAAATCTGTTAATAGTAATAATAATAACAACATATGATAATAGTAATAATAATAATAATGCTTATAAATTTTAAAATGTACTGATAGTAACAGTAATAATAATAGTAATAACAATAATAATAATAAAGTTTATAAATTTTAGAATCTACCAATAGTAATAATAATAATAATAATAACATAAGATAAAAATTTTTAAATCTATTAATAGTAATAATAATAACATAAGATAATAATAGTAATAACAATAATAATAATAAAGTTTATAAATTATAAAATCTACTAATAGTAATAATAATAATAAAGTTTATAAATTATAAAATCTACTAATAGTAATAATAACAATAATAATAATAAAGTTTATAAATTTTAAATTGTACTAATGAAATAATGAAAGTACAAAAAAATTAAAAACAAATTTGAATTAATTTGAAATTAATTACAACAAAGCATTCAAAAATTTATTTATGAAAATTTAATTCAACAAATTATAAAATGAAAATATGTGACAATAAGTAAGATAAATTGTCATAATGAAATTTCGTTTTTAAATTAAAAAAAAGAAGGAAAAAGGGAAAAGGAAAAAGATTACATTTTTTTATTTAATGATTGAAAGAAATTTTAATGGCTAAGGACAAGAATGAATAGTACAAGAAATGTTTACTTAGTAAAATAAATTCCCTTTTCTCTTTCTCTCTCTCTCTCCCCCTCTCATCTCTCTCTCTCCTCTTTCTCTCTTGCTTAGTAAAATAAATTCCCTTTTCTCTTTCTCTCTCTCTCTCTCTCTCTCCTCTCTCTCTTTCTTAGTAAAATAAATTCCCTCTTCTCTTTCTCTTTCTCTCTCTCCCTCTCCCTCTCTCTCCCTCCCTCTCTCCTCTCTCTCTTGCTTAGTAAAATAAATTCCCTTTTCTCTTTCTCTCTCTCTCCCTCTCTCTCCTCTCTCTCTCTTGCTTAGTAAAATAAATTCCCTTTTCTCTTTCTCTCTCTCTCCCTCTCTCTCCTCTCTCTCTCTCTCTTATTTCACTCTTCAAAGATTTCTTATAAAATTAATCAAAAGGGCAAGAAAAAAATTCCTTTAAAATACTTAAATTGATTGAAATAAAATAAAATAGTATTGGAACTTATTTGATTTAGGTAAATAAATGAATTAGTTGAACGGATAGATTAAATTACATTTAGTAAATAAATAATGATAAATAAATAAGTAAAGATAAGTAAATAAATAGAGGTAAACAAATAGATAAAGATAAATAAAACAATAAATAAGTGAAGAGGCATCGGATACATATACATCTATCTATACAAATAAAAATAAATAAAAATGGAATAAAAATAAATAAAAAAATAAAGAGAAATAAATTAATAAAAAGAATATATATAAGTAAATATAAATAAATTAATTAATTGAAATAAAAAATTGTTATTAATTGATGGTGTACATTACATTGGATATAGACGAATAAATGAATAAATAAATAAAGATAAATAAATAAATAAATAAACAGGTAAACAAAGACAAATAAAGCAATGATAAATAAAACAATAAACAAATAAAATAGTATTGGATACGTATATATAAAGATTAATAATAAAAAAAATAAAGATAAATAAATGAATAAAAAAATATATATAAATAAATAAAATTAAAAAATTGTAAATAATTGAAATATGTGACAGGATACATTACATTTGATAGATAGATAAATTAATAAATAAATAAAGACAAATAAAACAATAAACAAATAAAATAGTATTGGATATATATTTATTTATTTACCTATTATTTTAAAAAAAATAAATAAGTGAATAAAGAGAATATATATGTAAATAAGGATAAATAAATAAATTAATTAAAATAAACAAATTATTAATAATCGAAATATGTGACAGGATACCTTACATTGGATAGATAGATAAATTAATAAATAAATAAAGATAAATAGAACAATAAACAAATAAAATAGTATTGGATATATATTTATTTATTTACCTATTATTTTTAAAAAAATATATAAGTGAATAAAGAGAATATATATGTAAATAAAGATAAATAAATAAATTAATTAAATTAAATAAATTATTAATAATTGAAATATGTGACAGGATACATTACATTTGATAGATAGATAAATTAATAAATAAATAAAGATAAATAAAACAATAAACAAATAAAATGGTATTGGATATATATACATATTTATTTACCTATTATTTTTAAAAAAAAAAATAAGTGAATAAAGAGAATACATGTGTAAATAAAGATAAATAAATAAATTAATTAAAATAAATAAATTATTAATAATTGAAATATGTGACAGGATACATTACATTTGATAGATAGATAAATTAATAAATAAATAAAGATAAATAAAACAATAAACAAATAAAATAGTATTGGATATATATACATATTTATTTACCTATTATTTTAAAAAAAATAAATAAGTGAATAAAGAGAATATATATGTAAATAAAGATAAATAAATAAATTAATTAAAATAAATAAATTATTAATAATTGAAATATATGACAGGATACATTACATTGGTTAGATAAATAAATTAATAAATAAATAAAGATAAATAGAACAATAAACAAATAAAATAGTATTGGATATATATACATATTTATTTACCTATTATTTTTAAAAAAATAAATAAGTGAATAAAGAGAATATATATGTAAATAAAGATAAATAAATAAATTAATTAAAATAAATAAATTATTAATAATTGAAATATATGACAGGATACATTACATTGGTTAGATAAATAAATTAATAAATAAATAAAGATAAATAGAACAATAAACAAATAAAATAGTATTGGATATATATTTATTTATTTACCTATTATTTTTAAAAAAATAAATAAGTGAATAAAGAGAATACATGTGTAAATAAAGATAAATAAATAAATTAATTAAAATAAATAAATTATTAATAATTGAAATATATGACAGGATACATTACATTGGATAGATAGATAAATTAATAAATAAATAAAGATAAATAAATAAATAAATAAATAGAAATTGCTGATAATTGAGATATGCGACAGTAGAATTAATTAGTGATAATAACAATGAAGATGTCAAAGATGTCAAAAGAGGTCAAAGGTAATAAAAAAGGTCAAAGATAATAAAAGAGGTCAAAAGACAAAAAAAAATGAGAAAAAAAAAGGGAAAAAGAAAACAAAGAAGTCAATTAAAGTAATACTTTTATATTTACCGTAAGAGATGAAAGAAATAAAAAAAAACATTTTTTTGTGTCCTAATTTTATTGCAAAAATTTTTTTCTTTTTTTTTATTACTACAAATTTTTATTGTGTTTTTTTTCATTGTTTTACTTTGAATTTGTATTCATGAAAAGTACATTTGAAAAATTATTTAAGCTAAACATTAATTTAAAAATTACTTAAAGTATGTTAGTTAGTCATACGAAATTAATTTAAATTTAATTTATAATCTGAGGAAAAAATAAGACAATCTTAATTTGTTGTTTTTGTTTAATATTCAAATTGCTTTTTTTTTTTCTCATAAATAATAAATTTTAATTAATTTTTTTTAATTAAATTAAATATTTAAGGCAAAAAAAAAATTCCACTTCTCTAACAGGAAAAAAATTGATGATATGAATTTAATTAAATTTAATTTAAAGCTAATTTAAATAAAATTCATATAAAATTTATTCAAAATATGATTGATTAGCGATCAGTGAAAATCATATTAGTAAATTTGAAAAAAAAAAAAGAAAAATGAGGAATAATTTAAAACGATTTAAAAAATAAACAACATTAATCGTATCTTCAATTATTGTCTACAAATAATCTTCAATTCATCATCCAAAAAAAAAAAAAAAATTCAATTAAATTCAATTTTTAAATTCATACAGTTTTTTAAATCATCTAATTAGTATTAGATCAGTTAATCAATTAATCAATCAATCAATCGATCAATCAGTCAATTAGTTAAGAATTAATCATTTGATAAAACCAAAAATGCATTAAATAAATTAAAAAAAAATTAAAATTTCAATTTAATTAAATGGAAATTAAAATTTCAATTAAATTCAATTTTAAATTCATATGGCTTTTTAGGTCGTTTAATTAACATTAGATCAGTTAATCAATCAATCAATCAATCAATCAATTAGTTACAAATCAATCATTTGTTGAACTCAAAAATGCATTAAATATGGAAATTAAAATTTCAATTAAATTAAATAAAAAATAAAATTTCAATTAAACACAATTTTAAATTCATATAGCTTTTTAGGTCATTTAATTAACATTAGTTAATCAATCAATCAATCAATTAGTTACGAACCAATCATTTGTTGAACTCAAAAATGCATTAAATATGGAAATTAAAATTTCAATTAAATTAAATAAAAAATAAAATTTCAATTAAAATTAATTCTAACGAAAGAAAAAAAAAATTGCTTTGACTATAAATGGTTGTTGAAAAAGTTTGAATTAAACATTGAAATGAATTACAGAAAAATTTGGCAACAAAAACAAGAAGAAAAAAAAAAGGAAAACAAAAAAAACAAAAAACAAAAACAATTTGTCATAAAAATTTTGTCATACAAAAAATTAATCAATAATTTAAAAGTATGACAATAAATGTGTAACAATTAGAGCAGAAATTAAAAGCAATACTTACTTTCCAAAAAAAAAAAAAAAACTTTTTTTTTTAGAAAATGGAAATAAATTTTTGGGTAAACAAAAAATGATTTGCTGGACTAGTTCCCTTTTTTGGAAATAAATAAATGAGTAAATAAGTAAACAATGAAAATGCCAAATAGTTGAAAAAGAAGGCATAAGTACAAAATTGAAATTTAGTTGTTTATTTTTTAAAAAAAAAAATTTGATAACATATTGTTGTATTTTCTTATCACTTACTTTCCAAAAAAAAAAGACAAAATTTTAGAAAATGGAAATAAATTTTGAGTAAATAAAATAATTTGCCGGAAAAAAACTTTTTTTTCGGACTAATTTTTTTTTGTAGAAATAAATAAATAAACAAATAAACAGGAAAATGCCAAATAGTCGAGAAAGAAAGCATAAATATAAAACTGAAATTTAATTGTTTAATTTTTAAAAAAAAAAAATTGATAACATATTTTCTTATCAATTCTATAAAAAATGATAATGCTTATGCTAATTGATAAAATATAATTTCAGAATTAATTTTTCATAAATTTCAAATAAATTATACCACTAATGAATGATAAACAACTAAATGATAATTTAAGCAATTTTAAAATTAAACTTAAATTGAATAATAATTAAACGAATCCATTTTTCTTCCATCAACTATGCAACTAGTCGAGAATTTTGATTATTTTTATAAGATCGAGAATAGATTGTAGTCTAAATGGCAACTTAAGGAATTTTAAAATTAAATTTATTAGCTCCTAAATGGAATAATAATTAATCGATTTTTTTTCTATCAAGAATTTTCGAGAATTTTGGTTATTTTTATAAGATCGAGAATAGTTGTAGCCTAGTCTTCTAGGCTACTAATTAATATTTGTAAAAATTAATTTGCTTTAAGTTCAAATTTTTGGAATTCAATTTAAGTTCAATTCCTTTGAGTTCAATTTAAGTTCAATTTAATTTAAGTTCAAATTTTTTGAGTTCAATTTAGTATAATTCTTGGTTAAAGTATCATTTTTTTAATAGTTTTTTTAGACGTTTTTCGATTTTTTTTTTCAAAAATTATTTTTTTTCAAAAATTTTTTCAAAAATTGAAATTATTAAATAAAGAAATTTAAAAATAGGAAAAATATATTCAAATTTTAATTTGTATACGTTTAAAGTTTATATATTTTATTTTAGTATCATTTCTTTAATGTAATATAATTTATTTTAGCAAATTTATAATAATTAATTTAACAGAAGAAAATTTTGTGATTAATATATTTCTTTAAGTGTTTATGTATGTTTCAATTCGAAGATTTTTTTTAAATTTTATTTTTCTAAATTTTAATTTTTATCAAAATATTGCAAAAATTCTATTATACACAATTTATTATTATTATTAAAAAAAATTTATTATTTATTTATTTATTTTTTATTTATTATTATTTATTTATTATATATATATTAAACATTTTAATCACATTTTTTCTTGACCACATACAAACTGATAATCATTATTATCATTTTTCAATTCTTTATCACAGTTGATAAGATTACAAAATTGAACTCAAAAAATTGAACTCAAATTGAGCTAAAAAAATTTGAATTTAAATCAAACTGAATTCAAAAAATTCGAACTTAAATTAAATTGAACTTAACTTGAGCTCAAAAAATTTGAATCTAAACCAAATTGAACTCAAAAAATTCGAACTTAAATTAAATTGAACTTAAATTGAGCTCAAAAAATTTGAATTTAAATCAAACTGAATTCAAAAAATTCGAACTTAAATTAAACTGAACTTAACTTGAGCTCATAAAATTTGAATCTAAACCAAATTGAACTCAAAAAATTCGATTTTAAATTAAATTGAACTTAAATTGAACTCACACTTTCTCATTACTGATTTTATTTTAACAAATAATGCATTTATCAATTTTTATGTTTCTATTGAAGTAAAACTTATGCAAATGAGAAAAATAAAAAAGATGACAAAGTAAATAAATAATAAACAATTTTCAGTTGTATTTAAAAAAGAGCCTAGATATAATTTGGCCAAGTGTTGAGACACATAGGCCAAACTAATATGATTATAAAACTAATTCAATTATTTTCTTAATTATACTAAAAAAAAAAATAATAATTTACAAAATGAATGATTTTATTATCATAAAAAATAAAAGTAAATAAAATGAAATTTTATAAATATTTATGAAATCAAATTAATTTCAACAAAAAAAAATTAATTCTTTTTTTTTTGCTATATTTGCTTAATTTGGTTAATTGTAGAAAAAAAGGAAATAAAAATTAGAAATACTTATATTGCAATTAATTTTAATTTGAATACAAAATTATTGTAACTAATTTTAACAAAATACAAATAAATCAAAATTAAAATTAATTATTTTACATTTATTTTTTTAAGGTTACTAAAAATTATTCTGGTTTTTTTCAATTAAAAAAATTCAATTATACTTTATTAAGTTTATTATCAATCTTTTAATCATTTCTTCTTCTTCTAAAATTTGATAAACAGAGAAAACAAAATCTTTAATTTTAGAATTTTCTTTTTTAACTTTAAAAAAATTTTTTTTTTTACTTTTAGAAATTTTAAAATTTAATTTTAGAGTAAAATTTTATTCCTTTAACTATTATTATTGCTATAATATACATATAATAATTGATTGAAATCATTAGTTACTTTTTTTTTTTTTTATAAAGTTACTTTTTGTAAAGTAATTAACTTAACACTTTGCATATGATATTAATAATAAAGTATGCAAATAAAATTTTAAAAATGAAAATATCATTTGAAAAAATGTAATTAAAAAAAAATTAAGGTTAAAAAAAAAACAATTACAATTAAAAAAAAATAATTAATTACAATATAATTAACATAATTAAAAAAACATACAATTAAAATTATAATTAATTAAATACAATTAAAATATGATTTACAGTTACAGTTAAAAAAATAAAATTAATTATAATACAATTAATATAACTAAAAAAAAAACATTGTATTGAAAATTTTTTTAACTTACTTTACTTTTACTTTTCCTACATTGTTCAGTAAACAATTATTAAGTTAAGTTAACTTAAGTTAAGTTACTAGTAAAGTAAAATAAACTATTAAAGTAAAATAAATATTATTAAGATCAAATCAGTCAAAGTGATAAGATAACAGTAAAAAAAGATCAAAGTTTGAAAATCTTTCATTCATCGATCAATCAATGATCTAAAAGTTTATCATTCATAGTTAATTCGCTACAAAAAAATTTTTTCATTAAATTCAACACAAAATGATAAATAAACAAAATAACTATAAAATTTTAAACCAAAATTAAAATCAGTCATCGAAACATAAAAAATAAATAAATAAATAATATCCAAGGACACCAAACATATAGCTAATAATAAAATAAAAAAAAATAAACAAAATAAAAATTTTTCTTGGTAACAAAATAGTAATAAAAAAAAATCAACTAAATTAAAAAGTACCAAATAGTAATAAAATCCAAAATTAAAATCAACCACAGAAACATAAAAAATAAAAATAAATAAATAAATAATATCCAAGAACACCAAACATATAGGTATTAATTTAATAAAAAATAAAGAAAATAAAAATTTTTCTTGGTAACAAAATACCAATAAAAAAAATCAACTAAATTAAAAAGTACCAAGTAGTAATTAAAAAAATTTTAAATATTTTCATATATTTTCAAAGTAATAAAATTAACATAACAATTATAATTGTGAGAAATAATTAAAAATATAGTAAAATAATAAAAAACAAAAACAAAAACAAACAAAAACCTAATTATAAGAAAATACATCTAATAATAACAACTAATTAAATAATTTAGCAATATTCTAAAATTTATTTAGAGAAAGAATACAATCAATTATTTAGGTAAATAAATGGTATATTATAAATAAATTACTTTATAAATAAATTGAAAAAAAAAAGTGATATTCTATAAATAAATAAATTATTTTGTATTAAACTAAAATTATGCCTAATTATAGTAAATAATTTGAAAATATTATCAAATTAAATTACTAATTATCAATCCAATTTTGTTTATTTTAATAAATTATCAACAACTTTTTTTTTTTTTTTATAAAACATCAAATGATACTTGAATTTTAAAATTTATTAAAAAAATTTAAAAATATAATAAATGAAATTATTATACCAAAAAAAAAATTTTTTTTCAAAAAATAATTCATTTATAATTAAAATACAACAACAGTGTGGAATAGTTTTAATTTTTTTTTTTTTTTTTTTTTAATTTTTAAAAATTGTTGAAATGAACATTGATGTCTGTCAAGCAATGACAATCAAATTGTCATTGTGATTATTTCAAGGTTACACGAAAAAAAAAAAAAATGGGTGACATTAGCTTATATTCCAAGGACATTGGGTAGGTAATTTACCCTAAGCATATGAAATGTTTGTCGCATAAAATATATTTATTATAGTGCAATTTCATTTGTTCAATATTTTTTGATTTTATTAAATGCAAAGAAATAAATTAGTTATTGATTAATAAAATGAATATCTTATCACATTACTGATAATTTTACATTAATTATGGTGCAATTTTATCAGTTTAGTATTATTTGATTTAATTAAATTTGAAAAATTCATTAGTTGATTAATTAAATACAAAGAAATAAATTTGTTATTGACTAGTAAATTGATTAGCATTATCAAATTAATAATAATTTTATATTTATTACGGTGCGATTTTATCAGTTTAGTATTATTTGATTTAATTAAATTTGAAAAATTCATTAGTTGATTAATTAAATACAAAGGAATAAATTTGTTATTGACTAGTAAAATGATTAGCATTATCAGATTAATGATAATTTTACATTTATTACAGTGCAATTTTATCAGTTCAGTATTTTTTGATTTTATTAAATGCAAAGAAATAAATTAGTTATTGATTAATAAAATGGATATCTTATCAAATTACTGATAATTTTACATTAATTATGGTGCAATTTTATCAGTTTAGTATTATTTGATTTAATTAAATTTGAAAAATTCACTAGTTGATTAATTAATTACAAAGAAATAAATTTGTTATTGATTAGCATTATCAAATTAATGATAATTTTACATTTATTATGGTGCAATTTTATCAATTCAATTTTTTTTTTGATTAATTAAATATAATGAAATAAATTATTTAATGATTAGTAAAATTTACCTTATCAAATTACTGATAATTTCTTACGAAATGGACAAATGGCAACCTTGAAATGATCGATGATGAAGAAAATGTCCGATAACACTTAGAGGTAACTTGAAAATAAATTTATTAAAGTTCATTTAAAAATTTAATTGATATAAAATACTGAGAGAAATTATCATATGTTAATTAAATTTAAGATATTTGTGTAAATAAATTTATTAAAAAATGATAAGCTAAATAATTTAGCTTGATTGATAAGCAGGCGCAATAATCCATAATCACTTTTGATCTAATTACTATTAAAAAAAAAAAAAAGGACGAATCGAAAAATGCCGCTGAAATGCATTAAATATGGGTTTTTAGAATTTACTATATAATTTTAAATTTAGTAATTAAAATTTTTTTAATTAGGTTAATTAGTTGAACCTTTCAAATCGAATTTTCAAAAAAAAAAATCCAATCTCTTTGTTAAAGCTGATGCAAAATTTGCAACGAGTTAAAAATCCTACGAATTTCCTTTCTCTTCTGGAAAATTAAATTGTTTAGATTCTTTTTCAATCAAAAAATAAAAAATGCGAAATTGATAAAAAGAATATAAAAAAAAATTTTTTTTAAAATCTTTTTTAATTTATTACGATTTAACCATTATTATATCAAGTAAATGAAATTGTAAAAAACAGTTAAAATACTATTTAAAAATTCAACTAACCATTTTTAAATTAATATTTTTCTCACTGTCAAAAAAAAAAGTTAAATTGAAAAAGTTTGATTGAAAATAAATTTTGTAAAAAAAAAAAAAAAAAACGATTTTATGTTGAAATTATAAGATATCACTGCTAGATTTCAACAATCATTTAAAAATATCAATGATAAATTTTTATTAAAAAAAAAAAAAATTGTTTAATTTGCTCGAATATTTTTTAAATGACTAAGTCTTATAAATTAAGCTAATAACTTACTTATAAATTTGAATAACAAATTTAACAATAATTGCAATGCATTGCAAAGTTCAATAAGGAATTCAATTTATAGATTTAAAAATAATTAATTCAATATATTAAATATAATTATTTGTTATAAGGAATTCAATTTATAGATTTAAAAATAATTAATTCAATATATTAAATATAATTAATTGTTATAAGGAATTCAATTTATAGATTTAAAAATAATTAATTCAATATATTAAATATAATTATTTGTTATAAGGAATTCAATTTATAGATTTAAAAATAATTAATTCAATATATTAAATATAATTATTTGTTATAAGAAATTCAATTTATAGATTTAAAAATAATTAATTCAATATATTAAATATAATTATTTGTTATAAGGAATTCAATTTATAGATTTAAAAATAATTAATTCAATATATTAAATATAATTATTTGTTAAATGTAAACAAATATAATTAATTTTTTTCCAATTCCTATCAGAAATATTTCAACCAATTTATTCAATTTTTTTAATCACTTTTTTCCTGTTTTTTTTTTCAGCTTTTTTGTCATAATCATTAATTTTTATTAAATTCAATCATTAATTTTTATTAAATTCAATCATTAATTTTTATTAAATTCAATCATTAATTTTTGTTAAATTCAATCATTAATTTTTATTAAATTCAATCATTAATTTTTATTAAATTCAATCATTAATTTTTATTAAATTCAATCATTAATTTTTATTAAATTCAATCAGTAATTTTATTAAATTCAATCATTAATTTTTATTAAATTCAATCATTAATTTTTATTAAATTCAATCATTAATTTTTATTAAATTCAATCAGTAATTTTATTAAATTCAATCATTAATTTTTATTAAATTCAATCATTAATTTTTATTAAATTCAATCATTATTTTTTATTAAATTCAATCATTAATTTTTATTTGAATTCAATCATTAATTTTTATTAAATTCAATCATTAATTTTTATTAAATTCAATCATTAATTTTTATTAAATTCAATCATTAATTTTTATTAAATTCAATCATTAATTTTATTAAATTCAATCATTAATTATTATTAAATTCAATCATTAATTTTTATTAAATTCAATCATTAATTTTTATTAAATTCAATCATTAATTTTTATTTGAATTCAATCATTAATTTTTATTAAATTCAATCATTAATTTTTATTAAATTCAATCATTAATTTTTATTAAATTCAATCATTAATTTTTATTAAATTCAATCATTAATTTTTATTAAATTCAATCATTAATTTTTATTAAATTCAATCATTAATTTTTATTAAATTCAATCATTAATTTTTATTAAATTCAATCATTAATTTTTATTAAATTCAATCATTAATTTTTATTAAATTCAATCATTAAATTCAGCTTACAGTTCATTAAATTCAGCTTTTTTTTTTACCATATTCATTAATTTTGGACATATTTTAAAGTTTTAGCTTTTGATTACTGTCAACGAGTGTCAACGAAGTGTCAACGAACATAAATAACTGTAAAAAAAAAATGGAAAAAATTAATGATGAAGCAAATGCTCTTTTGTTGACATTTTAGAAAATAAAAATTTGATAAGAATAATAAATCATTAAAGGCTAACGATCAAGAATGTTTGTTTTGTTGAGAATTAATTTTTTGAGAAGAATTTATGGATCAGAAATTTTGCTCTTCTATTTACCGTATCAAAACGTGAAAACAAGCGCTTTTATTATTTGCACAGGTTGAATAATATCATAAAAATGAAAAAACATATGAAAATGTTTTTATTAAAAAAAAAAAGAGAAAAAATATTTTTGTTTTTGATAGCAAAGAAGATTAGCAAAAAAAAAAAAACTTTAACAACATACAAATGTCAATGTTTGATGCAAAATCAACGATATAAATATGCTGCAGCAATGGTGACATTCCATTAATACTAACATCTATCACGTTAGCACGTTTACATATACGTACGCTACGATTTAGATTAAGTATATTAAGTGAAAATCTACGTAAAGTTAGCCTCGTTATCATTTCAAGAATAGTCTATTCACAAGTAGACAGCAATGGTGACATTCCATTAATACTAACATCTATCACGTTAGCACGTTTACATATACGTACGCTACGATTTAGATTAAGTATATTAAGTGAAAATCTACGTAAAGTTAGCCTCGTTATCATCTCAAGAATAGTCTATTTGCAAGTAGACAGCAATGGTGACATTCCATTAATACTAACATCGATCACGTTAGCACGTTTACATATACGTACGCTACGATCTAGATTAAGTATATTAAGTAGAAACTCAAGTAAAGTTAGCCTCGTTATCATCTCGAGAATAGTCTATTCACAAGTAGACAGCAATGGTGACATTCCATTAATACTAACATCGATCACGTTAGCACGTTTACATATACGTACGCTACGATCTAGATTAAGTATATTAAGTAGAAACTCAAGTAAAGTTAGCCTCGTTATCATCTCGAGAATAGTCTATTCACAAGTAGACAGCAATGGTGACATTCCATTAATACTAACATCGATCACGTTAGCACGTTTACATATACGTACGCTACGATCTAGATTAAGTATATTAAGTAGAAACTCAAGTAAAGTTAGCCTCGTTATCATCTCGAGAATGGTCTATTCACAAGTAGACAGCAATGGTGACATTCCATTAATACTAACATCGATCACGTTTGCACGTTTACACATACGTACGTTACGATCCAGTGGAAACCTACGTGAAATTAGCCTCGTTATCATCTCGAGAATAGTCTATTCACAAGTTGACTTTCACATTAAAATCATTAATTCTAAATAATTTATCACTCACTCACAATGATATCTGCGAATATTAGAAATGTATCATATTCGAATGATAATTTTAGTACATTTGAAAGCGCTCATTGATATTTCAGAATGAAAAATCAAACAATTACCGCCATATTTGTTTTAGTTGCAAGTGCTCAATTCATCTCAATACTTGGACAAATGTATGCAAAGAGAAAAATAAAAAAAACTAATATTTTAGAATATCCCTTAGATAACGCTTTATTATCAATGTTTGACCATCGTAGTGATAATTTTTTTTGGTAGATCGTCAAATTTAAGCTTTTCTATCTTTCTTCATTAAAAAACTTTTCAGTTCGTTAACGGAACGTGCGCAGTTAGACTTTGCGGTAAGTTTACTGCAAAATGTTGCGGAAAGCGATAAATCATCCGTTCTGTCACCTTTTTCGGTTTCAACTTCACTTTTTATTGCTTACCTTGCAGCGGACGGTGAAACGAAGCAGCAATTGCAGAATGCCCTTGGAAAAGGTAATTTTAGCTTGAAATATATAAATTTGAAAATTTTATTTTCTTCTCTAAGCAACCACTGAGAATATTATTCCGCCATGACATTTTACCTGTTATCAAAGCTAAGCCAAGAATGTTATCAGTAAAGAAATGATAAAATAATTTCAGATGCTAGCATACCTGAATTCCGACTTCATTTTATCAAACAATTGGCTTATATCGCAGAGGCAGAAAGTAGAAATTACACGTTAAGTGTGGCAAATCGTCTTTACGTACGAGAGGGACTCAGTGTAAAAGAGAGTTTCCAAAGAGTGCTCGGTTTCTATTACAGCGAGACATTGCATAAATTTAATTTTGGACAAAGAAATATACTCGTTCAGGTATAATCTATGATAAAAAGCAAAGGTTCAGGTGAAATAAAGAGAGAAAGGTGGAGGGAAAAGGGATCGAATCGTTATTTTACTTTTTTAAATTTATCATTTAGTAAAATTTCATTAAATTTACTATTTTTTTTTAAATTAAATTTATCATTTAGTAAAATTTCATTAAATTTATCATTTAGTAAAATTTCATTAAATTTATCATTTGGTAAAATTTCATTAAATTTATCATTTAGTAAAATTTCATTAAATTTGCTATTTTTTTTTCATTAAATTTATCATTTAGTAAAATTTCATTAAATTTATCATTTAGTAAAATTTCATTAAATTTACTATTTTTTTTTAAATTAAATTTATCATTTAGTAAAATTTCATTAAATTTATCATTTAGTAAAATTTCATTAAATTTATCATTTAGTAAAATTTCATTAAATTTATCATTTAGTAAAATTTCATTAAATTTGCTATTTTTTTTTCATTAAATTTATCATTTAGTAAAATTTCATTAAATTTATCATTTAGTAAAATTTCATTAAATTTATCATTTGGTAAAATTTCATTAAATTTATCATTTAGTAAAATTTCATTAAATTTGCTATTTTTTTTTCATTAAATTTATCATTTAGTAAAATTTCATTAAATTTATCATTTAGTAAAATTTCATTAAATTTACTATTTTTTTTCAAATTAAATTTATCATTTAGTAAAATTTCATTAAATTTACTATTTTTTTTTTAAATTAAATTTATCATTTAGTAAAATTTCATTAAATTTATCATTTAGTAAAATTACTTTTCAGCAAATCAACGATTGGATTTCGAGTGAGACAAACAATAAAGTTAGAAATATTATAACAACGCGTAGTATCACCGAAGATACCAAAATGTTATTTATGAATGCAATTCATTTCAAAGGCACCTGGACAACACAGTTCATTGATTTTTCAACTAAACAAAAGCCATTTCACATTTCTGAAAATGAAACGAAACTGGTAATTATGCATGAATAATTAGTTTATTAAATTATTTATTCTTAATTAGATTATTATCTTATCATTTTTATAGATTATTAAATTATTTGTCTTAAATAATTGGATTATTTATCTTGAAATGATACATAATTAGAGTGAAAAAAAAAAAAAGTGAAGCATAATTAGATTATTTGTCTTAAAATGATGACACACTGAATAGGTTCATTTCTTGCCGGTTCAGGTACCAATGATGGCAAAATCGGATACAGTTCCGTATTACGAAGATGATGCTGTGCAAGTTATCAAATTACCTTACATTGGTGATGAAGTAGAGATGGTTTTCATATTGCCAAGAAGACGTTTCGGCTTATCCGATGTACTGGGAAATTTGTCAGGCGAAAAGCTATTTAAATACGTCAATGAAGCAACGAACCGAAGTGTTTTCGTAAGTTACCCATCCATTTCTAATTAATAATTTTTTTTTTTTTTTTTTGAAAGGTAGAAAAGAGAAATAAAATTTTGAAAGGTAAAAAGAGAAATTTGAGTGGAATAATTCTGTTACCATTTCTGTTTCGTACCGAATTGTTGCTTTTTTCTCTTTCTAAATTAGCATGGAATTGAGATTTTAGTTGATATAACTTTAAAGTTATTTTTAATTTTAGATTAGAATTCCAAGATTCAAAGTGGAAGAAAAACGAAATTTAAATAGTGCTCTGCAGGCAATTGGCATCACAGATGCTTTTAGCGGAAATGCTAATTTCGAAGAACTTTTTAGTAACTCACTTCCAATTTCTATTGGCAAAATTATTCATGCAGGTTTCATTGAGGTTTGTGTAAACTTTCTTTGCTTCATAATTGGAAATTTTTTTAATGACTTAATTAATTACTTACAGGTAAATGAGAAAGGGACAGAATCAGCTGCTGCAACAATAATTGAATTAGAGGATCGCATAAGTTCATCGAAAAATTTCAACGCTAATCAACCATTCCTCTTTGCAATTGTTAAAGACTTAAAGACAGTTTTGTTCCTAGGACAATTTGTCAAATAAGTCGAATGATCCTTTGTACTTTTCGTCATTTTTGTTGCTATGCATATGCATATGATAAATTTTTAGGTTTAAATTTTATATTCACCTTCATCAATATTTGATATAACTTTGAATTCTTTACACATACATACGTAAGCTAAGGCAAAAGGTATGCACGTTTGACGGAATCACACAACAGTTTGAAATTTTTTTTAATGTCACATTTTAAAAGGTAGAAAATTTGTAAAATTCATTGAGGATACTGGAATAAAGGAATTCACTTACTGCCAGCTTATTCAATTCATCTGTCTCTTCCTAAATAGCTTATTCTCGAATTCATCTTCCGGAACACGTAAACTTCGATAACTTAACGTTGACAAGATTCTAGAGACTGACTATCTGTCTTATCAATACTTTCATTTGATCACTACCTCACGATTAATTGATAGCATCACTTTTTCACATAAAAAATTTATGGTTCCCTTTCTTGGCATACCTGAAAGGAGCCATTTGGATTCCACTGAAATATATACGAACTCAAATTCTTGCGTAATCACAATCCACTGATAAAGATATCAAAATCAACTGATAATGCTATCTTGTCGGCAAAATCAAAAACTGCATTCAGTTATATGCATCGAAAAATTGAAATATCATAGACAAACATAAAAGCAGTTTCTGATTCACACCTAAAAAATAACAAATGAAAAATGAGAAATCATTTATCCAACTAAAAATTGTATGTAATTAAACTTTTCAAGAATTGTCGGAAAATCGGAAAGAAATTTTTATTACACACTAATTTGATTTAGAATAATGCTAATAATTCATTACTATAAATCAATTCGTTATTCCTTTGTTATATTCCATTTTTTTTTTCGAAACAATGAATTAATTCATTATCTAAACCTCAAATAGTAAATGTACATTTGTCTCTTCATTGTCCTTTCTTGTAAATGTTAATCTGTTAAGCTAAGCCTACTTCTCACATCCTTAAAAATCTTCTCTAATTAATTAATAAATAAAAAAAAAAAAGAAGAAGGATAGATGGCAGTCTTCTCTTTCTCCTACTGCCATTTATTCCTTCGTTGCTTCAATTATTCGACTGTAATATTGTACCGATTTACACTTATTATTATTAGAATTCGAAGAAGTTTTACAATTAAAGACTTTCAAAAGTTATAAATTAATTTCTTTCTTTTTTCAGAAGTCAACGAAATTTTACAATTAAAGAGTTTTAAAATTATATATAATGAATTATAATCAATAAATTTTTTTTTTTTTGATAACTAAAAATTATAACATTTTTTCTAGTCAATTCTATTACATTCAAACATTACTGGAGGTCAAAAAGTATTACATAATATTATAGCATTTTTTATCTATTTTCATTCCTTTTAATTTATTAATCTTACATAAATATTCACGAAATGTTGTTTTTTTTTTTTTTTTTTTTTTTTTTTAAATAGCAGTCATGCGCAATTATTGTTGATTTTTATTATATAACTTCTCTTATAATGATATTAATTTTAGTTTAATAATAATTAATCCACTTATTCCATCAAATATTTTTTTAACCTTTAATCTATATTCTTCATTCATTCTTCAAAAAAAACCTTCAATTTCATTAAAAATAACAACTTTGATAATATACTTATTATTAGGAAACCTGATCAGATAGACCTATATTCCATAAACTTAGTTATACTACAATTGGAATCAATGTTTCTCTTAAATTACTAATTTCTTTATTGTTTTTTTGGGAATAAATTTTTGAACATTGTATGATTTAACGTCTGCGTTATAATGTTATTGATTAGAATTAAGTTTTTAATTAGTTGTTTCGTTTTTTTTTTTTGTTGTTGTTGTTTTAGGAATTTAATAGATTTAAATTACATATAATCAGATACAATGATTTTTTGGAGAGTTAATTACAGTAAACCGAATCAGATCCGGATCCATTCAGTTTACTGTAATTTATCAGCTGGATCAGATCCGGATCCATCCAGTTTGTCATAATCCACTAACTGGATCAGATCCGGATCCATCCAGTTTACTGTAATTTACTAACTGGAGCAGATCCGGATCCATCCAGTTTACTGTAATTTACTAACTGGATCCATCCGGTTTGTCATAATCCACTAACTGGATCAGATCCGGATCCATCCAGTTTACTGTAATTTACTAACCGGATCCATCCGGTTTGTCATAATCTACTAACTAAATCAGATCCGGATCCATCCAGTTTACTGTAATTGACTAACCGGATCCATCCGGTTTGTCATAATCCACTAACTGGATCAGATCCGGATCCATCCAGTTTACTGTAATTTACTAACCGGATCCATCCGGTTTGTCATAATCCACTAACTGGATCAGATCCGGATCCATCCAGTTTACTGTAATTTACTAACCGGATCCATCCGGTTTGTCATAATCCATTAACTGGATCAGATCCGGATCCATCCAGTTTACTGTAGTTTACTAACTGGATCAGATCCGGATCCATCCGGTTTGTTATAATTCACTAACTGGATCAGATCCGGATCCATCCAGTTTACTGTAATTTACTAACTGGATCAGATCCGGATCCATCCGGTTTGTCATAATCCACTAACTGGATCAGATCCGGATCCATCCAGTTTACTGTAATTTACTAACCGGATCCATCCGGTTTGTCATAAGCCACTAACTGGATCAGATCCGGATCCATCCAGTTTACTGTAATTTACTAACTGGAGCAGATCCGGATCCATCCGGTTTGTCATAATCCACTAACTGGATCAGATCCGGATCCATCCAGTTTACTGTAATTTACTAACCGGATCCATCCGGTTTGTTATAATCTACTAACTGGATCAGATCCGGATCCATCCAGTTTACTGTAGTTTACTAACTGGATCAGATCCGGATCCATCCGGTTTGTTATAATTCACTAACTGGATCAGATCCGGATCCATCCAGTTTACTGTAATTTACTAACTGGAGCAGATCCGGATCCATCCGGTTTGTCATAATCTACTAACTGGATCAGATCCGGATCTATCCAGTTTACTGTAATTTACTAACCGGATCCATCCGGTTTGTCATAATCCACTAACTGGATCAGATCCGGATCCATCCAGTTTACTGTAATTTACTAACCGGATCCATCCGGTTTGTCATAATCTACTAACTGGATCAGATCCGGATCCATCCAGTTTACTGTAATTTACTAACTGGAGCAGATCCGGATCCATCCGGTTTGTCATAATCCACTAACTGGATCAGATCCGGATCAATCCAGTTTACTGTAATTTACTAACCGGATCCATCCGGTTTGTTATAATCTACTAACTGGATCAGATCCGGATCCATCCAGTTTACTGTAATTTACTAACCGGATCCATCCGGTTTGTTATAATCTACTAACTGGATCAGATCCGGATCCATCCAGTTTACTGTAGTTTACTAACTGGATCAGATCCGGATCCATCCGGTTTGTTATAATTCACTAACTGGATCAGATCCGGACCTGTCCGGTTTGTCATAAATTATTAACCGTATTTGATCATATTTCATTCATTTCGTAAAATAAAGCAATATTTTCGTTTTTTTTTAGAGGTTAGTACGATCAGCAATTTCGGCAATTGCTGGCGGTAATGTGATAATGTTGGCAGTAGATCGGACAATACTATCGGCAACGGTGCATCTATGGACATTAGTATAACTTCAATCAGTTCATTTGGCTCTTCATCTATACTCGATTGCTGGCTGTTACAATTATTCTGTTTTGATTAATTAATTTTGAAAAAGATATATGAGGAATTTTGATATGTCGTATACTGACTAATTTAACTTAGACGAAAGAGTAATTTGTCATTTGTTTAATTTTTAAATTTTCGATTTATTATTGTTTATTATTATTATTTTCTATTTAATATATCCAATAAAATTTAATTAAAAACATGAGTAATCATATTTCCTTCCAATAATTTTTCAATTCATTCATTTTTTCCTTTGCTTTGGCTATGTTAAATTTTTATCATTTGTGGTAAATTTAAAGTTTTTTTTTTTTTTGATTTGAGAATTTTCAGACCACAAATATCTGAAATATTGGCAACAAATGAAATATTAAATTGGTGGAATTGCAGCGAGAATGTTTTATCAATTCGTGATCAAAAATATTTCAATGCTTCCTTAAATTTCTTCATGGATGATATTTGATTGTGCAAAAAACTACATAATATTTGATTTTTACTGGTTTACACGTTAAAGGTCAATACATTTGTTAAATTATAATATGAAAAGAAAAATTTTCCTTAAATAAAAACTAGTTAGCATATATACTAGTGAAATTTAAAACTAAAACTTAATATCTGAAATCATATATAGTACTCTTTCTCCTACTGCCATTTATTCCGTCGCTGCTTCAATTATTCGACTGTAATATTGTATCGATTCACATTTATAAAGAAAATAAATCATATTTTGGGTTGATCTTGTTTGCAGATAAGAGGAAGCAAAAAGATTCAGCTCAAGTTCTATAAACTTAAAAATAAGTCAAGTAAAACTTAACAAACTTAAAATCATCTACTCTTTCTGACCAAAAAAAAATTCTTCAAAATCATGACAATAATGTTACATTTGCAAATCGTTTTCAACTTTATTTTTAATATCTTTCAATCTGACAACTAACAATTCTACAAGTAAAAAGTTGTAAGTTCGTTATTAAATGTTTATAGTAAAGGTCAAAAAAAAATTTCGTCAATTAGTCGATCAAATTTTATTGTAAACAAAAACTGTCAATCATGACCATGACCTTATTTTCCATTTTTATTACAAAAATTAATTTGGTGACGAAAATATTTTCGATTCTGGTTGCTGTACATTTAGGTGTTTAATGCATTTCCATTTGTTTTCTTTTTCTTAAAATTCTCAAAAATATTTCGAAAAAATAGGCAATCTAAAATTTGCATAGTAATTCAAATTTTATCACATATTTCAAACAAATCGTTCACTTTTAATTTCACATCCATTTGACATTTAGCTTAAGAAATTAGAGAGTTATTTAAATCATATCACGTACCTCATTTAATCATATCACGTACGTACGCTTCTCATCACTGTTACTACTCGTAGCACCGGAATTTTCAGATTGAATGTTCAAAGTCAATTTTTCCGTTTAGCTTAAGAAACAGAGAGTTCTCACTCAAATCATATCACGTATCTCATTTAATCATATCACGTACGTACGCCACTCATTACTGCTATTACTCGTAGTACCAAAATTTTCAGATTGATAGTTCAAAGTCAACCTTTCCGTTTAGCTTATGAAAGAGAGAGTTCTCACTCAAATCATATCACGTATCTCATTTAATCATATCACGTACGTACGCCACTCATTACTGCTATTACTCGTAGTACCAAAATTTTCAGATTGATAGTTCAAAGTCAACCTTTCCGTTTAGCTTATGAAAGAGAGAGTTCTCACTCAAATCATATCACGTATCTCATTCAAATCATATCACGTATCTCATTTAATCATATCACGTACGTACGCCACTCGTTACTACTTGCAGTATCGAAAATTTCGGATTGAAAATTCAATGAGTTTTCTTTTTTCTTTCCTTCCTGTCCTTCAAATACCATTCAATTACTTCCGTTTGCGCAAATTTATTGCGCGTGGGAACATTTAGCGCTGTTTGTCTCTTAGAAAATGAAATAATGTCGCCAATCGATAAAAATGAATAAACAATTTCCAACGACGTTATTTCGCTCCTTTTACCGTGGTTTCTCATTGCAAACTTGTTTGTTACCTAAAAAATTAAAACTTTTTGAGGCGAAAAATTTTCATCGTAGCAGATGAAAATGTAGGAAAGATAATGAATAGTTCAATAATAGGAATGTCAGGAATTCTGGTCTAATCGGAATTTTCCGGAAATAATACTTACTTCAGAATTGAGGTATTAATGAATGTCATTCATCGTTTTCTTTTCTCTTTTTTGAGTGGTAATCTTTGCATATTTTATTCAGATTAATTAATTTTGACCAATTCCATTAGCTTAAGAAGTATGAATAGATCAATAATATGTATATCAGGAATTCTGGTCTAATCGGAATTTTCCGGAAATAATACTTACTTCAGAATTGAGGTATTAATGAATGTCATTTATCGTTTTCTTTTCTTTTTTGAGCGGTAATCTTTGCATATTTTATTCAGATTAATCAATTTTGACCAATTCCATTAGCTTAAAAAATATATTTTAACTTTTAACTAATTTATAGAACTTTTTTTTTTTAAATATATTTTTATAATTTTTTTTTCTTATCCTATCTCAAGGAGAAAATTACTTTTCTTTTCTTTTATTAGTGATAAAAATTATAAAAAGTTTTTTTTAAAAATCTTTCTCAAAATTTTAGCAATCACAAAAAGCACTGAGAATTACTTATGAGTTGAAAGTTAAAATTTTCATTTCTTATCACGTCTTGGAATTCAAATTGAAATTTAGTGAAATTTAAATTGAAACTTTGTTCAACAATGACTATCAAATTATTTCCCTAGCAAAAATGAGGTAAATGAAGGAATGTCTAGAAATGTCTCAAAGAATTCGCTTATTAATTAATTGAATTCATTATTTTAATCATTTTTACTTTTTTTTGAAATTTTCCTGTAATTGAAATTTCCGATAAAACTTGAAGAACAAAAATTTAAAAATTTATAATTTTCAGCGAATTAAAAGGAATCAATATGGAATAAATTTTTATAAATTTTGTTTTTGTTTTTTTTTTTTTTTTTTTTGAGTTAATCGTCTTTTCATTCAATGAAATTAAATTCTCTCACAAGCATACTCATAATTTTCCTTCAATTTCTAAAATTTAAAAATTAAAAAAAATTTTTCTTCTATAAAAATGCAAAATGAATTACCCATGATTATTTTAGAGATTTAACGAATACATAAATTAGAAATTGCTAAATAAATATGGAAAAAATGTAGGGAAAATTTAAATTCATAATTAATTAATTCGTTTTTTTTTGTTTTTTTTTTGCTTCATGAGAAAAAATTAAATTGATTTGGTTAAATTCACAAAAGTAATTATTAATTCATTTTTATTTTTCTCTCTTAAGCAAATGAAACTATTGATGAGAAATAACTTAACTACTTTCATTCATAAATGGCAAATATTTAATTACCAAGAATTTCTCATTATAATTTCTATTATTGCTAAGATTTTTATATGCTTATAAATACATATATGTATATCTCATAAATATAAATGATTTATTGAATGGATAATACATTTTTTATTTATAAACAAATTCTTGCATTTAATGTCATTTTTGAATTTTTTTTTTCTTCACCATGGAGATGAAAATGGAATAATTATAATAAATTTTGATCTTTTATTCACAATTCATATCTAAATTACTAGCTAGCAAACAAATTTTGATTTTTTGTTTACAATTCATATGTAAATTATTAGCTAGCAAACAAATTTTGATTTTTTGTTTACAATTCATATGTAAATTACTAGCTAGCGAAGAAATTTTGATTTTTTGTTTACAATTCATATCTAAATTACTAGCTAGTAAACAAATTTTGATTTTTTGTTTACAATTCATATGTAAATTATTAGCTAGCAAACAAATTTTGATTTTTTGTTTACAATTCATATGTAAATTACTAGCTAGCAAACAAATTTTGATTTTTTGTTTACAATTCATATGTAAATTACTAGCTAGTAAACAAATTTTGATTTTTTGTTTACAATTCATATGTAAATTATTAGCTAGCAAACAAATTTTGATTTTTTGTTTACAATTGATATCTAAATTACTAACTAGCAAATTTTGATTTTTTGTTTACAATTCATATGTAAATTACTAGCTAGCAAACAAATTTTGATTTTTTGTTTACAATTCATATGTAAATTACTAGCTAGCGAAGAAATTTTGATTTTTTGTTTACAATTCATATCTAAATTACTAGCTAGTAAACAAATTTTGATTTTTTGTTTACAATTCATATGTAAATTATTAGCTAGCAAACAAATTTTGATTTTTTGTTTACAATTGATATCTAAATTACTAACTAGCAAACAAATTTTGATTTTTTGTTTACAATTCATATGTAAATTACTAGCTAGCAAACAAATTTTGATTTTTTGTTTACAATTCATATGTAAATTACTAGCTAGCGAAGAAATTTTGATTTTTTGTTTACAATTCATATCTAAATTATTAGCTAGCGAAGAAATTTTGATTTTTTGTTTACAATTCATATGTAAATTGCTAGCTAGCGAAGAAATTTTGATTTTTTGTTTACAATTCATATCTAAATTATTAGCTAGCAAACAAATTTTGATTTTTTGTTTACAATTCATATGTGAATTACTAGCTAGCAAACAAATTTTGATTTTTTGTTTACAATTCATATGTAAATTATTAGCTAGTAAACAAATTTTGATTTTTTGTTTACAATTCATATGTAAATTATTAGCTAGCAAACAAATTTTGATTTTTTGTTTACTATTATCTGAAAAATAACTAGTAACATTCGAAGAATTGAAACTTTTTTTACTACCTGTTATGATGCTATTTGACGTTTCCATCGTTTTTTTTTTTACGTGAACTTTTTTTACGTGTATTAATAAGGTAAAACGATGACGTGAAATAGCAAATGGTTCCATTCTTCCTGTTATAATTAATATATATATATTTTTTTAACTTAATAATGGTATATTAGAGTTATACACAATGTAAACGATAGATGCATTCATTTTAAAATTTATTAAAGTTTATTTTAAAATTTAAATGATATAAAATAGTGAGAGAAATTATCATATGTTAATTAAATTTGAGATATTTATGAAAGTAAATTTATTAAAGTTTATTTTAAAATTTAATTGATATAAAATACTGAAAGAAATTATCATATGTTAATTAAATTTAGGATATTTGTGAAAAAAATTTTTAAATTTTATTTTAAAATTTGATTGCTACAAAATAGTGAGAGAAATTATCATATATTAATTAAATTTGAGATATTTATGAAAGTAAATTTATTAAAGTTTATTTTAAAATTTGATTTATATAAAATAGTGAGAGAAATTATCATATATTAATTAAATTTAAGATATTTGTGAAAATAAATTTATTAAAAAATGATAAACTAAACAATTTAGTTTGATTGATAAGCAGGCGCAATAATCCATAATCATTTTTGATGTAATTTACTATTAAAAAAAAAAAAAGGACGAATCGAAAAATGCCACTGAAATGCAGTAAATAGGTGTAGGTTTTTAAAATCTGCTATATAATTTTAAATTTGAAATAGTTGGCTTTAAATTTAGTAACTAAAATTTTTTTAATTAAGTAAATTAGTTTGACTTTTCAAATCGAATTACAAAACATTGCAAAAAAAAAAAAATCCTATCTCTTTGTAAAAAAAAACTATTCATATCTAAAATTACTAGCTAGTATTGTTTACATCAATTTTCTTTATTAATTTAAAATCAATAATGAATTGTTCAAATTTTTAATATTCACACATTTTTTCAAATAGTCTTGAAAATAAAGAAAAAATTTTTGATACTTTTTAAAATAACTAAATTAGTGTAACTCTAAAATTAATCACTTTAATAAATAGCAATCATTAATTTTTATTTAACAATATAATATATATTGGAACTATTTTGCATTTTTAAATTTTATAAGCATTAATTTTTTTTTTCCAGCAATTAAAGAAATATAGAATTTAGTACTTAAAAAAATTAAATTAATCATTAAAAAGAGAATTGATAATTGTTTTTTTGTTTGTTTTTTTCCTTTTTCTTTTACATCTTTTTTTTCTGTGAAATTTATGTATTAATTTAACAATTTCAGGTTAATATTTTATTTTTTTTTTTAAATGTTTCTTTTTCCTTTTTTTCATTCTTTCAATTGCGTATAACATTTTAATTTATATTTAGTAATTGTTTTCGAAATTATTGAGTGAAAATGAATTTTGTTAGCAAATATCAGTTTAATGTCGTTGAAGGATGATATGGTGATAAGATGTAAATGATAAGATGTCAACTTTGACAAAAAAACTAAACTGAGTTGAACTTGTCAAAGATAATTTTCCGGATATCTTCTGTTTTGAGTTAAGCTTGTCAAAGGCAATTTTTCCGGATATCTTCTGGATTTTACAATTTAGTAATCGAAACTTTCCCAATTAATTAAACAGCCTTGTAGATATGAACTTTCTAATGATAAAATGCAAATGATAAGATGTCAACTTTGACAAAAACTAAGTTGAGTTAAGCTTATCAAAGATAATTTTCCGGATATGTTCTGTTTTGAGTTAAGCTTGTCAAAGACAATTTTTCCGGATATCTTCTGGATTTTACAGTTTAGTGGTCGAAACTTTCCCAATTAATTAAACAGCCTTATTGATATGAACTTTCTAATGATAAAATGCAAATGATAAGATGTCAACTTTGACAAAAAAACTAAACTGAGTTAAATTTGTCAAAGATAATTTTCCGGATATTTTCTGTTTTGAGCTAAGCTTGTCGAAGGTAATTTTCCGTATATCTTCTGGACTCATTTTACAATTTAGTAATCGAAATTAATTAAATTTCCCAATTAATTATACAACCTTGTAGATATGGACTTTCTAATGATAAAATGCAAATGATAAGATGTAAACTTGGACAAAAAAACTAAGTTGAGTTAAGCTTATTAAAGACAATTTTCCGGATATCTTCTGTTTTGAGTTAAGCTTGTCAAAGTCAATTTTTTCGGATATCTTCTGGATTTTGCAATTTAGTAATCGAGACTTTCCCAATTAATTAAACAGCCTTATTGATATGAACTTTTTAATGATAAAATGCAAATGATAAGATGTCAACTTTGACAAAAAAACTAAGTTGAGTTAAACTTGTCAAAGATAATTTTCCGGATATTTTCTGTTTTGAGCTAAGCTTGTCGAAGGTAATTTTCCGGACATCTTTTGGATTCATTTTACAATTTAGTAATCGAAACTTTCCCAATTAATTAAACAGCCTTATTGATATGAACTTTCTAATGATAAAATGCAAATGATAAGATGTCAACTTTGACAAAGACTAAATTGAGTTAAGCTTATCAAAGACAATTTTCTGGATATGTTCTGTTTTGAGCTAAGCTTGTCAAAGACAATTTTTCTGGATATCTTCCGGATTCACTTTGCAATTTAGTAATCGAAACTTTCCCAATTAATTAAACAGCTTAGTAGATAAGCTATTCTGATGATAAAATATAAATGACGAGATGTCAACTTTGACAAAGACTAAATTGAGTTAAGCTTATCAAAGATAATTTTCCGGATATCTTCTGGATTCATTTTACAATTTAGTAATCGAAACTTTCCCAATTAATTAAACAGCCTTATTGATATGAACTTTCTAATGATAAGATGTCAACTTTGACAGAAAACTAAATTAAGCTAAACTTGTCAATGACAATTTTCCGGATATTTTCCGGATATTCACTTTACAATTTAGTGATCAAAATTTTTCCAACTAATTAAACAATTTAGTACAGCAATTAATGATATTTTTTTGCATAGAATAGTTTTAGATTTTAATTTCATTTTTTTTTTTTTATTTTCCTATTTGTCAATTTACATCTAATTGTCATTCTCATCCGGCGGCTAATCTGACATTTTTTAATCAAATATATCTTAATTAGCATCAATTTTTTACATTCATTTTTTTTTTTTTTATTTTAATTTTTTTCATTGCATTTTTAGATATTTCATTTTTCAATTAAGTAAAATTGTCGAAAATGTGATATTACTTCATCAAACATTCATATTTAACATTTTATGTTTGTTTGTATCGTAAAATTGAAATATCACTTATGGCTATGCTTAAGAATTTAATAAAATTTTAAAATTTAATCTCGTATTTTTCGTTAAATTTTTTTTTTTTTTTACAAAAACAAAAACGAATGTAAAATGAGTAATTTTTATATTTTATAATAAAAATTATTTTTATAATTTATAATAAGTTATTAATTATTTAGAATGCTTTATATTTATAATTTTTGCAATTCATATTCTAAAGTTATGAAGCAGCTTGCAAATCAAAATATTTTCCGGTATTTTCTCAAAATTTTACATAAAAATTTCATTTCCGGAATTTAACCCAAAATAATTTGTGACAGTAATGGCTTTATTGGTATTTTAAAATTCTTAAAAAAAAAAAAAAAAAAAAAAAAAGAAGAATCTAGAAATGCAACTGAGAAAATTATCAATAAAATTATTGTTTGAAAAAAATTTAAATTTGTAATTAATTAATTATATTAGCAATTTTTGATTGCAATAGTTTTTTTTTTTTATCAACTAACCTTTTTCATTAAATTTATGTTTTTTAAAATTTTTCTGATTAGCAAAAAATCAATCAGTTTAAATCTTTTATGTGTTAGACTAAACTAATTAGAGGAAGAATAATTAGATCAAATTAAAATGTCTGACATTTTTTTTTTTTTTTTCAAAATTTCCAATAACAAAACCCCATTTGCATTATTTATTGATATTAGCTAGTTGTATCACAATTTAATCATTCAACCACTGAAATTTTTAAATTCGAGAAGATAGTAAATTTTAACATAAATCTTCTTAACTACTTGTATGCCATTTTAATCATTCAATTTAATCAAAATTCAATTTTACCTCATTTAGTCAAAAATTTTTAAATTCGAGAAGATAGTATTTAACAAAGAACCTTGTTAGCTACTTGTATCTCATTTCAATCATTCAACCACTGAAATTTTTAAATTCGAGAAGATAGTAATTAAACCTTTGTGTTTTTTTTTTGTTTTTGTTTACTAAACAATTATTTTAATTGGTAAACAATCATTCAACCACTGAAGTAATTAAACCTTTGTGTTTTTTTTTTGTTTTTGTTTACTAAACAATTATTTTAATTGGTAAACAATCATTCAACCACTGAAGTAATTAAACCTTTGTGTTTTTTTTTTTGTTTACTAAACAATTATTTTAATTGGTAAACAATCATTCAACTACTGAAGTAATTAAACCTTTGCGTTTTTTTTTTGTTTACTAAACAATTATTTTAGTTGGCAAACAAACATTCAACTCTGAAGTAATTAAACCTTTGTTTCTTTTTTTTGTTTACTAAACAATTATTTTAATTGGTAAACAAACATTCAACTACTGAAGTAATTAAACCTTTGTTTCTTTTTTTTGTTTACTAAACAATTATTTTAATTGGTAAACAAAATTTCATCGTAAATAATTCTTTCTATAATTTATAAAAAAAAATGAAATTTTCAGGAAAAATGTTTAATGTATCAGTGTTATCCGGAATTTGTGAAATGACAAAATTAATTTATGTAAAGAATACACGAATGCATAATGTATTTATTATTGAACTTTTAACAAGTATTTTGGGTATTTTAACAACTTCACTTACTCTATTAGCTATAATTTTTAATAAAACACTTCATTTCAATTTGCGATTATTACTTCTATGCTTTTGGGGCGCTATTATTGTTACTTGTATAGGTAATTTAAAGTTATTTTTGTTTACTTTTTTTTTTCTTTCATTTTTGATTAACAATTAAAAAAAGAAAAAAGAAAAAGAAAAAACAATCAAAACAAATTGTTAAATTTTTGGATAATTTCAACTTTTCAACAATTTTTCATTGTTGATTATTACTATTATTATTATTATTATTATTATTATTATTATTATTATTAGTTAAAAATGAAATAAAATATCTTTGAAATAATAAAATAAAAATTATTTTATGAAATAAAATAAAAATGAAATGAAATAAAATATGAAAATAAAATAAGCAAATTTTTTCTTTTTCTTTGCAATTCAATAATAAACTAAACTTTTTTTTTATTTTAATATAAAATTTAATTTGTTTCATATTTTTTTTTTTTCATTTAGGAACACTTATCGATTCAACTTATTATCTTATAGCAATTATATCAAAAGTAGATGTAGAACGTTGTGCATGGTTATCGTTTACTAAATCAGATTGTATTGGTTAGTTTATTTTATTTTAATACAAATTTAATTTGTATAAATATTCAGCTATAAAAAGAAGCTTCGATCGAATCTTTTTGCATGTTAGATTGGTCTGATGAATTGATGGATCACAAAAAGTGTATCAAATGAGCAGGATCAGGTAAATCTGGAAGAATCTGGGCAAATCTGGGTAAATGAAGTTTATTTAGTCTTAAAAGTTCGCTGTGTCAAATGAGCAGGATTAGGTAAATCTGGAAGAATCTGGGTAAATGAAGTTCATTTAGTCTTAAAACTTAGGTATGTCAAATGAGCAGGATCAGGTAAATCTGAAAGAATGTGGGTAAATGAAGCTTATTTAGTCTTAAAAGTTAGGTATGTCAAATGAGCAGGATCAGGTAAATCTGGAAGAATCTGGGCAAATCTGGGTAAATGAAGTTCATTTAGTCTTAAAAGTTCGATGTGTCAAATGAGCAGGATCAGGTAAATCTGGAAGAATCTGGGTAAATGAAGTTCATTTAGTCCTAGAACTTAGGTATGTCAAATGAGCAGGATCAGGTAAATCTGGAAGAATCTGGGTAAATGAAGTTCATTTAGTCTTAAAACTTAGGTATGTTAAATGAGCAGGATTAGATAAATCTGGAAGAATCTGGGTAAATGAAGTTTATTTAGTCTTAAAAGTTCGATGTGTCAAATGAGCAGGATCAGGTAAATCTGGAAGAATCTGGGTAAATGAAGTTCATTTAGTCCTAGAACTTAGGTATGTCAAATGAGCAGGATCAGGTAAATCTGGAAGAATCTGGGTAAATGAAGTTCATTTAGTCTTAAAACTTAGGTATGTCAAATGAGCAGGATCAGGTAAATCTGGAAGAATCTGGGCAAATCTGGGTAAATGAAGTTCATTTAGTCTTAAAACTTAGGTATGTCAAATGAGCAGGATCAGGTAAATCTGGAAGAATCTGGGTAAATGAAGTTCATTTAGTCTTAAAAGTTAGGTATGTCAAATAAGCAGGATCAGGTAAATCTGGAAGAATCTGGGTAAATGAAGCTTATTTAGTCTTAAAAGTTAGGTATGTCAAATGAGCAGGATCAGGTAAATCCAGAATAATAATTTTTTTGACTCCAAATCTGGGCAAATGACGTTTTTTTTAGTCTTAAAAGTTCATTCCATCAATCCTCTAACTAATCTAAATTCACTAATTTAAATTTATAAATTGAAGATTTCTGACTGAACTTTAGAAGCAAAAGTAATTTTATTTAAAAAGTAAAAAATTCACATTTATAAAGCCATATAGTGACAGGTAAGGGACGAAACGACAAGTGAAAAAAAAAATGCACTGGAAATTGGACATTTAAGTCTGTATGTAAGTAAACTATTCAAGACATTGGTCATTTGAGAGTGATCTTACGTGATCGAACGTCTAAATATCACGTTCCGTCCGAGAGCTATGCCGCCTTCATTACTCACAGAGAAACAGTTCTGCAACACCTAACACTTTGTTTTGCAGAAGTTGCAGGAAGTTAATTTTTAGAGGGGTCATTTCCAAATAGTTCAGCTCTCTGAGAAGCATTATTTCTTTGGATGATAAGATTAGCAAAGATAAACTTATAGGTAAAGCAGTACAGGTAAGAAAAGTATGCAACAATAAACATTTGACAAAAAATGCTAAATGGATTGTCTAAAGTGTTTACTGTTCCTTATCATAGTTATCATTATGTTTGCTGTTCCTTTGGATCAGAATCATTGGTCATTTATCACTATCACCCGTGACTCAGAATCATTGGTCATTTATCACTATCACCTGTGACTCAGAATCATTGGTCATTTATCACTATTACCTGTGACTCAGAATCATTGATCATTTATCACTATCACCTGTGACTCAGAATCATTGGTCATTTATCACTATCACCTGTGACTCAGAATCATTGGTCATTTATCACTATCACCTGTGACTCAGAATCATTGGTCATTTATCACTATCACCTGTGACTCAGAATCATTGGTCATTTATCACTATCATCTGTGACTCAGAATCATTGGTCATTTATCACTATTACCTGTGACTCAGAATCATTGGTCATTCACCGCTATCACCTGTGACTCAGAATCATTGGTCATTTATCACTATCACCTGTGACTCCTTGAATATTTCAATTAGCACTGTTTCCTTATAAATTCCAAACATTCATTTACCAAACCTAAATACTACTTTCATCGTTATTTAGGTCATAGATATGAATTGCTACAGTTAGTCTATGCTGCTAAGGTAGCAACTAAACCACTTCAAATCAAAACTTTAGAATGACAAATTATGAACTCTCTAAGATTTGCATCTTTGATGACTCATCATCCCTCAGAAAACACAAATAGAACGAATCTCGAGATAAAAAGAATAATGCATCACTATCACTGATAAACGAACCTTTCCGCCATTTTCTTTTTTACAATTCATTTTGCTCATCTCACATTGATCTTTTCAGTCATTAGCGCTTTTGCAGCAATTATCTTATCTTCATTGTTCAAGTTATGATGATAGTGATGATTTGCATAAATAAATATTTTAAATTTAATTAGTGAAATAATTTGATTTGTTTTTTGTGTGATATACACATTTAGCTAATTAATAATTAGTTTAATTAACAAAATAATTTGATCTGTTTTTTGTTGTGATATACAAATTTAGCTAATTAATAATTAGTTTAATTAACAACACAATGTTTTTTAAGAAACACACAGACTTAGCTAATTAATAATTAGTTTAATTAACGAAATAATTTGATCTGTTTTTGTTGTGATATACAAATTTAGCTAATTAATAATTAGTTTAATTAACAACACAATGTTTTTTAAGGAACACACAGACTTAGCTAATTAATAATTAGTTTAATTAACGAAATAATTTGATCTGTTTTTGTTGTGATATACAAATTTAGCTAATTAATAATTAGTTTAATTAACAAAATAATTTTTTTTAAGAAACACACAAACTTAGCTAATTAATAATTAGTTTAATTAACAAAATAATGTTTTTTAAGAAACACACAAACTTAGCTAATTAATAATTAATTTAATTAACAAAATAATTTAAACAAAATGATGTTTTTTTTGTTGAGAAATACATATTTAGCTAATTAATAATTAAGTAAACAAATATTACTAAATAAGTATTAAATTGAGAAAATATTTAATTAATAATTAAGTAAACAACTATCATCACTAAATAAGTATTAAAATTAATAATTAAGTAAACAAATATTACTAAATAAGTATTAAATTGAGAAAATATTTAATTAATAATTAAGTAAACAACTATCATTACTAAATAAGTATTAAAATTAATAATTAAGTAAACAAATATTACTAAATAAGTATTAAATTGAGAAAATATTTAATTATTAATTAAGTAAACAACTACCATCACTAAATAAGTATTAAAATTAATAATTAAGTAAACAAATATTACTGAATAAGTATTAAATTGAGAAAATATTTAATTATTAATTAAGTAAACAACTACCATCACTAAATAAGTATTAAAATTAATAATTAAGTAAACAAATATTACTGAATAAGTATTAAATTGAGAAAATATTTAATTATTAATTAAGTAAACAACTACCATCACTAAATAAGTATTAAAATTAATAATTAAGTAAACAAATATTACTGAATAAGTATTAAATTGAGAAAATATTTAATTAATAATTAAGTAAACAACTATCATTACTAAATAAGTATTAAATATTTAAACATAATAATAAATTAAATTATATTTACAGCATTAAGAAATGTATATTATCTTGGTCTGATAATGATAGTAGTATCAACATTCTTTCTCTCAATTGAACGAGTAATTGCGACACTTCTTTATCACACATATGAGCATAACACTCGTCGATGGATTAGTATATTAATGGCATTATCACAGATAAGTTACTCTTCCTTTCACTTTTTTTTTTTTATCACAATCAAATTTTTTATTTTACAAAAGAATAAAAATGAAATTTTCAACTTTTAGCTTATTTTTTTCTTTTAATTTCTTGATTATCAGTAAAAAAGTTTTATTTGTAATCTTTTTTTTTTTACGAAAATTTGTAATTTATTTTTAAAAAAAAAAAAAAAAAAACAAAAATAGAATATACATTTTTTGATCTAATCTATTCCTTCAAAAATAATTGATAGTTTACTATCAATTATTTATTCTATCAGTTAATATTCTAATTAATCATCGAAAGAAAACTAAAATAGAATGGCAAAAAAAGTTTCATATTTGAAGTTCATTTTAGAAAAATAAAAACAAAATTTGAATTTTTTCTTTGTGCATACTGAATGAGCTATTATTTTTGATATTATTTCACTATTATACTTCATTTCTAAATTTTAATTTTCAGTACTATATTCCATTTCTAAATTTTAATTTTCAGTACTATACTCCATTTCTAAATTTTAATTTTCAGTACTATACTCCATTTCTAAATTTTAATTTTCAGTACTAATACTCCATTTCTAAATTTTAATTTTCAGTACTATACTTCATTTCTAAATTTTAACTTTCAGTACTATATTCCATTTCTAAATTTTAATTTTCAGCACTATATTCCATTTCTAAATTTTAATTTTCAGTACTATACTTCATTTCTAAATTTTAATTTTCAGTACTATACTTCATTTCTAAATTTTAATTTTCAGTACTATATTCTATTTCTAAATTTAAACTTTTTAGTAATCGAAACTTTCCCAATTAATTGAACAGCTTAGTAGATGTAAACTTTCTAATGATAAAATGTCAACTTTGGATAAAAAACTAAATTGAATTAAACTTGTCAAAGATAATTTTCCGGATATCTTCTGGATTCACTTGACAAATTTCAAGTTTTTTTCTTTGTACATACTGATGAGCTATTATTTTAATATCACTTCAGCACTATACTTCATTTTTAAATTTTAATTAAAATTTTTTTTCAGTGGTTTTTAATTCTTCCTTTGATTTATTATCAGAATCATGATGAAGAGCATATTTTTCCTTATTGTGCTTATGAGCTATTTAATCCAAATGTTATGGCAAATATTCAACTTGGTGTTATTGCTATTCAAATTTGCTCATTTGTTATTGTTATTGTATTGTGGACGCATAACAATAAAAAATTAGTAAGCAATTTTGAATTTAATTTAAAATATTTCAAATTTTTGATGCATTTATTTTAATTAATTATTAAAAGATAATATTATTTAAATTATTATTATTATTATTGATTATTAAATTTTTCTTTTTTTTTGAAATGTTCAATGTGATAGTATTACTAAGCTGGCTTATCAGAAGTTGTAATGGTGATAACAATAACAGTAAACAATTTTGAATTTCATTTAAAACATTTCAAATTTGATGCATTTATTTTAATTAATTATTAAAAGATAATATTATTTAAATTATTATTATTATTGATTATTAAATTTTTTTTTTTGAAATGTGGAATATGATAGTATTACTAAGCTGGCTTATCAGAAGTTGTGATAATGATAACAATAACAGTAAACAATTTTGAATTTCATTTAAAATATTTCAAATTTTTGATGCATTTATTTTAATTGATTATTAAAAGATAATATTATTTAAATTATTATTATTGATTATTCAATTTTTTTTTTTTGAAATGTGGAATATGATAGTATTACTAAGCTGGCTTATCAGAAGTTGTGATAATGATAACAATAACAGTAAACAATTTTGAATTTCATTTAAAATATTTCAAATTTTTGATGCATTTATTTTAATTGATTATTAAAAGATAATATTATTTAAATTATTATTATTGATTATTCAATTTTTTTTTTTTGAAATGTGGAATATGATAGTATTACTAAGCTGGCTTATCAGAAGTTGTAATAATGATAATAATACTAGTAAGCAATTTTGAATTTCATTTAAAATATTTCAAATTTTGATGCATTTATTTTAATTGATTATTAAAAGATAATATTATTTAAATTATTATCATTATTATTGATTATTAAAATCTTTTTTTTTGAAATGTGGAATATGATAGTATTACTAAGCTGTCAAGGCTTATCAAAAGTTGTAATAATGATAACAATAATAGGTCAATAATGGGTCAATGATAGGGTAGGAATTTTATTTATTTATTTATATTACTAACACATTCTTTTGTTGTGGGTCAAATTTTTTTTAATAAATTCGGTCACATTTCATCAGACTAAAATATTTCAATATTTCTGGTAGTCTTTTAGTTAACAATGGAGCAAATAAATTATTGATTAAAAAGCATTTTGCTTAATTTTTAATATTCTTTTTTTTTTTTTTTTTAGCTCCATCGAAAATCTCAAAATGAAAATGTTAGCGTACGTTATCAGTTACGTGAAAATGTTTCAACGTCAAAATTATTGGTACCATTTGTTGCAATTATAACAGTATTTATTCTTACGGGTGCATTACTACATCTTGTGCTACCTTCACGTCATATAGATAATTATTCAATTATTGCTAATCAATTAATCACGTATTGTTTTTGCGCTGAAATACAGGTAGCATTTACAGGTGCTCTCTCTCTCTCAAAAAAAAAAAAAATTTCTTCCAAAATCTTTTTCACTTATTTGATAAACAACCAACCAAACAAACAAACAAATAAACAAGCTAACTTGAATATTACAGGTGCTCTCTCTCAAAAAAAAAAAATTTCTTCCAAAATGCTTTTCACTTATTTGATAAACAACCAAAAAAAACAAACAAACAAATAAACATGCTAACTTGAATATCTACAGGTGCTCTCTCTCTCAAAAAAGAAAAAAAAATTTCTTCCAAAATCTTTTTCATTTATTTGATAAACAACCAAAAAAACAAACAAACAAATAAACAAATAAACAAGCTAACTTGAATATCTACAGGTGCTCTCTCTCTCAAAAAAAAAAAAAAAACTTTCTTCCAAAATCTTTTTCACTTATTTGATAAACAACCAAAACAAACAAACAAACAAACAAATAAACAAGCTAACTTGAATATCTACAGGTGCTCTCTCTCTCAAAAAAGAAAAAAAAATTTCTTCCAAAATCTTTTTCATTTATTTGATAAACAACCAAAACAAACAAACAAATAAACAAGCTAACTTGAATATCTACAGGTGCTCTCTCTCAAAAAAAAAAAAACAATTTCTTCCAAAATCTTTTTCACTTATTTGATAAACAACCAAAAAAAAGAAACAAACAAACAAACAAATAAACAAACTAACTTGAATATCTACTATACTTTACTTTTATTCCAGGCATGTTCTCTACCAATTGCATCAATTATCCTTGCCATTATCTTATTTCACGCAAGTAAAACAATTCAAAGTTCACTTTTTCACGTACTTGGCCTTGAATGTTGCGTAAAACTTGGCAGATCAAATTCAATTAATATATCACCAGATCAATTCATCCGTCAAACTTATTTTGATCAATTACAACAGCAATGGAATAATGATCAATCAATTTCTAGAAATGGTGCAATTTGCAATAATTTAGAGTACAAAAATTTCCGCAATATTACTTTTTAATTTTAATCTTTTTGATACTATGATAGAAGTTTTTATTTTTTTTTGAAAAATTTTTATTTATGGATAATAAATTTATTAAATTTTACTGGTGATTATATATATCAAATCAAATAATTTCTCAAATCAAAAAAATCAAAATAAAATCTTAGCATATATAACTTTAAATAAATTTTTATAGAAGAAATGAAATATAAAACTGAAAAGAGAATAATAAATTTAAAAAATAAATAATTTGTGTAATTGTTTTCTTTTTTTTTTTGAGAAGAACGTAAAGATGAAAAATAAATAAGTGATAAGAAATATTAAACTATATTACTTCATAAAATAGTCTAAAAAAAAGAAAGAAAAGAAAAAATATTTGATAAAGCAAAATTTTAGGAAAATGATTTAACATATGGTTTTAAATTTTTTTTAAAAAAAAAAAAACTTCCAAAAAAAAAAATTATGCATTTTTAATTTTACACATTTATATTAATTATTGGCACTTTTAAGCCAAAGTCAGCCTAATTCTAAGCTTAAGCCTAAGCCTAGGCTTGCTTGCGGATGTGCATAAAGTTACAAATGTATAACTTTTTCTTTTTTTGATAAAAGTGCATAATTTTTTAGACTTAGACTTATGCCTAGGCTTAGATTTAAGCCTAGGTTTAAGCTTAGGCTTATGTCTAGGCTAAGCTTATCTTAGGCTTAGTATGGGATTGTATGAGGTGGTGCTTATGTGTGAAACTTCGTCGAATTATTCAATTTATTAAGGTTTGAAAAATTGTAATATATTATTTTGTTAATATTTTAACAGTTGAAATTGATCATTCAAATAATTTGAAATGAAATGAATCATTCAAATAATTTGAAATGAAATGAATCATTCAAATAATTTGAAATGAAATGAATCATTCAAATAATTTGAAATGATATTGTGACAAAAAATTTTGGTTACAAAAGAAAGATCAAATTGCCTGAAAATATTATCTTTGTATTATTTTAAAAATATTTGTATTATTTTAATGAAAATTCAATTTTAATTCATATTTTTTTTTTCAAAATTCGTTACTAAAATTAATTAAAAATGACATAAACTTAACATTGTAAGTCTGAATTAATAAGCAATTTTATTATTGCATTAGGAATATGTAAAACTTTGTCAATTTATTAATTAATTAAAATTTTAAATATATAATTTTTTTTATTGATATTTTAACAGTTGAAATTGATCATTCAAATAATTTGTAGTAATGCTGTAAAAAAAAAAGAAATTTTGTCGCAAAAGAAAAATTTTATTGTTTGAAAATATTATCTTAAACAAAAAATGCCAAAAATATTTGTATTTTTTTTTTAAAATGTTAGTTCAATTACAATTCATTTTTATTTCAAATTCCTTGCTAAAATTATTTAAAAAATAACTTTAATTTATTAATTTAAAGCTTAAATTAATAAGCGATTTTTGTTGTTTGTATTATAAATATGTGAAAATTCATTGATTTTAATAATATTATAAATATGTGAAAATTCATTCATTTATTAATAAAGTTTAAAAAAAAAGTTGGGTTTAAGAAAAAATTGGGATAAAACATTTTATTAATATTTTAAAAATTAAAATTAATCACTTTTATCAAGTTAAAAAAGTGTTATCTAAAGTGTTATCTAGTAGTTTATCTACTACTGATAAACTACTGATAAGACTGGCACATTTACCTCATTTATTATTAATAGTTAGATTTTCAATAAATTATAAATATGTGAAAATTCATTGATTTTAATAATATTATAAATATGTGAAAATTCATTCATTTATTAATAAAGTTTAAAAAGAAATTGGGATAAAACATTTTATTAATATTTTAACAATTAAAATTAATCATTTTTATCAAGTTATAAAAGTGTTATCTAGTACTTCATCTATTACTGATAAACTACTGATAAGACTGGCATATTTACCTCATTTATTATTAATAGTTAGATTTTCAATTAATTATAAATATGTGAAAATTCATTGATTTTACTAATATTATAAATATGTGAAAATTCATTGATTTATTAATAAAGTTTAAAAAAAATTGGTATAAAACATTTTATTAATATTTTAACAATTAAAATTAATCACTTTTATCAAGTTATGAAAGTGTTATCTATTACTGATAAACTACTGATAAGACTGGCACATTTACTTCATTTATTTATTAATAAAGTGATTTAAAACATTTTATTAATATTTTAACAATTAAAATTAATCATTTATTATTGTTATCTATACTGATAAACTACTGATTATTCAAGTGTGTTCTATTACTGATAAACTACTGATAAGACTGGCACATTTACCTCATTTATTATTGATTTTCAATTATAGAATGACTGTTATACTTTAATTAAATATATAACTTAATGATAATTAATGTTTCTTTTATATTACTTTAACTATTTATAGTAATCTTACTCCAAATCTGTTCAATAATATAATATTATTCTTTAATCAATTTGTAATCTTAA
The DNA here is from genome assembly GCA_012070555.1 of Brugia pahangi. Lineage (NCBI taxonomy): Eukaryota > Metazoa > Nematoda > Chromadorea > Rhabditida > Onchocercidae > Brugia > Brugia pahangi. The sequence continues at coordinate 1,020,215 of JAAVKF010000012.1, read as the reverse complement.
ACATAATATAAATAATCAATAAAAATAATAATAATAAAAAATAAATGGCAATTACTTCTCAATGAAAATTATAAATCACATTAAAAATTAAAACAGATGTAAATCTCATACTGAAATCATAATTTTCAATTTTGTATTAACAAACAATAATTATTTTTACTTGCATATATTCAAATGCTAAAGTAAAATTTTAATGCATAAGTAATTTTTTTTTTTTAAATGACTTTTAAAAAAGGAATGTTAAATTTTAGTAAAATTTAGGCAAAAGTTTTATTAACTCAAAAAAGCGAATCAATGTGAAATAATAGAAATTTTATTAGTGAATTATTTGATTAAATCAAATAGCAAAATAGCAAAAAATAGCAAAAAAAAAAATAAATTTTAATTTTGCAAAAAAAAAAATAAATTTTTAATTTTGTTGAAAAAAATTTTTTTTTGAATAAATTTTATGAAAAAAAAAATGCACATATAATTTTGCTCAATGAATATGCAAGTAAAACTGTATTGTAAAATGTCATTAGAATTAAAATTAGATGTGAAATTTAACATAATCATACTTTTTTTTTTTTTTTTTTGAACATTTTAATATTATTTAAAACATTTACAATTAAAAGTTAAAAAAAAAAAAAAGGAAAACATAATCAATGAATAATTTTCAAAAGTAATAAACATTTTTTAAAAAAATTTTTTTTTCATCTATAATTAACATTTGAATAATTTTTGACCATTTTTTATTTTTGAAAAAAATTATAAATTTTTATCAACTTTTTTTTTTTTTTTCAAATTTAAATTTGAAATTATTTATTAGCAGCAAATTATTTATCTATTTAAAAAAAAAAAAATGAAAAGTAATAATTTTATTCTTTTCTATCAATAAAAATACGATCACCCCATGCACCAAAACGACCACCAGGAAATACGACAAACTCTTCGCCACCATTACTTTCAACTTTTCTTTTTTTTTTTTTCAAATTTAAATTTGAAAATATTTATTAGCAGCAAATTATTTATCTACTTAAAAAAAAAAAAAAATGAAAATTAATAATTTTATTCTTTTCTATCAATAAAAATACGATCACCCCATGCACCAAAACGACCACCAGGAAATACGACAAACTCTTCGCCACCATTACTTTCACGCCATGGTTCAAAATCACCATCCCATGGTTTAAAATTACCACTCCACCATCGTTTTGTTTCACTTTTATCAACCAATGGATTTAATATAACACTATCCAACCATTGTTTTATCAATCCTTTATCAATGCTAAAAAAAAATTTTTTTTTTTCAGTTTTATAAAATTTTGAACTCTTAATGAAGGCATAAAAGATCAGTAAATTTGTTTGTTTTTTTTTTTTTTTTTTTTTTTTTGCAAATTTATTTTAATTTTGAACAAAAATTATATTTATTATATTAAAAAATTTATTTATAAAAAAATTAAATTATTAAAAAAAAAAGAAATTGTATAAATATTAAAAAAAAAAAATAAATAAATATTTTACAAGTATGGATATTTAGATTTAGTTAAATATTAGTATTACTATTATATTAGTTTACTTTACTAAAAATTTATTTTATTATTGTATAAAGAATGTATACGTATCTATTTTAATAATAAAGAAATAATAAAGATTTTAAGGTTGACAGTTTGACAAATAGGTAAATTAATGGATGGCAATAAGTTAAGTAAGTGATTATTTATTTTAATTTCATTTAAATTTTAATATATCGTATCTTTTTACTTCTAGTATTACAGAAACATTATGCTTTTTTAAGTATTCCGATTCCAATTATCGAATAGTAATAAATTTCATTTGAAATGATAAAATTGTCTTACCTGTTAAATTTTTTTTCTCATCCTAATTTATAATTCTCGGAATTAATTAATTAAGAAAAAAATATACCTAACCTTTCATTATCGCTTCCATTCACGCAAATATTAGCCAAAATTAGACTATGCAAGATTAAATTTTTGATTATCATTTTTGACAAAATTATTCACAAATCCTTTTTTCCTTATTTGCAATTCTGAAATAAAATTTTGAAGATTTTAATATCCTATTTTTCAAATTTTTGTTGATTTTAATATTTTCCAATAGCTTTTACAATATCATTTAAAATAACAAATATTTGACAAATATGAAATGACAGAAAGTATAGCTAACATAAGCAAAATGATAATATAAAACAATTTAATAATAATAATTATTTAATAAATTTTGTCTTTTTTTTGTGTATCAATATTACAACGAAAAGTCGTACGAATTTTGTTAAATTATTTAAACTAATTTAAAAAACAAAATTCTTAAACTACCTATAATAAAATGAAGATATATTGAAGTATCCATGAAGTACTTAAAATTTCATATTTTACCAATTTTTTTTTTCTTTTTGCTGATTATTACGTAAGTTATATTTATTATTTGTTTGTAATAGAAATTTTGAAAAATATAGAAAAAAATTTTTTTGGATTTTATTTTTTACGTGGATTACGTATAGATACTATTTAGGGAATCATTGTTGTTTTTAATATAGTAATGAAACAAATTAAATAAAAATCTTCAACGAATCTTAACAATATGTTTTAATATGAAATCAGTAAAATATAAGATTAATAATAATATCAAAACTATCAAGTAATGAAGTAATAAGTAATTTAAAGTTAAAGTAATAAGTAAAATATATTATAATGTAAAAATCAACAGCAATACGTAATTTTTTTTTTTTTGTTCACCTCTAATAGTCATAAAGTAAATAATTCAAAGTTTAAAGTAAACGAAAACAAATTAATTAAGATTAACTAGGCATTCCATCTTTAAAAGTATTATAAGATCTTTATTTCAGGTGAAAATGAAGCTAATTTAAAAAAAAAAAAACGAAATTTTCTAAAATAATAATTTGTTAAAGTAAAATAAATGAATGTTAAGCTATATGATTGGAATAATGTTCTAATTTGATAATGGAAAAAAAAAATTATCGTCAAAGTATTATTAATGCATTAAGATGATATTAGTCAGATAATTAATTTCTTTCCATATGACATATTTTCCTCATACTTCAAGAATGTCACCAACATATGTATTATATTTGTATAAGATAATAGAAATATTATTAATACTACTATTATTGCTATTATAAATTAATGAAAACATTTAGAATTAAAAAAATAAAAGAAGAAAAATGCACAATTTTTGTTTAAGAAGGAAAGAAAAGATTAACCTTAAATTAAATTCTATAATTTTATTTAATTTCACAATTATTTTGTTATGTTAAAGAAAAGTAAATCATAAAATATTGCCATGATAGAATTTAATAACAAAAAATGTTAATTAACCAACTGTCATAAATGTAAGAATTGCTAATTAGCATCGCTTATCACTTATTTTCAAGCACGAAAACTTTTTTTTTTTTTGATTTAGCACAATAGAATCATTTTTTATTTTGTGAATTTGAATTCAATACATTTCGGAGTCAAATTATCGCTATTCATTTTCATTCTGGAAATATTTAAAAAAAAAAAAATTATAGGAAAACGAGTAATATTCATGGGTTTTGTTGAATACAAAATTTTATTTAAATCATTGCTTCAAAAAAAAAGAAGAAAAAAGAATTGCTAATTATTAATGACAAAAAAAAAAAAGAAAAATTCACCTGTTTAATTCACATGATATCATTTACACTCATTACACACTTCAATGAAATTAATATTTGATTTTTAGTAGTAATTCTTATTGAATATTTCTTAATAAGATTTTTTTATTCGTTAAGTGTAAATAATAGTTTTCATTTTTTTTTAATTAAATGTTTTTGAAAAAGGAAAAACAATTTTAGATGGATATTTTTAATAAATAAAGCTAATATATGCATGTATATAAAAAAAGAAACTAATCAATAAAACAAGAGCTAAAAACAGAAATTAAAAAAAAAAAAACTTTCTTATAATACAATAATTGAAATTTATGCAATTCCACATACGGTCACGGAATTTTTTTAACACGAATACAGTAATATATACGGTAATGCTTCGGGAAAAACTGTATATTATGTATTATAAGAATTATTTAGCTAATATATGTATATAAAAATGGAACTAATCAATAAAACGAGACCTAACAAGAGAAATTAAAAAAAAAAACTTTCTTATAATACAGTAATTGAAATTCATGCAATTTCACATACGGTCACGTCGTTTTTTTAACACGAATACAGTAATATATACGGTAATGCTTCGATCAAAACTGTATATTATGTATTATAAGAAATATTTAGCTAATATATGTGCATAAAAAATAAACTAATCATTAAAACGATAGCTAGAAAGGTAAATTAAAATAAAACTTTCTTATAATACAGTAATTGAAATTCATGCAATTTCACATACCGTCACAATCTTTATTTTACACGAATACTGTAATGGATAAGGTAATGTTTTGATACAATTAATCGCTAAATATTTAGCTAATATATGTGCATACAAAATAAACTATTCATTAAAACGATAGCTAAAAAGGTAAATTAAAATAAAACTTTCTTATAATACAGTAATTGAAATTCATGCAATTTCACATACGGTCACATTATTATTTGCAGGAATGCTGTAATAGATACGGTAATGCCTTGATACAATTACTCGCTAAATATTTAGCTATGTGTATGAAAAAAGGAACTAATCAATAAAACGAGAGCTAAAAAGGGAAATTAAAATAAAACTTCTTATAATACAGTAATTGAGATTCATGCAATTTCACATACGGTCACATCATTATTTTACAGGAATACTGTAATAGATACGGTAATGCTTTGATACAATTACTCGCTAAATATTTAGCTATGTGTATGAAAAAAGGAATTAATCAATAAAACGCGAGCTAAAAAGGGAAATTAAAATAAAATTTTCGTATGATACAATAATTGAATCTCAAATACGGTCACATCGTTACTTTACAGGAATACTGTAATAAATACGGTAATGCTTTGACATAATTACTCGCTAAATATTTATTTAAGTAATTTTAATATTCACAAAAAAAAAGGTTCATTATTAAAAAAAAAAAAATGCACTGAGTAGCAATTATCGTTGCAATTAGCAAATGATTGAATACAGAAAAAAAAAAAGATTGTTAATTGTGGTATTATTCACTGTTTATGCAATTTATTCTATGCTAAAATAAAAATATAGTAATTTTAATTAATTTATAGACAAAATTAGTTTTAGTAAATCTAAACAATTTAAAAATTTCACATACACATTAACTTTTAAAGATATTATTTCTTAGCAAATCTTAGTTATTTCATAAATGATCTATGTATAATATCTATCTGTCCTTTAATCTAAATTAAACTAAGAAGCAAAGAAGGAGTAAATGATACTGCGACTGAGAAATTTGATCATTTTTAAAAGTTTTACATTGAATAGAAATATTTGAAAAGGACAAAAAAAAAAAACATAATTGGATGAAATATTAGTCAACAATTTCAAAGAAAATTTTCAAATGTTTGCTGAAAATAAAATTTAATGAATTCTGATTGTTAACAAAAAAAAAAAAAGAAAAACGACGAGAATTATATATCATACAAATTAGCATTTTCAAAATTGAATTTTATAAAATCTATGCAAATTTCTCCTAAAATTTGATAAAGTAATGATTCAATTTGAACAAAGTAATGAATAAAGTACAAAGTATGTTGTTTCTATAAGTTATATGGACAAGTAAAAATTAACTCTAAGATATGAAAAAATTTTTTGAATATTATAACCAATAAATTGAATTAGATGTTTAGCAAATTTTTTAAAATCATTTTGCTTTAAAATTTGATTTTTTCTGCAATTTGTTTTTTCTAAGTATTTGAAACAAAAATTTTAGGAAAGAGAAAGTAAAAGTTTTCATATATTCGAAATAAAAATGTTAAAGTCGAGAAAATAGCAATTTGTTTTTTCTAAGTATTTGAAACGAAAATTTTAGAAAGGAGAAAGTAAAAGTTTTCACATATTCGAAATAAAAATGTTAAAATGGAGAAAATAGAAGCTTTCATCCATTCGAAAGAAAATTGTTAAAAAGAAAAAAGAAAAACATTTTTTCTCTTTTTTTTTATAAATTAAAATTTCAATAATAACTAGAACTGCTAATCATTACTTTCATTTATTTCTTTGCCATTAACTAGCAAAGAAATAAGCAAAACTTCAGGAAATAATATGCTTTTAGCATGTAAATATTAATTTTGCTTAGAAAAAAGCAAAAAAGAGTTTAAAGAAAAAAAAAAAAAGGAAACAGAAATGCTTTTTTGAATTCAAATTTCCAAGATATTCAATTGATAAGATATATCAATCGTAAGTGAAATTTTGATTGATATATAAATTTAAAAAATAGATGCTAGTAAAATGAAAAAAAAAAAACTAATAATTTTGTTTTGATTATTAATTGTGCAAAAAAAAAAAAAGGGAAAATATATTGTATTAATGTAATATAAATCATATTTTAATTTTTTATGCATTGTTTATCAAAAATATTTAAATAAATATTTCAATTTTTTGAAATGTTTATTTAATAAGCGAATCAAAAAAAAAACACAAATTACTGTCTTAAAATAATTTCCATAATTTTTTTCTCTTTTTAATTAAATCCAGTAGTTTATTTTGATTAAAAATTTAAATTACATGTTTTGTTGTTGCCTTTCGATTAATTAAAGAAAAAAAAAAAGTTTTATTCTTTTTCAGTTTTTTTTTTTGCTAAGCAAAGAAAATAAACGATAACACTAACAATTAGTATCTTTCATTTATTAAACTTCATTTTGTTTTGAAAAAATAAAAAAATTAAAAAAGATTTAGAAACAATCGATATTTCTTTTTTTTTATTAAAAAAAAGAAAACGGAGAATTGTGTTAGCTAATTAATTTTACTAAATTCATACAATATAACATTTTAATTTTGTAATTGTTTACAAAATTTTTAATTTTTATTTCAAATTATTTGCTTATTTGCTATCATTTTATTTTGCTAATTATCAAATACCGTAATATAACTATAAATTAGATAAAATTAATTTAATATTTTCCACTGATCATTAGTAAATATGTTATTATCTAGCGGTGTATAATTTAGTAAAATATAAATTTAAAACGAACAGCTAAGCAAACACTTAATTTAAATAGTTCAAAAATACTAATTATTAATTGAATGAAGCAGAAGAAATTTTAAAGTTAATAGTGCTGGAAGCGCTTTCGGGAATTATACCCATTAGTACGGGCAAAAAAATGCTTTGAAGAGCAATTTCTTAGCAAACTCTAATAATGATTACTCCATTAATAATTTAATTTTTGTTTTTCAAAAAAAAAAAAAATTCTTTGTTTACAATTAAATTTTGTTGTTCTTTTTAAGCAATTATATTACAAGCAATTATTTTCGAAAACAATAAAAAAAGCATTAAAAATTTGATACAATTATGGGAAAAGTTAAATTAATATAAATAATTCTAAAATTACCCATCAGATCTATCATATTAGTAGCCTGAAATTGTTGTACAACATATTAGTAGCCTGAAATTGTTGTACAATAAAGAAATTTGAATAAAAGATTTAAAAAAAAAATTTAACAGTTATAATTCATTTTATTACTTCCATTAATTTTAAATCAAAATTAAAAGTCTAAAATGGCTTACGAATAATTAATTATCAATAAGAAAAAGGAAAAAAAGATATTGTGAACTAAAATTTGAAAAATGGTAAAATGAAAATGAAAAATTTTCTAAATAATTAAAAAAAAACAAAGTGGCTTGTTAATTTCAACCACAAAAAATATGATTTGACCTTTGACCCACCATGTAAATTCTGCCAAAATGTCTACGTCAAAATCATCTACCAATCACAAAGGACATCAAATTAGGAAACGATTAAATCCATAATTTTTTTTTTTTTAAATCCTATCGAGAAAGCAAAAAATTACCGTTTAAAACGTTGTCTATAAAACTAAACACGTAAGTATGCCTTATAATTAAAATCCAATTAATTGATTTTAAAATTTTAAAATCGTAAAATCTGTAATTAATTAATTTTTTTCAATCGATAACAAAAGAAATAAGGCAAAGATAAGATAGCAATGAATGAGATCATCGAGAATTAATTAAAAACTGAAACTAATGAAATATAAAGTTTAAATTCAATTCAGCTTAAAGCGACTAAAATCGATTATCAAAAAACAGAATTTTAAATGTTAATTTTCATTTTAACCATTTTTTTCTTCTTCTTTAGCTCTAACTTATTTTTTAAAAATACCTTTTTAAATATTTGACATTTACTATTTAAAAGTTCAAATGAAAAGAGAATTAAGCAAAAAAAGTTCCACCGATTAATTTTGCATTCTCGAATTTTGGTTGCATTAGCTTCTTCTAAGCAAATTAGTCAAATTCAAGATGATCCATTTGCAGCATTGAACTATCTGAGATAACAGTCATAATTACTGATAAGATTATCAGTTCAGAATAGGAGCAGAGTTATCAGAAGGTACTATGGTCGAGAATTTGTTTAATTTAAATAGAAATTTCAGCTTAAAATAGCAAAGTAGAATTATCACTAATAGAATTATTTGAATGTTATCATTATCATTTATCACTGCATTGTGTTATTTTTTTGACTTACTAACATAATTTATAATAAAGTATTAGATCAAATATTGTCCCATCAAAACAAAAAAAAAAAATAAATAAATCGAAATATTTGCCATTTTATCATTTCTTATAAAAACTTTAATTTAAAAAATTTAAAAAACCTTTTTAAACATTTACATTGATTACATCATTGTTAAACTTTATTATATAATCCACAGTTATAAAAATAAAACTAATAAAAACATATTTAATTATTAATTCATTAAGTAAACAAATAATTTTTTATTTTTTTTTTAAAGTAAAATTTACTTTTCCTAATAATTCGATAACGATTAAAAGAAGAAAAAAAATTGCTTTATATTTCTTTGATTGATAATATTGTTTAATAAATTTTTAAACTTTTTCAATTTCTTCATTTTTCATAGTATGCAAGCAAGCATTTGAAATTTAATGCATACCTTTGACAATAAAAATAAATAAATAAAATAAATAAATAAAATAAATCAGGTTTCATCTTTATTTTCTTATCCTTTACAACATATTTTCATCGATCATAATTTGATGATAAACTGATAACAGTGATGATAATATGAGCATTTAAGACATTTTTATCAATTTAAATAACTTAAAATGGCATCAATTTAAGAAATAATCTAAACTTTTGATTGATTTTATTCAATCAATAAAATCAGTGTAACAATTGAAAACTTTTCAATTACATAAATACTTTATTACATATTTCAAAAGATTTAACATTATTTGTTTGTCACTTTAAAATTTTCAAAATTTTCTACACAAACAAACAATCATATATTATACGATAATATATGCGTAGCAATAATTCCGTATCATTTCCAATTTCAATTTTCCGGAAATTGATTACATAGCATTCATCAACCGTTTTACGGACCATCAAAATCACCGTGAAATCCGAAACCGTCATGAAATCCACCTGAGCTTTCCCAACGCCTTCGCCAGAAACGTCGTCTTACTCCGTAACGAGGCCCAAATGACCATGGCATTCCCCAGCCATAAGGACTAGAATAATGTTTGCCCCAGGCATAGTTGAAGAATGGAACGGAAATGAAGCCAAAGTCATTACCGCCGTGAAATTGCCGCTTATTTCGTTTGCTAGAAAAAAATGAGTAAATTTGAAGCATAATAAAGTAATACTTAATTTTATTATTTCTGATTAAAATTTTGAAGAAAAAAAAAATTGAAATTTTGCATGAAAAAAAAAAATTTAAATTATAACCTTATTGTATTAGCATTAGATATTTGATAACATGACAACAGCATTAGATTTACAGAAAGTATAATAATGACAAGAATATGTGACAGTGTTTTGGAGGACATCTGAAAATTTTTCTTTCATTAATTTGAATTAGATCAAATTCTACAAAAAAAATAAAAAAAAATCATGATCATTTGACCTTTATGACATTTAGGCGCTCTTTTCAGTTCGAGAAATTAACATTCAAATTGTCATAAGTAAATTTTAAGTAATTCATTTAGTAATATTTTAATTAAGCAACGATTATTTGGCTCAAACTTTTATTGTTTCAATCAGTAAAAACGTTAATGTAGCAGCAAATTTGAAATATTTCAATTTAAAAGTAATATAATTTAAAAATTTTTTCCACTTTGTTAACATTTTATTAAATTTCATTCATTTAACTTAACAATAATCATTGCTTTCCTTTCCTTAATTTAAATTACAACAATTAAAATAATAAAATATGCAAATTCTTTACAATTCTATAATTTTGTATCGATCATAATAAACAAAAAGCGAATTATTTTAGCAAAATGAAATACGAAGAAATATTTTTAAAATAATTATATGTATAAGATGATGTAATTTCTAAATTTTAAAAGTTGAAATGATAAGAATATGTTTGTTTACAATTAATTTGCTAAGAACTTGTTCACATACATATATTTTTATTTTGATAAATATTTGTGAATCAATGATTGGTTCTCCGCCAATTTTATAAAATTCAAGTTTGAAATGGAAGTTCAGTAAATTTATTAGCAATTACAATGAAAAGACAAAGTAATTAATCGAAACAATACTTTAAGTAAAGTAAAATGAGTCAGTCACTTTGATAAGTATAAGTCAAAGTCTGATTTAGATGACCTTTCAATTAGTTTTAATTCAGATGACCTTTCAATTATCAGTAAAATACGTGAAATCCCAAGGTAGACTATAATTCCAAACACTTTGCAACATTCACGAACTTTGCCATCCCGAAATATCTTCTCCATCACCAAAAATGACCCCAAGAGACCCCAATGCTGAAGAACGGAAATGCAGAAAATCCTCCAAAAAATTAGAAAAGGACGTTCCGGTCGAATCCTGAAATACAATTCTGTTCAGTTAATTGATAGCATTAGCTAATTAAGAATTTGACCCATTATCTATTTCCAGTATTCTTGTTCATTATTTAATGAACTAAATCAAATCTATTCATTTCTATGAATTAATTACAAATGTCATTCAGAAATAACTTTCACATTCATTTTATTTATTTATTTTTTTATTGGCCAACTTATTTATTTTTATTTTTTATTTATTTTTTTTTGGCTAATTTATCATCAAATAAGAACGAAGTAATTAACATTTCGAATGTAACATATCTCATAAAATGTTTCATCTAAATCAAAAAACCGATAAAATTTTGAAAAATTATTTCACTTAAATCAAAAGTAATGAAAATCCAACAAAATGATTTTATAATAATTATTTCATACAAATTCAATTGCTTTAACATAATGACAAGCAAAAAAAGCTAATTCCATGGCATACAATTTCAAAAAAAAAAAGTTAAGTAAAGGTAAAAAAAGTTAAATAATTCTATCAATAGAAGTACATGTATTGGATAGAATAAAAAATTTAAACAAAACATCAATTGAAATAAGTAAACAAAAAACAAACAAACAAATAAACAAACAAACATTTATACAATTATAAGTATTTGTAATTGTATAAATGCATTAATAATATCATTTAAGTATGTCTTTCAATATTCTTTTCTTTCTTTACCTTAAATTTGAAATGAAACAATTTTTTTTTTTTGTAAAATTTTATTTCAGTATGTTTTTAAATAATTATTTGAATACTTTCAATTAAAATTAAATGAATGCAATGGGTTAGCGCAATGATACGGGCGCTAATGTCGTTAACAATAATTTTTCTCGTTTACATATAGGTTGGATTATGTCACATCAATGTGACATCCTTTTGTAGTCATTGAAAAATTTCGAATTATTTAGTTTAACACTTTTGATGCGCTGTTAAATATATGCTTAAATTCACCGATAATTCTGTCAATTTCAGATCAAAATTATTTTTTCGTAAATAATTACACAAATATTTCTTTGGTTCATCTGTTGAATTCAAATTTTAAATTTGACAATAATATGAATTTTAGAGTTTTAGAAATTTTATGACAATTTAGCAAATTAATTTTTGTATAGAAAAATTAATAGAAAAATTAATTTTTAAATTGAAATTAATTTTTAAATTGAATTGGTGAGCAATTATTAATTATTCATTATGAAACATTTTTCTCGGATTTCTTTCTTCTTCTTAAATTTGAGTAAAAAGAAGGAAAAATTTTAACCCAAAGTTTTTTTTTTAACCCGTATTATTTCAATTTTTTTTTTTTTTTGATCTTTCTTACTAATTTCATTTTTGAATTTAATTCAAATTTTTATTATGAAAGAATTTTAAGCAAATATAAGAGTAGAATAAGTATTTGGTAGACTATACTGTAAATATACTGTAAACATATACTGTAAGTATACTGTAAAATAATATAAGGTGAAATTGTTTGTTTTTTAATTAATTAATTTTAAATTGATATATAAAATGACTTTCGAATTGTATCATCATTATCATTTCCATTTTTGCTGTAATTTTTACATACTTTTCAAAAGTAAATTTAAAGACGTAAAAGTAATTCACATTGAACAAATATTGTAGAGCAAGTATTTGGTAGACTATACTGTAAATATATACTGTAAATATAGTGTAAACATATACTGTAAATATACTGTAAACATATACTGTAAATATACTGTAAAATAATATAAGGTGAAGTTGCTTGTTTTTAATTAATTAATTTTAAATTGATATATAAAATGACTTTTGAATTGTATCATCATTATCACTTCCATTTTTGCTGTAATTTTTACATACTTTTCAAAAGTAAATTTAAAGACGTAAAAGTAAGTCACATTGAACAAATATTGTAGAGTAAGTATTTGGTAGACTATACTGTAAATATACTGTAAACATATACTGTAAATATACTGTAAAACAATATAAAGTGAAGTTGCTTGTTTTTTAATTAATTAATTTTAAATTGATATATAAAATGACTTTTGAATTGTATCATCATTATCATTTCCAGTTTTGCTGTAATTTTTACATACTTTTCAAAAGTAAATTTAAAGACGTAAAAGTAAATCACATTGAACAAATATTAAAATTGTCAAAATTTACCACAATTAAAACGCCAAAATATTTTTGATCAAATTTATGCAATGATTTTAAACGAATTTTTTTTCATTGTGGATTGATAAGTGAAAATTACAGTTTAAAATTTAAAAACATAAAGCCTAACGAATTTCATATACTTTCCACTTACAATTGTTAGCAAAACAAAAGCAAAAAAAAAAAAAGTGATGAATAGCTATATGAAATACATTGAATTTGTTTTTCAATATTTGTTGTAATATTTAATTTGTAATATTTAATTTGAATTTTGTAATATTTAATTTGAATTTAATTTGAATGTTGTAATATTTAATTTGAATTTAATTTTCTTAACAATAATTCAATGTTACTACCGCGTATCATTACTTGTTGTCACTGCTGCTACCTACTACCATCTACCATAATTCAAATTTTATAATATAACAAAAAAAAAAACAAGAAATATTTCTGTACCTCATTCCAGTATTAAATTTGATACAATTTTAAAATTCAATTTCATGTTTAAAGATTTATTATTTTTTTAAATTAAATTAACATTTATTATCTATATTTGCCATCTGTTTAATATTTACTTAACTAATATTAACATTTATTTATTCATATTTTTTTTTTTTTCATTTAACCAAATTATCCATTTTGCTTATTGTGAAAATATTTGTTTAATTTGAAAAGGTAATTATTGTTGTTGAAGCATATAAATTAGTAGCAGGTAGTAGCAAGTGGTGCTAAATTCCACTTAATTAAATGTAATTTTTTTTTTAAAGTAAAACCTGAAATATGAATTTGACCGGAATGCCACATTTTTAATGTCAGTAAAGTTAATAAAATAAAAGTAAAAAAAAAGTAGAAAAACAATTATGAACTACCAATGTTGGATATTTCCTTCTGTTTGATCCACCGTATACAGTTCGAGCTGCGGTATTTCCAACTTCATTTGAAGTTATTTCGGAATATCATTTACATCGGATGAACAGTCCCGGTATTAGTAAATTATTATATATGTGGTTGTAACCGGAAAATTTCGTAGCAGGTGATTCCACGTAGCGTTCAGGTATCGGAGGAAACAGTTTAGGAAGACAACACTTTAATACAACGACAACCATAAGCAAACATTAAACTTTTTGCTAATCATATGCAACGAATGAATCTGGGCTAAATCTGATTTGATTTCGGAATATCAGGAAGGATCGCAATCCGGTTTCAGTCCATATGCATGACTATCAGCTGTCAGTATTTGCTACTACTTGTCACTACCTATTACCACTCACCACTGCATGCTATCACTTGCCCCATCTGCTATCAGTTGCTATTCTGCCACCACCTTTTGCTACCACTTGCTACTGCTTGTCACCACCTGCAACTCTTGTTACCACCTGCAACCTTTCTTAGCACCTGTTACTACTTGTCACCACCTGCAGTCACTTACCATCACTCACAACTACTTCTTACCACTTTTTACTACTTATCACAACCTTCAACCACTTGCCACAACCTCCAACTACCTCTTTATCACTTGTTACCACCTTCAACCACTTGCCACCATCTACGACCCTTCTTACCACTTGCTACCACCTGCAACTACCTGATACCATTTTAGCGTTCACCACCACTACCTACTACCACCTGTAAACCACTTACCACCAGTAGTCATCAATGCTTTCACTTGCTACCACCTGCCACCATTTGCTACCACTCCTTATCTTTCATCACTATCTTCCAACTATCGCCATTTTCTACCAGCTGCAACCACTTGCTACCAGATGTCACTACTTGTCATCATCTGTAACCACTTGCTACCACTTGTTACTACTTGCTTGCAACCACTTGCTGGATCTTGAAAATGGTATTTTAGCCATGGACAATCAATTAAATGTCATTTAATTATTAGAATATGATAGAAAACTAAAGGGATGAAAATTAATTTATAAAGCAAGTGTATAGCAGGTTTTAACAATTTTATCTCGATTAATTCCCTCATTGTTGTTAAGAGCACATAATTGCTTAATTAATTTTTCTGCCACCTGCTAGTAATTGCTATTAGTTGCGATGCAAAATCAGACAATGAAATACCGAATAGCCGTATGAGCGACAATCGTCTAATTTCTCGAATTATATTTTTTAATATTTCATTTAAAATATATAATTTTATTTTTTTTTTATGATTTAATATATAAAGTTTTAATATTTAATATTTTTTGCTTTTTCAATATATTGTTTAAATATTCAAGTTTAAGTTTCTTTACAATAATTCAGCCTTTATAAAACAAATTCGGGAATCATTTCTGAAATGTGAATTAAGTTAAAATTAAAACTAAATATATTTCTACATCTCATTCATGTTGTACAATCATGAAGTTTCATTTTATATTTGTAAATATCAATTGAAATTTTAAAAATTTTTCATTTAGTTGATTAAATCAGTTGCTGATATTATTAGAATTAAAATCATTATTTGCTTAATTTGAATAGGTATTTCATATTGCTAAAGCATATGAAAATTAATTAATAATTTATATCAATTATTTTATAAATCACTCATTTTATCACTATTTCTTATTATTTATTATGATTATTACATCAATTATTATTTATCATTATTTCTTATTATTTATTATGATTATTTCATCAATTATTATTTATCATTATTTCTTATTATTTATTATGATTATTTCATCAATTATTATTTATCATTATTTCTTATTATTTATTATGATTATTTCATCAATTATTTTATTTTCGAATATACCAGTGATGCAGAAATAGATGTTGTATAATATTTTGGTGATTATCATTATCGCTTATCACTTTGAACAATTGTTATCAGTAAGAAATGAATGATTATATTGATAAGAACACGAACATATATTATTACTTCATAAACAAATATGAAATTACAATTAAAAATTTATTGCTTTATTATTCATTCAATGCTAATCTTTGTTAATAACATTAGTTTTACTTTAATCTCAAAATTGTCACATTTTAATATATTCACAAATTTGTTATTATAATCTTTAATATTAACTATGAACAGATTTAGTTAATTTATCATTTATAAAATTTTATTAAAATTTTTTTAAACAATTTTTATTGATTCAAACATTATTGCATCTCTAAGTATGCTTTGATTATTAGAAAGCACGAAAAAAGCAATACAAACCTTAAATAGTTTTGAATAAATTATTTAATATAATTTAAAAAATAAAAATAAAAAAAATATAATTTAAAAATTATTTACTCCAAACTTTTCGCGTATTTACTAGTAAAATTAAAATTTAAATTAGAAAATGTATGAAAACTTAGCACTAAATTCAAAAACCACAAAACTGATAGTTCTATAAGTTTGGAATTTTACATTCTTTTAATTTTAAAACCAAAATAGATAAAGAATTGTTTTTTTTTTTATTTTATTAAATTACCATTTTATTTTCGAGATTATTTATCAATTGTTTAAGCAAAATTATTTATCAATTCTTTAAGTTAGGTGAAGCTGAGCTAATATTTATTTTAAGTTTATATTTATTTTCTTATCATTCAAGAATAATAAATTTAAAACACAATTCTTTATTGATTGTTTTTTATCAAAAAAAAAGCTTAAAAGAAATTGAATAACTTTGATACAATTATTAGATTATCATTATTTGAAGATTACAAAATGTAAATAATCTATTTCAATGCTTCAAATATCAAATTAGCTATTCGTATTTCCGGATCATTAAATCCTGTTTACGTTTACTTTTTCAAAAATTGCTATTGAACTAATCCGATTAATCCATTTTCATCTGTCCTTCTACTATTATTTAACTCGAAAACAAAAATTAAATAAACTATTTTACAGATAGACTAATTCACAGGTAAAGGTTATTTCATATATCATTATTTAAAGATTAAAAAAAAAAAATGATAATAATAATAATCTCTTCCAGTACTTCAAATATCAAATTAGCTGCTCATATTTCATATCATTAAGGTTTTTTTTTTTTTGTATTGGAATTGAAATTTATTCAAATTTTAAGTTTACTACAAATAATCATTTTGCACCAACTTTTCAATCAGTTTTTTTTAAATTAATTTTTAAGTTTATAAAATAATTAAATTCATTTTCTTTTACTGCTAATAATCATTTTGCACCAACTTTTCAATCAGTTTTTTTTAAATTAATTTTTAAGTTTATAAAATAATTAAATTCATTTTCTTTTACTGCTAATAATCATTTTGCACCAACTTTTCAATCAGTTTTTTTAAATTAATTTTTAACTTTATAAAATAACTAAATTCATTTTCTTTTACTGCTAATAATCATTTTGCACCAACTTTTCAGTCAGTTTTTTTTAAATTAATTTTTAAGTTTATAAAATAATTAAATTCATTTTCTTGAATTGTCTTTTTTTGCTTTTATTTTTTAATTTTTTTTTTTTCAATTTTATCATTTTTCTTTGTTCGAATTCAGCTGGTAAACGCTGCATGGCTAAATCGCAAATTTTAATTATTAATATTTAAATAATCTATTTATTGAATAAAGTAATTTAACAAATGTTAAATTTCAAAAAAAATTTTTTTTCTTTTTCTTTATTAGATTTATTGAAATAATAAAATCAAAAGAATTTCTGCCGAATTATTTGATAATTAAATATAAAATGATTTATTTTTCAGTTAGATTTAACATTTTATCTTATCAAATCACTTAATTTTTTTGAAAATTTCATTGATATTTTACATTATGAAAAAATTTCGACTAAATATTGTCATAAAGAATTGAAATAAAACGTATAAACAATGAAATGAAAGTAAAATATTGACGGAAAATTTATTTAACTCTTAAAAAATTTATAATAATAAATAAATTATTCATTTTAAGTTTAGCAAGGAATTATGGCAAAGAATTCAATTTCTCTTTTATCAATAATTATGCTACTAATTGCTGCTGGATTTCAAAGTACCACAGCTCATTATGGTCGTAAAGTAATCTTTTCTCTGTTATTTTAATTAAATTTTAAATTAGCAAATTGTTGATGCAAGTTTTCCGGTTATATAAAAATTCCGGTTTAGATGCTGTATTCGACATCTTTTTTGATAAACCTGAAAAAAATTGCTTTAAGACATATTTTTTTATTCTCGTTTTTTTTTTTTAATGTTTAACTAAATGTATTTTTCAGATTTCAAATATGGAAAAATTAAATTCTACGGCATCAAATTTACTTGATTCGTTTCCGTTATCATCAAATCAATCAATTTCAAATTCATCAGATCCATTTGCATTACCATTTTCCGAATTAAATTCAAGCATAAATACGGAACTCTTTCAAGAATTATCAAAAATGAATTTTACTATTACAACAATACCATCTTTTTAATTAATTTCATTTCTATTTACATTTAAATAAATTAACACATCAATTATGTTTAACCGGAAAATAATGAATAAATATTCATTGGTAAATTAGTAAAACATCAATTAAATGAGTAAGTAACATTTTAGAATCTTTCAAAAAAAACAAAAAATTTTTTTTTGTATAATTTTATTTATTTAATACTGAAATATGGACATTATAATTATATTAATTTAAAAGAGTAATTAAATTACAGATGGAAAAAAATATAATTTAAACTTCTAAAATTAAATTACAAATTTATCACAAATATTAAATCAGTATATTTTCATATATGTAATAGTGGAGAAATTTTTGCGCAACAGCATCAAAAAAAAAATTTAAATAGAAATAATGGTGCGCAAATGTCCGCGCACCATATTTGCGCGAAAAATTTTAATTTGATCTATATGAAAAATTTTAATTTGATCTATATCATAATAAATTAATTTCTTATTATGATCTTGAATTGTTCTCGATTTTTTTCTTTTTCAACCTGAATTGTATTTGTATTCATTTCAACAATGTTTCATATAACAAATTATTTTATCAATTGATAAAACTTTTCGTATGATATGCCTAACATTTGATCCATATCAAATTTTACTTCTTCGAGAATGAAAAATTGGAAAAAAATTTGAAAGAAAAATATAAAATATTTGTAAAAATATGATGCTAGAAGAGAAAAATTAGTTTTTATTCGAGAATGAAAAATTGGAAAAAAAATTTGAAAGAAAAATATAAAATATTTGTAAAAATATGATGCTAGAAGAGAAAAATTAGTTTTTATTCGAGAATGGAAAACTTTTTTTTGTTTCAAAAAAAATTTTTTTTTGAAATAATCAAAATCAAAAATATTTTCCTATTCTTATCACTAAATAAGCTAACAAAATATTTAACACATGAAAACAGATAAAATATTGGTTATTTGTAGAAAAAATTTCGAGAATAATTTATTTGTCGTTTTTTAAAATTAATTTTTTTCCAAATTGAGATATTTAGTACTCGTTTTATATTATCACTAAAGTAAACGTATCACTCGTGAAGACGTGAAGACGTGAAAACGTGAGAAAATTGCTGTTGAAGTAAATGAGAAATATTTGATGATAAATGATAAAGTAATGATGAAAATTTTAAATGAAACAGCAATTTATGTTATTATTATTGCAAAATTGAAAAATATTTAATAACAATTTATATTAAAAATAATTTTAGAAGCGAATGAAAAGTTAAAATTTGTTAAAGTTAAAAGTTAAAATTAAATTTTAACTGTCACAGTTACAACTTTCAAAAAATGAGAAAAAAAATAATAATAAATAAAAATTATTCAAAATTAGATCATATGGAAAAAAAAACATTAAACAAATTCTATTGTATTTTTTATTTTAATTTTTGAGTCATATAAATACTGAAAATTTTATTTTCTTATTTGAATATAATTTAATAAAAATGAACTGAAATTAATAATTGAATTACGTAATGAAAAAGAAACAGAATTTTCATTATTATTATTTATTTTTTCGATTCTTTTATACAAATTGGGAATGCATCTTTTGATGTTACAATTTTTAAAAGGTAATAATAAATAATAAAAGAATAAAAATGTTTTGTTCCGCAAAAAAAAAAAAGAGAAAGCTATATACTTAAGTGAAAAGACGGACGTGAAAAAATTTGACCAAAAGTTAAGAAATAAATAAATTTGCAAATGAAACATTCCATCCTTTATTATCGTTTATATTACCACGTCCAATTTTATTCACGTCACGTTGCCTTTATATTACTACGTCGAATTTTATTCACGTCACGTTGCCTTTATATTACTACGTCAATTTTATTCACGTCACGTTGTCTTTATATTACTAGTCGAATTTTATTCACGTCACGTTGTCTTTATATTACTAGTCGAATTTTATTCACGTCACGTTGTCTTTATATTACTACGTCCAATTTTATTCACGTCACGTTGTCTTTATATTACTACGTCTGATTTTATTCATGTCACGTTGCCTTTATATTACTACGGCCAATTTTATTCACGTCACGTTGTCTTTATATTACTACGTCGAATTTTATTCACGTCACGTTGTCGTTTATATTACTGAGTTTAATTTTATTTACGTCACATTATTGGTTATATTACTGCATTCAACTTTATTCACGTCACGTTATCGTTTATATTACTATGTTTAGTTCTAATTCACGTTACGTTACTGCATACGCTTAATTAACGCATCCCTTTAAAAGAATATTATTCAATTTTCTCCTCTATGATAGACGCAAATTTTGCGCAATCCTTTTTTAACGTCTGCTGTGAGCCGCATCATTGAAGAGTTTTCATTTTGCACGTAGGATTGCTCCGGAATGGTCGTAGCTAAAATTGTGTAAATTTTAGGTCAGATTGTAGATCATCCGTTCACCGTATGTCCGCGGTGTTTTCTCTTTGACACTTCTATCCGCGGTGGTTTTTCTCCGTCAATCTTATCCGCAGTGTTTTCTCTCCGCCAATCCTATTCTCGGTGTTTTTCTCCGCCAATTCTATTCTCGGTGTTTTTTCTCCGTCAATCCTATTCTCGGTGTTTTTAATTCCCTCGTGTTTTTCTAATTCCATTCTCGGTGTTTTTCTCCTCCGCACCAATTCTCGGTGTTTTTCTCCGCCAATCCTAAATTCTCGGTGTTTTTCTCAATCCTATTTAACGTCTATTCCTCGCGGTGTTTTTCTCCGCCAATCCTATTCTCGGTGTTTTTCTCCGAATTCTCGTAATTTTCTCGGTGTTTTTGTCCGCCATCATCCGTTCACCGTATATCCTCGGTGTTTTCTCTCCACCAGTTCTATTCTCGGTGTTTTTTCTCCGCCAATCCTATTCTCGGTGTTTTTTCTCCGCCAATTCCATTCTCGGTGTTTTTTCTCCGCCAATCCTATTCTCGGTGTTTTCTCTCCGCCAATCCTATTCTCGGTGTTTTTTCTCCGCCAATCCTATTCTCGGTGTTTTTTCTCCGCCAATCCTATTCTCGGTGTTTTTTCTCCGCCAATCCTATTCTCGGTGTTTTTTCTCCGCCAATTCCATTCTCGGTGTTTTTTCTCCTCCAATCCTATTCTCGGTGTTTTCTCTCCACCAGTTCTATTCTCGGTGTTTTTTCTCCGCCAATCCTATTCTCGGTGTTTTTTCTCCGCCAATCCTATTCTCGGTGTTTTTTCTCCGCCAATCCTATTCTCGGTGTTTTTTCTCCGCCAATCCTATTCTCGGTGTTTTTTCTCCGCCAATCCTATTCTCGGTGTTTTCTGTCCGATACCCCTATCCACGGTGTTTTTCTCGTCAGTGTGTTTTTCTCCAATTCTAATTTTCTCTCCACCTTCTATTCTCGGTGTTTTTTCTCCGCTAATCTATTCTCGGTGTTTTCTCTCCACCAATTCTATTCTCGGTGTTTTTTCTCCGCTAACTCTGTTCTTGGTGTTTTCTCTCCGTCAATTCTATCCACGATGTTTTCTCTCCGATACTCTTATCCGCGGTGTTTTTTCTCCGTCAATGTTATCCAGCGTTTTCTGTCCGCCTATCCTATCCGTGGTGTTTTCTCTCCATCAGTCCTACCCGCGGTGTTTTCTTCCCGGCAATCCTATCAGTACTTAGCATTGATTCATTTGTATTACTGCATGTTTTACTTTATTTGATTTTCATTATTTTATGCGAAAACTTTTATGACACACTTCTTACAGTAGAAATTGACTGCTCTCTTTGTTCTCAAATATATATTCTACACATCACCTATGATCTCACCTATGATATGTGTATCTTTTGCAATTTTTCAAAACTAATAAATGAAACTAGCTAGTTTAGCTATATCATTTTTTTTTCGTACAGAATTATAATTAGTTAATTATAGTTATAATTAGACAACTATGGTAGGCACATAAATTATCGTCGAAAGTTGACAAGCCAGATACGTCGATTAGCCATAGGTATTGAGAGTTACTAATTAACTGATTAATAATCCGATTTGTTTTAATCTAAAATGCACTCATCCAGAATTCAAAGCTAATAATTGAAGCATTTATTAACTTTAGAATTGCCACAAATTATCAATCACATGCGAATACATTGAACCATTCATCATTATAGATTTATTTGAATTTAGTGATTGGTGATAGCTTTATTTTATTTTTTTTTTTTTTAATTTTCTAGCCATGATCTATAAATATCATTTTTGGTTTTATACTTGTGGTTCACGTATGAGTTAATCTTTCACTCTATGATTTGTGGAGTAAATAAACATTACATTGCAGATGGTTATGAAGAGTGTATCCTCGCCAGTTGTTGCAAAAAAAGACAAAAGTGATAATTTTATGTTTGCGCCTTTTCAAATTACGTCAGGGCGAGAGTTTGCTGCACGTGTAACCGAGAAATTATCTGATAATATCTACCTGATGAGAGATACGGAACAATTGGCTATTTTATACCAGGTTAATTTCTTTTCTTTTAATTGCTGGAAAGTTTGGAAATTTTTTTGGGTAAAATAATTGTGATACGTTTATACCAGATTTTGAAAAGAATTTATAGCATAATGTAAAACAAAAACTAGCTGGTCTGTTGAGATATATAAAAATATATATATATGGAAACAAATTCTTTTCAGGGAAGGATTTCTAGTCTGTATAATAGTTTTTTTTTTTTTTTTTTGCCTATTTCCAAATTTCTGACAAAATTATAAACCAATCTTAGTTGTCTGTTGCAGTATGTGGTACGTCCAATAAAACGTTTATCGCCGTCAATGTATCTTTGTGGTTATCCTGAAGTAGCGTGCATTGCTCGCGTTGCACGACCATGTAATTTACCTAGAGTGAGTCGCTCTCGGCTTTACAGGTTAATGATTTCTTTTTGCATCTTTGAAATCAGTAGCTAAATTTGCACAGGATATTTTGAGAAAGCTAAGATTAAATATGACAAAACATTAGAAGCTTCTAGGCTTGTCAGCAAGGAATTACTACTATTATTACTGCTAAAACTATCAAAAGAATTGAAATAGTTGTGATCCAAGGAGTGATTACAATAACCGGAATTTATAAATGGAATTCTACGTTACTGCTGCGCACTTTTTCTTAAGCATATCCATAACTCAAGTTTTGATAACTCAAAATCTTATGGAAAATTGGGAATATTACCAGATTTAATTAAATATAGAGTTCTATTATCACTGTTTGCAAAAATTGACATTCTGCCAGGCTATTCTTGATGATCATTAAATTGCTAAGTTATTGTAAAACAAGGTCGCATTTAGTTTTTTTTTTTCTTGAAATGATCTGTTCTCAAACATTTCAATATATTGAACTCTTATTAACTCTGCTAGTTTCTTTACTCTCATTTCAAAATGGTGATCCTTGTGTACTACTGTTATTTTTATTTCATTTTTTGTTGTATTAATTTAAAAAAGGTTTATAGATCAGTAAACATTTTTTCAGAGCATTGGCTAGTCAATTCAATACGGAAGATGGGACATGTTCAGCTTTCCTTGTTGATTATGGACAACACGTTGTTTGCGATTCCTTTGCAATATACGATCTTTGTGGACAAGTTAGTACTTTTGGTAGAATAGAATAATATTCTAATATATTTTTTATTCATAGTATAGTTGTTGTCTCACTCAGATTTCTTGCAAAACTAAATTATAGAAGGAAAACGTAGATCGTCTATTCTTCAAGCGAATGAGTATTATACCATCAATATGCTTCATATCTTTTTTAGTCCCCGACAAGACTTATTTTTCAGCCATCAGATGTACTGAAAATACCAATAGCAGCATTCAAATTTGGGATCATAAAAGAAGAAAGTCAAAGTTTGCAAAATGTCAGTTTCTTTTTTTAGAGTTATATTAACTGATAAGTTTCATTATTGTTTATCATTGGAATTTTTGGCATAATTTAAGCTGGAAGTTGATAAGGAATACGTTGTATGCATAACAACATTTGCTGATGATGGCATTTATTGGGGGAAAGTTGTGCAAGGAACACAACCTTCGGTAACACAAAAAACTCATACTGCTACAAATATGGATGATATCTATTGTGATGAGATTGACGACGATATGACTATACCGTCGATTGAACAATCGATCAAAATTTCAGAAGAAAAATTGCGCGAAAAAAACGAGCGACTACAAATTGAAAGAGAATTGCTTGAGATGAGAAAGTATTTCTTTTCAATTTTTTAATTTTTATTCTTAATTTTGAAATTATCATTGCTTCACTCTGTTAGCCACCACATGCTTTCACTGTTTCATAGTTGTATTTTGCTACAGGCGTTCAAGACTTTATAACTAGATAAGCTTGTTTCTATCAGTACGTCATGCACTCATTAGAATTAGATCATTACTGGAAATAACAAGTTATTAGTGCTAATTGATCCGTTCATCTTGCTTATTCTTTCTAACAGTCAGTCATTAATGATTGAACAAATAGTATACGTTCCATCTTATATGATAAATACCAAAATATACATGGCTGCTGTTTATACCTATGATTATCAGTTATTGACATCTAGGTATTTCGCTAAGATATCAAGTAATGTTGATGAACGAAACATTTTTAGATCAAAATTTGAGCAAGATTGGACATTACAAACTCTGCAGTTGCAATTTGCTACCGTTTTGAAAAGATTGAACACAATATCGATGCCTTTTGCTCCTGCCTCAGCTGTAAGTTACCACTTTTTGTAATTTGTCTCCTTTATATACTGATATTCTTTCGAAGAAACAGTTGTTTCCGGCATGTTATTTTATCAGCATCTACTCTAAATTTTGCTCAACACTTACCTTTTATGTCCCTATTATTTTTCATTAACATTTAAAAAAGCAGTGACTATCAAGAAATTTTTGTTGTGTCTTTTTTTTTTTTTGTTTCTGTAAAGCTTGATTTGTTTTTTCTTCCAAGTATTCCTGGTATTCTAATATTTCCGAAATCTATCGTTTTAAAAAAAAAAAAAAACTGTACTTTTTATTCCAGAATACCTGCAATTCATTTCCGAATCTCACATCTTTACCAGTACAAACTGAAAATGGCTTAAATCCTAATACGAGTAATTGGAATCCTTACTCTTCATTCCCTGTATCTCAGGACTGGGCACAGGCTGGAACAATAAATCCGTCACTATGTGCTACTTTACCGAACAATTTATCGTTTAATCCAGTGGCAGTTCAACAACTTCCTCCAGTGTTAGCTTATTTTATGAACCTTTATGAGCAGAATTTTTCTTTTTTTTTTTATTAAGAAATGATATAACCAAGCCTTATCTGGCATTTAACACTAGTAATTTTAGCTAAATCATAGATAGACAATATATTATAAGATCAATTAATGATACGGATAAGTCTGGATTTTCTATGGATTTTGGAAATTTGCTTGGGTTAGAATAGGAAATTTAGGAAAATATTAGTCAATCAACCAACAAAGAAGCGCAACTTGTATTTTTTTTTTTTTTTTTGTTTTTTCAGATATCCAAATCAACATGAAAGGAATATGCATACTCGTGCTACAACTCAAATAATGAATCCCTGTTCAGTGTATTCTAATGCTGGCGATTTTTTTGAAACATTTAATGATTCAGTACCACTGAATACTCGAGAAAGCACACAACCATCATCGCCTACCTCAACTTTGGCTTCGGTTCTGAGTTGTTTTATTTTTCCTCTTTTCCTTTTTCCTAATCAACTTTTTCTTTTGTCCACATTGAGATCTACTTTTTATTTTTCCCATTTTAGCAGAATGCAGGAATTTGCCATTTTCGACCTAGCGATAGCGAAATATCAGCAATGGTTAATGGGGATTTAAACAATAACTTTCAGCAACAAGGTATATTTGTATTGCTTTAACTAGTAATATTGAGTCGAAGATAGATTAAATCTTTTTTTAAATCGAAATGAACCATTTGAAATAGCAGAAGAATTAAAATGAAACATTTGTCGCGAATTATAATTTCGCGAAAGCTTCTATCTAAAATTAATAAAAACTACTTAATCATTCTTTAATTGTAAACAATTCCATAATATCATAAATTATCTCTCCATAAATCTAGTTTCTTAAAATTCTTCACATGTGTGATTTTCATCTTAGATACGTTCAATTCTCACATTGTAAATTCTCAATTTTTTTTTTAGACAACATTTGTTTTGTTGCGGTTTCATTTGTTATCATTTTGTTTGTTGAAATTTAATGATTGAATCAGCTACTCTTGTTTTTGCTCTCTGACATTTTTTACCTTTTTTCTTTCTATTCTCATCCACAATCAATCTAATTTTGATGTTGTTTCTATCGATGATTAAAAAAAAATATTAGTTCAGCCAGCTGTCACTTTTATTTAGAAAAGAGAAAAACACTACCTGTAGAATTGCATCATCATCAGAGCTATTTAGTTACACTGTAATGTTATGCAGAGTATAAGCCGAAGCCAAAGCAGACTTTGTCACGCAAAACACAGTATGGTCAACCACCGACTTATGTTCTGAACGAGTACTACAGTATGACTGGCTTGAAAACATCAACTGGTATACAACAGCAGACATCAACAAAACAACAACATAAGTTTACAAATGGTTTCTTCATTGGTTTTTTCACGTTAACAAGAGATGCATTTTTTTTTTTTTATAAAATTATCAAGCATTTGAACCGTAGGAAAGGATATCTGTTGAAGAATTGAAAACTTTATATGGTATAAATAATGTCTATCACATGCATTTATTACTGTTTGTACAGAATGATTCATTTAAAAAATGCTGGAGGTTTATTTCACATTATATTAGGCAGTGTTTTAAAGCAATTTTTAGGATCTAAAAAAAAATTTCTGTATGACATCAATTCAACATATTTTATCAAATAGTAAATGAATTAGAAAATCAATTATGGCAGAAGAATCAATCAAATATTCCGTAATATTGATTGAACATTCCCTTATCTCTTAAATCATGCAATTTTTGAAACAAATAAAAGGAAGAAACTGTATGAATTATTTCGTTCACTTTTCTTTTTTAGATTTAGCGGGCAGAGGATACGCTATCCAACATGTTGAACAAAAATCAGAAAAGGGTGATCGATTAAATTCTAATGGCGCTAGATATTTTTCACCAGAACCTATTTCACTTTATGATATGCAAGAGGTCTTATTCAAAATTTTTATTTAGAATAAACTCTGGTCCTAAACTGTATATGAAAGATTTAATCATAAATCAAGTATCTGATCGAATCTGATCGTTTCTCAGTATTTTTTGTTATAACTCTTTATAGAAAAAGTTTGAAATTGAAATATTTTTACTTTGAATTTAATTCTGTGGTAGAAAAATTACAAAGAGTTGTAAGTATTATTTTGAGATGTTCTTGAATGTTTAATTGATATAGAAAAGTTGTAGTTTTTTTACAGAAAGCATTATACATACATCGTTCACGTGATAGAAATGGTTATCTGATGCAAGAAACAGAACGACAGTATGCACCAGCAATCTCGCATTGCGTACCAGTAATATCGCAATGCGCACCAATGATATCGCAGTGTGCACCAACAGTATCGCAGTGTGCACCAATAATGTCGCAGTGTGCACCAATAATGTCACAGTATGCACCAACAGTATTGCAGTGTGCACCAACAGTATCGCAATGCGCACCAATAATGTCGCAGTGTGCACCAATAATGTCGCAGTGTACACCAATAATATCGCAGTGTACACCAACAGTATCGCAGGGTGCACCAATACTGTCGCAGTATGCACCAGCAGCATCGCAGTGTGCACCAATAATATCGCAGTGTGCACCAACAGTATCGCAGTGTGCACCAATACTGTCGCAGTATGCACCAGCAGCATCGCAGTGCGCACCAATAATGTCGCAGTGTGCACCAACAGTATCGCAGTGTGCACCAATACTGTCGCAGTATGCACCAGCAGCATCGCAGTGCGCACCAATAATGTCGCAGTGTGCACCAACAGTATCGCAGTGTGCACCAGCAGCATCGCAGTGCGCACCAATAATGTCGCAGTGTGCACCAACAGTATCGCAGTGTGCACCAATACTGTCGCAGTATGCACCAGCAGCATCGCAGTGCGCACCAATAATGTCGCAGTGTGCACCAACAGTATCGCAGTGTGCACCAATACTGTCGCAGTATGCACCAGCAGCATCGCAGTGCGCACCAATAATGTCGCAGTGTGCACCAATAGTATCGCAGTGTGCACCAATACTGTCGCAGTATGTACCGGCAGCATCGCAGTGCGCACCAATAATATCGCAGTGTGCACCAACAGTATCGCAGTGCGCACCAGCAATCTCGAATTTTAGAAATGCTACAATATGTGGTGCTTTAGATGAGGTAAGAAGTGAGATGAGTCTTACTAGTCCTAATTAAGCTCATTAATTAGGATATATTGTTAGATCTTCGTGCATTTGCGTTATTAATACACGGTTGCATGTTGACCATAGTTATCTCTTTTAAATTCTTTTTAAATCATCTTTTTACATTTCCAATCTTTTTTCTCTAAATTATAAAATAGTATCTTTGGTTATTCTGAGATAAGATATTTCAGCAAAAAGTAGAATGCTTATAAATGGAATGTGACAACATTTTGATGCAATGAATTGATAAAATAGCTTAGCAGTTGATATTTTTGAGAGTTTTTTAGGAAATTGTTGCAAAGTATAGCAAACACAAATTATCTGCCATTACCAGATTACTGGTTTTTTTTTTTAGTTTTTCTAGCATGCGCTAACTGTTATGCTATTTAGTTGCAATGAAAATGTTGATTTCAGGATGAAGATAATCAAAACGTGGCCAACCTTAAGGCGGGTGATTTGTCAGCGTTTAAATTCAATGACCACTATTTGATTAAATCCCTAAAATATGAGGTGAGTTTTCTACTAAGTAATATTTTTATGAATCTTTTTCCCATTATTTTATTTTATTTTTTGACTTCGTTTCTGATGATAAAGATGATAGGATGGAAATGTCACAGCATTAGCTATAATCATAAATTCATTAGCTATAACAATTATATTAATGGTTATCATTTAAAGCTTTCTTTTTACCTACATTATTGTTATTATTAAAATTCTTGTTATTAATACTATTTATTAATATAAAGTGATACTATAATTATTGTAATATAGTCAGATATCGAGATTTGAAGTTGTAGAGCTCGAATTCATATAGACTTATTATTATTCCATATAGACTTGTTATTACAAATCGTTTGCTTTACCATCAGGGTTTTTCTAGCTAGAATTTCGGCTCGCACTCTGTTTGATATCATAGCTTCATAGAATTAAATGAAAAAAAAAAATAAATATAAAATGAATTGTGTTGCCAGAAGACTACTAAGGGGTAGGAAAAGAAGTGAGATTCAATTACTTGATGGCCATCAAAATGTCTTTGGTCATTTCGAAGTTGTATAGTCTGGTAAGTAAGATCAGAAAAAAAAATCTTTATAAACTAATCTCATTGATTTCTCTGTTTTACTGTTGTTAAAGTGTATAGCTAATAGAATAGGCATGATAATGATGCTTTTGGTAAATTACTCTATTATTTACAGTCCTATGTGCCATATATAGAAGTGGTAGAACAGGCAGTATATACTGTAAAAAGAAGTGATGATGATTGGTCAAATCAAAATTGGCCACTATTCTTTGTGCAAATTCAGGAAGATAAGCTATTGGATATTATTGATCAGTATTTGGATTGTTTGACAGCTGTTGAACCATTACCAAGAAACGATATCGTTCGTTATCTTTTAAATATTTTTTTTTTTTAAAAAACTTTTTATAAATTATTACAAAAGGCACTTTTATAAATTATTATAAATTACAACGTATTAACGATATCCACTACTGTATTGCTGACAATGTGATTTAGTTTGGAAACTTTATCTTTTTTTTTTTCAGTGAAGATCTATTTCTAGATTGATGATAGATATATAGATGACATAGTAGACATAATGAATACGATCTATAAATGATAAAACTTTGTAATACTTTTGTTTTATTATTCATTTTAAACAAAATGTTTATGTGTTTCCGTTTGTCTGTCAAATTTTAATTATTTCAGAAACTTGGAACTCTTTGCGTTTCATATTGTCGTGCATTTCAAGCAATGTTTCGTGCAGTGATTACAGCAATATACGATACGAATGTAGAAGTGCATTATATTGATTATGGTAATTATGAGAGGGTTACTTATAATGATCTTCATTCAATCGATGATTTGGTATCTATCACTATAATATTTGTAAAATAAATGCATTAGAATATTTAGTAATATTATTTTGCATTTTAGCATTTTTTCTTTTTCCCATATTCACTATTTTCATCCACAAAATAAATAATTTTTTAATAAAAAAAAAATAAAATAAATAAAATAAAACTAATGCGATTTGAACAATTTTATTCTGTTACATAAATTAATGTTACATATTTTCATGGTTTTTTTTTTTTAGTCAGGAAATCATTTTGAAATTTCAGCCTGAAATAACAAAAAAGCATCCTGCTATGGGAATTCCATGCTTACTGGTAAATATGGATGATATCAATACAGGCTTGAATATTTACACGGATAATAACCTATTACATTTTATGAATGCTGTTTCATGTGAAAAACCGTTTTTCAAATTGAAATTTCTTCGTAAACGAACTGATAATGTGATGGTTGTCGAGTTGGTAGATGATAATGGTAACTTGTAAGAAATTGCTATTACTTATTTGAATTTTTTTAAATCAATCAATTTTTTTGTGTTGGAAATTGTAAAAAGCAATATTTTATTATGATGAGAAGAAGAATTTTTGTTATTTTTCTCTTCCATACATCAGGCAATGGTGAGAAGGGAGGGAAAGAAGTACATTAATTCTTAGCTATTGATATGATTTTTATGGATTCTAAAAATTGGTGACTTTGTCTGGAATGCATACAGTGTGTATACTCTAGTCCAGTCCAGTTCCAAATTGATACCCTAGAGAGCAAATAGTTCTTTTGAGATAATTTCATGATGCTAAAATGAACGAGAAGTGGATGATAATAAATAGTGAAAGTGTTTTATGTTTGACTTTATTTGGCTAGAATTATGCTCTTTTTTTTTTTTTTTTTGATTTAAATGATGCTTTCGAGAAAATGTTTTCATTAATTTGATTATTGCTTCCTAGTGTATTCCTAGTATTATTGTATCACTTTTAAAAGATATTTGAGAGTTTAAACTTTATGCTGATAAAATCTCTCTTTTTTAGTGCTACATTTTTCTCATTAATTTCTAGCATTTATATAGACTTACACACACATTTAACATTTCGTTATTATTTTATTTTATTTTTTATTTTTTTTCTTATCTTTTTTTCTTATTTTTGTTCATTTCAATGTTTGTTTCCTCACTTTTTAAATATTTAATTATGCAAAAAAATGAAGGTATTTGATTATAAAATATTTTCTTTCTTCTCATTCCATTAGGAAGAATGAGTGAATTATGCTTATTATAGCTTTATAACTAATGTTTTTTTCATTTGCTCATTCTTTCATTCATTTTGATAATGTTAGTAAGAAATAGAGAGAGAGAGAGAGAGAGAGAGAAAGAGAGAGAGAGAGACTTTTCAGCTGATACAATTAGATGAAGATAATGAAAAGAGTAATATATTTCATATTTTTCTAGTAAAATTGTTGATTTGTTTAATTTTTTGGTTATATAAAAATGAAATGAATTAATTTTAGATTTTTCTTTTTTTTTTTTTTTTTTTTTATAAGGAGTTTGATAAGAGCAAAAAAATTTTTTTATGATATATATGATTGGAAAATTTTTTTTTTTTTTTTTGTCTTTGCATATTTATTTTTTCATTATTTTTCTTTTGAAATGATAGCAGAAGAAAATTTGATTGTTCAATTTAGCTAAAATATGAATGATCTAAATGCAGCAAAATAGCAACAATGGCATTTTAGTTTGAGTATTATCTTGGTTAAAGTTATTCATCAATTGTCAAATTTAAAAGCAGTGGAAAGAGGAAGGAACTTTAAATTAAGTGGAATATTCAAAGTGTAGAGAGAGAGAGATGATATATTGTAACTTTTAAAATTTAACTTTCCATTCTACATTTATGCTGTACACAATTTAGTATTATAAATTCAGTATGATACTATTGTTTGAATTAGAGTTAAAGATGCAGAATTAATTATTCCTTTAAAATTGATTGATGTTAATTTGCATTTTTAGAGAATTCACCTGTTATAATTCACTAAAATGATAAACTTTTTGGTATTATTATTATTATTATTATTATTATTATTATTATTCAAAAATATCTTTTAAAATTAATAGTTAACTGATAAATTTTCATATAAAAATTTGAAGGAAGCATTTTTTTTTTTTTTCTATTCATTTTCATTTGTTTATTAATGTTCCAAATCTTCCAAATCTTGTTATTATTTTAATTTTCTAGTACTTAAAAGGATGGATGACACATAGCTATTTTTTTTTACATTTATTTTATAATTTCAAACATTCATTTGCTGCAGTAATAAAAAGTATTTCTTCATTATATGTTTTTTTTTTTTGTTGTTGTTGTTGTTGTTGCATACAGAATCGAATTAATACTTAAAATAGCTTAGCATACGTTAAATTGTGTAATTAAACTAGAATTGATGTAATTCGTATCTGAGTAAATTGATTATCTTAAATTATAATCGATTATTTACTAACATAATTAGTCTCTTTACTAATAACACTCATTAATCAATTTGATATCATTAAGTTTTTATCGATTTCAATAACAACTGTTAAAATTGATAATTGTTAAAATGAAAAAAAAGAATATTCTGAAAGTTTGAAATTCATAGCAAAAAAAAAAAAAAAACCTGAATTAATTAAATCATTAAAACCTAACAATCAGCTACTAGACGATTAAATGAATCAATTTTAGAATTAATAATCATCTACTACGATGCAATTAAATTAAATTTTATAGCTAAAAAATTTTCAAACTTTTTTCCAGAGCTATCTAGTAATTGAAAAATGAAATTTAAGATTATTCTTTTAGATTAGAGATGAAATTTAGAATGATAAAGTTTTCTTTTTTTTTTTTTTTTTACGAACTTAATGGAAATATTATCGAAATTATGTGCACAATAGATAAAAAGTAATAAATAATTTCTAAAATGTCGATAAAATAAATTATAATGATATTATTGGAATGAAAATTGATTGTATAATGAAGCAGGCAAATTGTTAATTTCTAATTATTAAATTTTATATAATATGCAAGAATGAAATTGATAATTTATTATTATGAGACTAAAATATAACTGATAAGTTATTAATGCAAAATGAATAGAAAAATTAATAGTTAATTGTTGATATAAAATGAAATTATCAAAGATTAGTAATGATAATAATAATAATAATAATGAAATAATAAATTAATATAAAGCAAAAAATTAATTCTATTCCATTTTTATTTTTACTTTTTTTTTTAATAAAATTCAATTATTATCATATTTAGAGAATGTATTTTTAAATAAATACATTATTGTAATATTTTTCTTCAGTTAATTTAGTAAATTAATTTCCTGAAATGTATGCAAATTTCTTCTTCTAATTTCTAACTTTTTTTATTTATGATTCTTCCTATTTAAATTTTTGTTTTAAAAAAAAAGAGGAAAAAAAAAATTTCAATACAAAAGTTTTATTTTCTTATCATTTGTGTTGCATGGTAATGTTTATTTATTTATTTATTTATTTGCATATAAGATTAATTATAACAATGAGAATTTTTAATTTACTTTAATGATCAATGAAAAATTAGTTTGTATTTAATAAATTTTAATAATCAATGACAAATTAGTTTGTATTTAATAAATTTTAATAATCAATGAAAAATTAGTTTGTATATAATAAATTTTAATAATCAATGAAAAATTAGTTTGTATTTAATAAATTTTAATAATCAATGACGAATTAGTTTGTATTTATTTTTTATATTCAAAATTTAGCTATTTAAATTGCATTTTTAATATGGAAGCTAACAATTGATCATTTTTAAATTATCAATTAGATGTGTCTGATAAGTTAACAATCAAAATAATTATAATTAATTTGCATTTGCAAATCACTATAAATCATTATTATCAATCAATATAAATATGCAAAATAGAAATTTGTTATTGTTTTTTTTTTTCTAAATATTAAATTGAATGTTATGTATTGCTTTTGTTATAAGTTATCGATTAAATTAATTGAAATTAGCAATTATTTAATTAAATTGTTAAACAACTAAACACTTCAAAATGAAAATTAATTGTTTAAAAACATTTATTTTTTTTATTTTTTTTTTTTTAAAAATTGATGATAAAATGAAATATTTTTGCTTAAAAGATGCAAGAATTGTACAAATATAATATATTAAAAAAAAATTTTGAAAAATTGTTTTTTCTATTAGCAATATTTTCTGATGCAAAATTAATTAATATATTTATTAAAGATTTTATATTTATTGTACAGAAATAATTTTACATTTATTAAATATAATAATAATAACTTTTCTCTCTTTTTCCTTTGTTGTTCATTTAATATATTATAAATAATTTTGTATTTATTATACAAAAATAATTTTTATTTATTATACAAAAATAATTTTATATTTATTATCCAATAAAAATTTTATATTTATTATACATAAATAATTTTAAATTAACTAAATATAATAACAATAATAATAATAGCTTTTCTCTCTTTTCCTTTTTCATTTTTTCATTTAATAAATTATAAATAATTTTATATTTATTATACAAAAATAATTTTATATTTATTATACATAAATAATTTTAAATTTATTAAATATAATAAAAATAATAACTTTTCTCTCTTTTCATTTTTCATTTAAATTGATGACAATATAAAAGATTAGTAAGTATAATGAAAAATAATTTTCATTCTTATCTACTTTAAAAAAAAAAAAAAAAATGCAATAGCAAATAGATTAGCGATAATATTTACGCTAAAAAAAAAAAAATATTTATGTGAAACAAAAAAAAAAAATAAAATAAATTAAAATGAAAAAAAACAAAATTATTTTTTTCTTTCTTTTTTTTTATTTTTAAAAAGGAAAAAAGATTTTTTTTTTTCTTCAAAAAATATTTTTCATCTCATTACACAAAATACTCTTTCAACTTAGAAATTTTTTTTTTTTTATTTCCATCCAATTATTTTTCTTCATTTTCAATTTTTTTTTTTATTTTTATTTCTTACTTTTTTTTTTTATTTTATTTCTATTTTATTTTATTTTATTTTTTTTTTCATCTAATCTTTCTTTCCAATTCAGTTGTTTATTCAACTGCAATGATAATTTCCGTCCAATTTTTAAATTTATTTTTAAAATAGTATAAATAGTAAAAAAAAGGAAAAAAAAGAGAAATAAAATATTGATTTTTTTGAGGAAGAAATTTAAAAAAAAAAGAGAAATTATTAGATATATAGTAGAGGAAAAATTTTTTTTTTTAAATAACATTTAAAAGTTTTCAATTTATTCAAAATTTAATGATTAATATTATTTAAATTTTTAATAAATTAATAGATTTTAGAATATTACTACGATTTATGTTAAAAATTAAATAATCATTATAATAAATAAATTTTTTTTTATCTGTTATACTATGATTATCTTTTTTTAAAATAATTTTTTTTTTTTTTAAAAAAAAGGAAAAACTTAAACATGAAATAGTATGAATTATAACTAATTTAATGTCATTATTATTATTATTATTGCTATTGTTATTATCATTATTATTATTATTATCATTTTTGTCATTTGTTATTAATAACTATTAACTGTTATCGTTATTATCATTATCACTATTATTTATATTTTACACATTATTTGATATTGTTATCATTACTGATCATTATTTTTTTATTATTATTACTATTATTGCTATTGTTATTATCATTATTATTATTATTATCATTTTTATCATTTGTTATTAATAACTATTAACTGTTATCGTTATTATCATTATCACTATTATTTATAATTTACACATTATTTGATATTGTTGTTATTATTGATCATTATTATTACTAATTTAAATTTATAACGAATATCATAAAAATTATAAATCCATTGATACAAGGAAGAAATAGTAGTTTAATTAATTAAAAAATTCAATTCAAAATAATCGATTTAAAAAAAAAAGTTATCCTTTTTTTTCAATTTTACAAAAATTTGAATTTTATTTTTTTAAGATAGCAAAATGTTAGCTAATAAAAATGTTAATAAGTTAGGTAACATAGCAATTCTTCTAGTTGATAGGAAAAAAAGTAAAAATTAATTAATATTTTAATTTGCAATCTATTTGAGAATAATTTAATGATATTGATAATAACATTATGCAAATTGATTATTTAATGTATTTAATAATTGAATTGAATTCAATTCAATTCAAAATATATTTTTGATATTTATCACAGCTCATTAATTACTTACTTATTTACTTACTTTTCATTTCTTTCTCAATGTGAATAAAATAATTATATTATATTAGATAATTTGATAATATACTAAAAAGTATTTATATTACAAACAAAAAAAAAAAAAAATAGTGATAAAAGTAATGAAAACATTCTTTAAAAAAAATTAAAAGTAATAGAAAGATTTTTTAAAAAACAAAAAAATTTTGGAGTAATATAAAATTTTTTTTTTCTAAAGTTTTATTTTTATCCATTATATTTATTGAAATAAGAAATTTGTGTTCTGAAAAAATTTGAAAAAAACAATTAAAATAATAAATAATTAAATAATTAAAAATAAAATAAAATAAAGTCAATTTGATAATGCATAATAAAGTTTAAAATAAAATATATAATTTTTTATTTTTATTTTATAAATTTTTTTTTTTTTTGAAATCAAATTGAATAAATTTTGTATGAAATATTTGATTTATGCTATTTCAACTAATTTTATATTACAATTAAACATAACAAATTTATAAATTGTTTACTTTTATTAACAAATATATTTTTCAATTAAAAAAAATTTTTTTTTTTTCAAATATATTTTTTAATTTTTTTTTAAAAAAAAAAGAAACAGAAAATATTATAATAAAGTAAGATTAATGTAAATGACTTTAATAAAAAGTTATAATTAATAAATAAAGTAACAAAATTTTGCAATTTTTTCTAACCTATCATATATGCGTGTATTCATCTTAGCATACGTATACACGTATACGTATGCACGTGACGTACACGTATGAAATATTAAGTTCTAAGGTTAATGAAAAATTTTGATGAATAAACATTTATCTTTAAAAGTTTCATTGATAAACAAAAATGACTGATCGTTAAAATTTCATAAAATTAAAATTGTTTTAAATTTAATTTATTATTTTTAAATAATAATTGTATGTGCATGAAAAAAGTTTAATTGTATCAAGAAATTACCAGAAACATTAGCATTTGCTATGTCAATAATGAAACTATAATTTATTTTAGTATTTGTAATCTAATTAAGGAAAAAAAAAAGAAAATTAAAGATTAAATTTAAAATTAAATTAAAATAATGATAAGCGTTTTTATTTTTTTTTATTTTTTTGTGATAAAAATTGCAGAAAAAAAAAGATTATAAATCAAAATTCAAATATTTTGTTAAAATTTTGATTGATTATTTGCATGAATTTATCATTCATTTAATCGATTTACTCATTTAAATAATCAATCATATCTAATCAATAATTTTGTTTGTAAATTTTTTAACTGATAAATAAAATTTTTGAAATTTGATATTTCATCAAATAATTTCAAATCGATCAATTTTTTTTCATCAACAAAACCTTTCGTTAACAAAATTTTAGTCAATTTATCATTCATTTAATCAATTTGCTTATTTAAATAAATAATTATTTCTATTTTAGTTATTTTTTTTATTTATTTTATTATTTATTTATTATATTTATTATTATTAATAAAATTTTTGTTAAAATTTTAGTTAATTTATCATTGATTTAATCAATTTGCTCATTTAAATAAACAATTATTTCTATTTTGTTTATTATTTTTTGTCTATTTTATTATTTAATTAACAAAATTTTAGTTAAAATTTTAGTTAATTCATCATTGATTTAATCAATTTGCTCATTTAAATAAATAATTATTTCTATTTTGTTTATTTTTTTCTATCTATTTTATTTATTATTTTATCTATTTTATTATTTATTTATTCTAATTAACAAAATTTTAGTTAAAATTTTAATTAATTTATCATTGATTTAATCAATTGCTCATTTAAATAAATAATTATTTCTATTTTAGTTATTATTTCTTATCTATTCTATTATTTATTTATTATATTTATCATTGTTTTTTTTTTTTTAAATTTCTTAATAAATATAATTATTTTTTTTTTAATAAATTAAAAAATCAAATACCTAAAATGTAAATATTATTATTATTATTATAATTTTCTCAATTTTAACAATCGCTCATTTTTTTTTATTTATTTAGAGATATTTGCTTCTTTGTTTTTTTTTAAAATTTAATTTTAAAATTATAAAAAAATTAAAGTTAATTTTATGTTATAAAAAAAAAGAAAAAGTAATGGAATAATAATTGAGCTGAATTCACCTGTATTTGTACACCTTTTCCATATATTTTTCACGACAATAAAAAGGTAATTTTATTTTATTTGGTGACATCAAAAGATTACTTATTATTTAGTACTTTGTTAATTTATTAAACTATTTTTGAATGTTTTTCTATTCATTTTTCTATTTATAGAGCATTTTATTTTTCAAATACAGAAATTTAAGTTTTATTTAATGCTAAAATTTGTAAAAAATTCATTTTACTAATTATTAAAATGACAAAAAATGAAATTAATTTAAGTTAATTATTTTGCTAATTATTAAAATGGGAAAAGATAAAATGAATTAAATTTAATTATTTTACTAACTATTAAAATGACAAAAATAAAATGAATTTCGCTATTTATTAAAATAAAATAAATTTCGTTAATTATTAAAAAATATTTATTAAAATGAATTAAATTTCGCTATTTATTAAAATGAATTAAATTTTATAATTTTGCTATTTATTAAAATTACAAAAAATAAAATGAATTAAAGTAAATTATTTTGCTATTTATTAAAATGACAAAAATAAAATGAATTAAGTTTAATAATTTTGCTATTTATTAAAATGACAAAAAATAAAAATGAATTAAATTTAATAATTTCGCTATTTATTAAAATGAATTAAAGTTAATAATTTTGCTATTTGATAAAATGACAAAAAATAAAATTAACTAAAGTTAATTATTTTGCTAATTATTAAAATGAGAAAAAATAAAATAAATTAAATTTGATAAATTTTCAATAATAATTATTCATTTTCATCTATTTCTTTTTCCAAATATTTTATCATTAAATTTTGAAATTAAAGTGAAAAATAAAGGAAAAAGAAAAAATTTAAATTTTTAACTAAAAATATTTTAAAAGAAACGAAAAGTGAAACTATAATCCTTTCAATATTTTTTTTAGCAAAAAAATTTTTTTTTGGTCAAAATTTGACATTAAAATTAATGAACTTATAGAGCTTTATTGACTATTTTCTTGAATTTTGTTGCATCTTATTGTTTTCTTTTTCGATTCAATTTGTTTACTTATTTATTTATTTATTTTTTTTAAATTAATAGCAAAGTTTGATTATTATTATTTTTTTTTTTGAAGTGACGATGGAATAATTTATTAGTTTTATTTTTAATATAAATAATTTCATTGTTATTCTTTCTTTTTTAACATAAATTTTAAAAAGCTAAAAATTTTTTAAATCA
The DNA here is from genome assembly GCA_012070555.1 of Brugia pahangi. Classification (NCBI taxonomy): domain Eukaryota; kingdom Metazoa; phylum Nematoda; class Chromadorea; order Rhabditida; family Onchocercidae; genus Brugia; species Brugia pahangi. The sequence goes on along the minus strand of JAAVKF010000012.1, from coordinate 979,927 downwards.
ATTTTTAAATAAACTTTTAATCATCAATTTTTACAAATATAATAAATATACAACAATTTTTTTTTTCAATCTTCTGAGTAATTTTTTGTTTAAATTCATTTAAATTGATTATTTGAATTTTAGTATTTTTTTATTATTTATTTTTCTTTTATTTATTTATTATTTAAATTGTTGCATTTTTTGATTATTTGAATTTTAGTATTTTTTATTATTTTTAAACATAAATTTTAAAAAACTAAAAATTTATTTAAATCAACTAAACTTTCATATATAAATTTTTGCTAGAATTTTTTTTTTCAAATTTTTGAGAAATTTTATTCAATCAAATGATTAAAATTTATTTTTTCTTTTTTTTTTATTTTTGAGAAAACAATCATTTTGCATTTTTTGAAATCCATTGATTATAGCATTCTATAAATGTTTTATTTGTTATTTAAATTTATAGATTTAAGCAAAAGAAAAAAAATGTTTATGCAAAATGAATTTTCATCCAACAAAACCAATAAACAAAACCGACAATTGTTTGTTTACTTTAGTAATAAACTCTTTTAGACAAAATTTTTTTGTTTCTTTTGATAAACTATTTTGAAATATTTATGTTATTGTTAGTTTAGTTACAACTTTTATCACAGAATAAAACAAATAAATAAATAAATAAACAAACAAACAATCGCAACATTTGATAGCTAAAAATTTGTTAATTTAAAATGGAAAAACTTTTATCGCAGAATAAAATAAATAAGCAAAACAAATAAATAAATAAACAAACAAACAATCGCAACGTTTGATAGCTGAAAATATCTTAAATTGAAATGAAAAAAGTTTTTGTCGCTGAATAAAACAAATAAACAAACAAACAAACAAGAAAACACAATAATTGATAGTAAAAATTCGCTAAATTGAAATGGAAAAAGTTTTTGTCGCAGAATAAAACAAATAAACAAACAAACAAACAAACAAACACAATAAATGATAGTTAAAAATTTGTTAAATTGAAATGAAAAATATTTTAATTTTTCTTTTTCAATAACAAAATTTCTTTTTCTCTTTTTTTTTTTTTGTTTTTGTTTTCTAATGGATATCATTTAACATTTTGTATGGATATCAAATTTAATGTACTTTAAACTTCATAATACACTCATCACTGATTTTTTTTTTTTTTTTTAGTTATTTATAAACAAATTTAAAAGTTAAAAAAATTTAACTAAATTATTTTTCTTTTCTTCAGTCATTGTTTACATTTATTAATTGTTGTTTACAATTATTATTGCATTTGAACTAATTAAAAATTTGTAATTTAATTCTTATATCAAAAAAATTAAAATTTCTTTTTTTTCTTTTAAATATAATTATTTAATTCAAAAATTTAATTTTTTCAAAAAAAAAAAAAAAATGATCCTTTTTATTATTTTTTGCATTTCGTTTACTTTTATTTATTCATTCAAAATTGAATCAACAAAAATAGAATAACCAATAAAATTATTTTTTCTTGCCAATATTATTTAAAATTTAAATTTTGAAAACATTCTTGAAGCAAAAAAAATTCATTTCCATTTTCTTTTTATTTTCAATGAATAAAATAAATTGTTGAGAAATAATTTTTTTTTTTTTTAATTTCAATAAAATGAAACAAAGAATGTAGAAAATTAATAAATCTTTTCTTTCCACTTTTTTTGCTTTTTTTGCTTTTTCCATCTTAAAAGTAAATTTTAATCTGAAATGATAAATAATAATTTATTTAAATGTTAAAGTCCACTTTATCTTCATCGATATATCTATTTTACATTTATAAGTAAGATTCATTTCATTTTTTTTTTCTTTTATTTTTTATTTTTTTTAGTTTTACATCATTGTTTCATTCAAAAGTTCAATTAATCATTTTTCCTTTTTAACTTCTTATTTCAATTTTAAAATTTTAAAATTTCATAGTTTCATTAGGTAAAAGATTAGTAAACAAATCAATAATTTTTAGTAACAAAATGAGCTATGTTATACATTTGTATCCTTTTTAAATTATTATCAAATTAATGGCATTAATATATTTGATTGTTTATCAGTTGCTTATCAGTATTTATCAATTCATAGTTTCATTAGGGAAAAGATTAGTAAACAAATCAATAATTTTTAGTAACAAAATGAGCTATGTTATACATTTGTATCCTTTTTAAATTATTATCAAATTAATGGCATTAATATATTTGATTGTTTATCAGTTGCTTATCAGTATTTATCAATTCATAGTTTCATTAGGGAAAAGATTAGTAAACAAATCAATAATTTTTAGTAACAAAATGAGCTATGTTATGCATTTGTATCCTTTTTAAATTATTATCAAATTAATGGCATTAATATATTTGATTGTTTATCAGTTGCTTATCAGTATTTATCAATTCATAGTTTCATTAGGGAAAAGATTAGTAAACAAATCAATAATTTTTAGTAACAAAATGAGCTATGTTATACATTTGTATCCTTTTTAAATTATTATCAAATTAATGGCATTAATATATTGATTGTTTATCAGTTGCTTATCAGTATTTATCAATTCATAGTTTCATTAGGGAAAAGATTAGTAAACAAATTAATAATTTTTAGTAACAAAATGAGCTATGTTATGCATTTGTATCCTTTTTAAATTATTATCAAATTAATGGCATTAATATATTGATTGTTTATCAGTTGCTTATCAGTATTTATCAATTCATAGTTTCATTAGGGAAAAGATTAGTAAACAAATGAATAATTTTTAGTAACAAAATGAGCTATGTTATGCATTTGTATCCTTTTTAAATTGTTATCAAATTAATGGCATTAATATATTGATTGTTTATCAGTTGCTTATCAGTATTTATCAATTCATAGTTCCATTAGGGAAAAGATTAGTAAACAAATGAATAATTTTTAGTAACAAAATGAGCTATGTTATACATTTGTATCCTTTTTAAATTGTTATCAAATTAATGGCATTAATATATTGATTGTTTATCAGTTGCTTATCAGTATTTATCAATTCATAGTTTCATTAGGGAAAAGATTAGTAAACAAATCAATAATTTTTAGTAACAAAATGAGCTATGTTATACATTTGTATCCTTTTAAATTTTATCAAATTAATGTATATTGATTGTTTATCAGTTGCTTATCAGTATTTATCAATTCATAGTTTCATTAGGGAAAAGATTAGTAAACAAATTAATAATTTTTAATAACAAAATGAGCTATGTTATGCATTTGTATCCTTTTAAATTGTTATCAAATTAATGGCATAATATATTGATTGTTTATCAGTTGCTTATCAGTATTTATCAATTCATAGTTCCATTAGGGAAAAGATTAGTAAACAAATGAATAATTTTTAGTAACAAAATGAGCTATGTTATACATTTGTATCCTTTTTAAATTATTATCAAATTAATGGCAATAATATATTGATTGTTTATCAGTTGCTTATCAGTATTTATCAATTCATAGTTTCATTAGGGAAAAGATTAGTAAACAAATTAATAATTTTTAATAACAAAATGAGCTATGTTATGCATTTGTATCCTTTTTAAATTATTATCAAATTAATGGCAATAATATATTGATTGTTTATCAGTTGCTTATCAGTATTTATCAATTCATAGTTTCATTAGGGAAAAGATTAGTAAACAAATTAATAATTTTTAGTAACAAAATGAGCTATGTTATGCATTTGTATCCTTTTTAAATTATTATCAAATTAATGGCATTAATATATTGATTGTTTATCAGTTGCTTATCAGTATTTATCAATGTGATATCTTAATTTAGCCATATGATAAATGGAATATAATTTTACAAATGAAAAAATATGATATGGAATAAAACAAATGAATTTTTTTATTTTTTTCCCTCTTCTCTAATTTTTATGATAACAAAATTTTGGTAAACATAAATTTTAAGTAAACAAATAAAACTCAATAATTTATCCTTTTTTTAAAAAAATTTTTTTTTTAAAATCTTTAATTTACCACAAACATTTGAATTTTATTTATTTTTTTTTTATTGAATTTTATTTTTTTTTTTACTTTTTTTCAAACTAATTTTAGGAAATTTGCATAAATTTATTTTGATGTTACTCTTATTTTTTTTCTCTGCGAATTTTGTGTAAATTGAATTTGGTATGAATTTTTTTTTTTTTAAATTATATTCAAAATTGCGAATATAAAATTTAATTCTTTTCCTCTGAAAAAAAAAAAGTTTTTTATTGGACAAAATTTTAAGCATATACTTATATTCAAATGGCTAATACCATATTTTCAAGAACTATCAATGAAGAAGAAAAAAAAATAAAATTGTTTACAATTATGTCAAATGAATAAGTAAATTTTTCAAGAAGAAAAAAAAAATTATTTTTTTTAATTATTTTAAATAAAATTTTCATTCATTTATTTATAAATAAATTTTGCACAAATATTAATTTAATCAATTTTTCATCATAATTAGCTCTTTTTTTTTCAAATTAATTAATAAAAACTTTAAAGTGGAAGAAGAAAAAATATTTGGTTCGAATTAAATTTTACTTTTTTTAGTTTTTAAATTTAAATAAGCAAAAATGATTTCGACCATTTCGAATTAAATTAAATAAAAATATTAACTCATTTATTTATAAATCAATTTTGCACAAATAGAATTAATCAATTTTCCATCAAAATTGACTTTTTTTTTTTAAAGGTAATTAATTGAATATTAAAGTTTGGACTAATTTTACAATTAGTTTTTTATTAAATTAAAAATTTGATCTTTTTAAAATTTGACCGAAATCTGATCTCAATTTCAGATTTATTTTTTTTTTTAATCAAAAAAGTGAATCCTCAAAAATTTGATATACATTAATATTTTTTTCCTAATTTATCAAAAATTTTTTCAAATTTAATTTTATCTTTTAACTTTCTTTTTCATTCACATTTGATTTATTTTACATTTTTCATTTTTTCATTTCTCATTTACATTTCATTTGTTATAATTTAGGCATCAATAGAAGAAATATTTACAAAATAAACTGTAAAATTTCAATAAATTAAAAAATATATTAGCAATAATTTTTTTTTTTTAAGAAATTAAAATTTAAGAATGAACTAATTTTGAATTTTCTCTTTTAGAAAACTTAAAATTGATTTAATAATTTTGATTTTGGTAAAAAAAAGAAAATTGTAAGTTTTACTTCCAATTTTTTTCCATTTCATTTTATGTTTTTTTTTTTTGTCATTTATAAAAGTAAATAAGTATTGTATATGTGATTAGTCAATAATTAAAGTTAAAATTTAATTTATTCAATTTTAAAAATTTTAATTTAAAATTTTTTGAATGTCAAACAATTAGCAGCTTTACTTTTTCAAAGAAATGCTTTTTGCATCGAGACTGAGAAAGAAAAAAAACGAGAATTTTCTCCTACGAAATTGATTAGCAATGATTTAATTATGTGGTACCATTGATAATTAAATGAGAAAATAAAATTATAATAAATAATTCAAAAAAAAAAAATAAAAAATAAAAATGAAAAATAAGAAAGAGAAAAAGAAAAAAGGAAAAAAAATAAAATGGAAAAGGGTTAACATAATAGATATTAGTTATGTGGTACCATTGATAATTAAATGAGAAAATAAAATTATAATAAATAATTCAAAAAAAAAAAAATTAAAAATAAAAATGAAAAATAAGAAAGAGAAAAAGAAAAAAAGGAAAAAAAATAAAATGGAAAATGGTTAACATAATAGATAAGAGCCTCATAAAAACAGGCCTAGATATAATAGGGCCAAAAATTTTTATATTTACTTTGGCCATCAGTGCCTCATATTAGAATTGCATATTTACATAGCACTTGAAATGATGTAATATTTTGAAGCTAAGCTAAATTTATCAAATTTAGCTTATTTCATACTTTTTTTTTCTCTCTTTCTTTCTCTCTCTCTCCCTCTCTCTCTCTCTTTCTTAAATTTTTTTTTTTTTCAAAATTTTTTTGCTTAAAAAAATTTTTCAATTTATTCTATAATAATGCATTTATTATTGTAAATTGCAATATATTCTCATAAAATTAGATTTTAATAAAAAAAAAAAAGAAAATTGTGCAATATTTATAGAAAAATTTTTTTCAAACTTTTTTAAAGTTTTCTTTCATTTTTTTTTTTTTTAAAAAACAAAGTTCGTTTTTTTGTTTCAGTTGAAAACAAAAAAAAAAAAAAATTAAATGAAAATAATATTCGTATTGTTTAGATATTAAAAGAAAAAAGAAATTTTTTCTTTCTCTTTTTTTTTTTTAATTTTTTCATATTTTAAAATTTTAAATTTTTCATATTTTAAAAAATTTTTTACTTCTTTCTTTTAAGCTTTTATTTAAAGCAAACATTAAAATTAAATAGGAATGTATATTGAAAAAAGAATGGAAATGACTTACTTTTGTCTTTTTCAGTTGAAAGATTAATTAATTAAAAATTAGAATATCGAATATTTACTAATTATCATTTGCCTAATAATAGAATTTTGAACTAATTTTTTTTCTTAGTGCAAAAAAACATTGTGTGAAAAATAATTGAAATAAATTTATTCAAATTTATTGAATTATTTAATTATTTATCAATTCATTTAAATTTATTCTCATTCTTTTCACTCATTTTATTTCCTTATTTTTTCTTTTTTTCCTTTTTTTTTTGCTTTTCTTCGTTTTTAGTTTTAATTATTTTTTACTTATAATAATACTTTTATTGTTTTTTTTTTTAGAAAAATGAAAGTTTACAAACTTTTAATTTTTCTAAATTTTAAAATTTTGAATATTTAAAAAAAATACATTTCTATCATTCATTAATGCTTAAATTTAAGGGAAATTTTCATCTCTACAAACTTTTAATTTTTCTAAATTTTAAAATTTAAATATTTTTAAATAATACATTTCTATCACTCATTAATGGTTAAATTTAAGGGAAATTTTCATCTCTACAAACTTTTAATTTTCCTAAATTTTAAAATTTGAATATTTTTAAAAAATACATTTCTATCACTCATTAATGCTTAAATTTAATTCATTTCTCTCTTTTTTTCCTTTTTAAAAACTCTCATTTTGTTGACATAAATTATATATATTTAGCGCACATTTCAGTTTGATCAGCTTTTCATTATTTTTTTCTATTTTTCATCAACTCTTCTCCTTCTGTTTGTTTATTCATTTTTAATTATTGTTTAACTTTTTGTTTATAATAATATCAAATGTCTTTTTCTCTATGTCATCTCCCTCTCTCTCTCTCTCTCTCTCTCTCTCTTCATATTATTTCTCATTTTGGTATTATATTTGATAATGCATGCTTATGCAAGTGCAAGATGCATGCTTATGCTAGTATCACATCCATGTTTATACTAGTAAAACATGCATGTTTATGCAAATACGAAATGCATCCTTATACTAGTTTAGGATCAAATGCATGCTTGTGCAAGTGCGAAATGCATGCTTATACTAGTATGAAATGCAGAAATACATGCTTATGCAAGTAAGAAATGCATCCTTGTACTAGTTTCAAATGCATGCTTGTACTATGGCAGGCACGCTTATGCTATTCTGGCATGCACCCTTATACTAGTATGGCATGCATGCTTATGCAAGTACGAAATGCACTCTTATACTAGTATGAAATGCATGCTTATGCTAATATGGCATGCACCCTTATACTAGTATGGCATGCTCTCGTATGAGTTGCAATGCATACTTACGCTCTCGTATGAGTTGCATGCATACTTATGAGTTGCATGCATACGCATGAGTTGCATGCATACTTACGCTCTCGTATGAGTTGCATGCATACTTACGCTCTCGTATGAGTTGCATGCATACTTACGCTCTCGATGAGTTGCATGCATACTTATGAGTTGCATGCATACTCGATGAGTTGCATGCATACTTACGCTCTCGATGAGTTGCATGCATACTTACGCTCTCGTATGAGTTGCATGCATACTTGTGCTCTCGTATGAGTTGCATGCATACTTGTGCTCTCGTATGAGTTGCATGCATGCTTACGCTCTCGATGAGTTGCATGCATACTTACGCTCTCGCATGAGTTGCATGCATACTTACGCTCTCGTATGAGTTGCATGCATGCTTATGCTATTCATGCAATAAGTTTATATTAATGTTAGCCTTAAATCTCGATTAATACTTTTTTTTTTTTTTACAATCATTTTTTTCCTTCAATAATACATTGATTTGAATGAATTTTTACTTACTCAAAAGTTTTACCTAAAAAAAAAACCAAAAACAAAGTATAAAAAAATAAATAAACAAATACATTTGTTATTATACAAACTATTCCAAATAATTTTTATAAAATTAAAAATGAAAAATATAAAATTTAAAATGCAAAAAGACAATGAAAATGACAGCATTAATAGTTTGCAATAATTTTAGTAACAATTATAATTTCAAAAAAAAAAAAAAAAATGACATCAATTTTATCATTTCGAGAATATTTAATTTTAAAACAAATAATTTCACACTGATAAAATTATGGTTTTTTTTTTTTTAAATTTAGTCTCATTATCAAATCAAATATATTTAAATTAATTTATTTTAGTAATTAGAAATGCAACTTTTGATATTTTATTATCAGTTCAATTTTTAAAACAATTTTTTTTCTACATTTTAAAAGAAGCAAGCAATTTTAGCAAATTTTAGCTTTTATCATCAATTTGTTTACTGATTGCTTATCATCATATCAGATGATATTGATTATTATTTATCAGTAAATTGTCTTATAGTTTCTTTTTTTTTTCCTTATCATTACTGATTTCAATTATTAAATTGCAATAATAATTAACAATTAACTAACAAATACTCATTATAATTTCTTTTTTTTTTTAGCAAATAAATTAATTTTCATAAATTATCATTTAATACAATTCCATAAACTATAATTAATTATATATTCAAATTGAAATTAATTATATGCAAATTAAGTTTTTCAATTCCTTTTTCTTTTCATTTGTGCTTGAACAGGTAAAATGGTTATTTTTAATTAATTGCTTTTTTTTTTTAAATAAATATTTTTTTTACACAATAATTTAAATTTTCATTGTATCATTTCCAATTTTATTTTTTTATTAAAACTTTTTTTTTTGCTTCTATTTAATAAATTAGTAATAATTAAATTTCTTTCCTACAAATAATTTAGCTGTGTGTAAAAAAAAAAATTTTTTTTGCAAAAATTTAATAATTACTATTTTATTAGCATTTACTTTTATTTTTATCGAAATTTTATTTCATTTCATTTTTTATTTTTTATTTTTTTTGTCAAATTGCATAACCAACTTGAAATTTTCAACTTAAAAAAGACGAAGTATTTTTAAAGAAAGCTTTAGATGATGAATTCAGGAAACTATTGAAAAAAATAGTTGGATTTGATTTGATTTAAAGAGTGAAAAAAAAAAAAGAAAAAAAGAGAAAACGAATTGATGTCTAAAATTTTTGCTATAAATGTCTTTTACTTTCTTAACAAAAAAATTTTTTTATAAATTTTTATTTATTTAAATTGCAAAAGAAAAAATAAATAAATTTTAATTTTAATTTATTATTGCAAAAAAAGGTATTAATTTTAATTTTAATTTATCAATACAAAAAGAATAAATAAATTTTAATTCATCAATGCAAAAAAAAGAAATAAATTTCAATTTTGATTTATTAATACAAAAAAAAAGAATTAATTTTAATTTTAATTTATCAATACAAAAAGAATAAATAAATTTTAATTTATAAATGCAAAAAAAAGAAATAAATTTCAATTTTAATTTATTAATACAAAAAAAAAAAGAATTAATTTTAATTTTAATTCATCAATACAAAAAGAATAAATAAATTTTAATTTATTAATGCAGAAAAAATCAATAAATTTTAATTTATTAATACAAAAAGAATAAATAAATTTTAATTTATCAATACAAAAAGAATAAATAAATTTTAATTTTAATTTATTAATACAAAAAGAATAAATAAATTTAAATTTTAATTTATCAATGCAACAAAAAAAAAGAAAAAAAGCGAAATGAAAAATTTGCGCTAAAAATTTTTCATTTCAAATTAATTATGATAAATTGCTTAATTTAAAAAAAATTTTTTTTTTTTTTTGTTAGCAATGACGTAAATAAGTGATAAAATTTGCTTTACTAATGAATGTTATATAATTCTTAAAATAATTTTTTTTTTTTTTTGTTCATTTAAATTTTTATAAATTTTTTTTTTTTTTTTGCTTTCATCATTTGCATATTGAAATGGCTAATAAAATTCTCACATAAGCTTTTATAAAAGAAATTTTTGCTAGCAAATTTATTTAAGCTTTTTGCTAAGCTAAATTTTAAATTTTTGTCAAAATTAATATTTTATTGAAAATTAAAAAAAAAAATTTTTTTTTTTGAACAATTAAAAAAAAAAGGAAAAATTGTAAAATTAAAACTAAATTTCTTTTTTTTTGGTAGTTTTATTTAAGATTAGGCAAAAAAAAATATGAATGAATAAATGAAATTAGAAGAGAGAGAGAGAGAGAGAGAGAGAGAGAGAAGAGAGAAATTTAGTATGTTTATTGTTGATTATAAATTTATGTTAAACTTTACAATTCCGGAATTTTTACGCAAAAACATTTTCAATAGGATCAATTTACAAATCATTCATATTTGCTCAACTGTTGATTGAATTTTCCGGAATTTGTAACTCTTTCTTTCTTTCTTTCTCTCCCTCTCTCTCTCTCTCTCTCTCTCTCTTTCTTCTTTTTTTTTTATTTGTTATTATCAGATAAAAAGTATTTTTTTCGTTGATATGTTTAAATTTGCAAAAAAAAATTATCTTCATTCTGTCATAACTGTCATCCATCACAGAAGAAATCATTGTTAAATTGTCAGTTTACTTTTCTTTTGTTTTTTGTCTTTTTTTTTTTAAACTCTAATTATGATAATTCTTTTAATTAATTATTTTAATTATTTTTATTTTATATTTCTAATAAGATAATAGCAAATAAAAAATTGTAATTTGAAAATATTCAAAATTATTAAATTTTTTTTTTTGTAAAGTTAAAGAAGCAAAATTCATTAAATTATTATTAGTGTTAATATCTAATTAGCATTTCAAAATGAATAAATTAATATCGAAAAAAAAAGTTTTTTTGATATTTTTTATATTTTTATTCTCAAATTTTTACTTGCATATAATAAATGAATTGAAAAAAATTATTAAATTTTTTTTTTTTTGTAAAGTTAAAGAAACAAAGTTAATTTAATTATTATTAATGATAATATCTAATTAGCATTTCAAATTAATAGTGAAAAATAAATTTTTTTATGATATTTTTTATATTTTTATTTTTAAATTTTCACTTATATATAATAAATAATTTGAACTATATAAAATTTCAGTTGATAATTCTAACTTCGAAAATTAAATTTGTTCGTTTTTACTTTTGAAAATTTATATTTAACGATTCTAAAATTGGAAATTCCTTCCAAATGAAATTATTATATGAAAAAAAAAAATCAATAAATATTATTTTTATTCATTCTATTTAATACTAAAATCATTTTTATCTTTTACACATCAAAAAATATTTATTAAATTTCTATTTAAAAATTAAATGAAAAAAAAATTTTTTTTTTTGCTATTTGAATAAAGTAATCATTAGCTAAGGTAATACTTTTAACAATAGGTAATAATTACTTTGAAGCAATGATTTTATGAAAAATGTATCCATAATTTTCTCTCTCTTTCTCTCTCTCTCTCTCTCTCTTTCTTTCTTTCCGCTTTTTTGATGAATTTTTAATGAAAATTTAAAAATAAAAAAAAAATTTTTTTTTTCTTAAGAAAAGTTAAATTTACAAATTTTTAAAATAAATGAGCAATTTAGTTGAGTGATTTTTTTGGAAAAAAAAAAGCTAAATTTAAATTTAATATTATTTCCAATTTTTTTTAATATTTTTATTTTTTTTAAAAAAAAAACAAAAAAGGAAAAAAAAATTTTTTTTTCATTTAAATTTTATTTTATCAAATTGCAATAATTAATGATAAATATTAAAAATGAATGAAAAAAATAAGTCAAAAAATTTTCTCTCTCTGAAATACTTTAACAATTTGAAATCGATTATTTCACTTTTTTATTTTTCTCTCTTTAATTTTGCTCTCTGTAAAATTAAACTAATTATTCGTTATGCAAAGTATATTTAATTGATTTTATTAATCAAAAAAAAAAAATTTTTTTTTTGGAAATAAATTATCAATTTGATAAATGATCAACTGATATGAGATAATTATATCAGTAATTTCAAATTACCATATAATTTTTTAGTTTATATGAAGTCATTTTAAAAAATATGAACTAATAATAGGAAATGATTAATTGGATCAATGACAGAATGTGTCATTCGAATTTAATTAATTAATAATTGATAATTAATAAAAATATGATAATATGAGATAATTATATCAGTAATTTCAAATTACCATATAATTTTTTAGTTTATATGAAGTCATTTTAAAAAATATGAACTAATAATAAGAAATGATTAATTGGATCAATAACAGAATGTGTCATTCGAATTTAATTAATTAATAATTGATAATTAATAACAATATGATAAGAAAAGTATGATAATATGAGATAATTATAATAGTAATTTCAAATTAGCATATAATTTTTTCTTTCATTTTTTATTTAAAATGAATTCATTTTAAAAAATATGAACTAATAATAGGAAATGATTAACTGGATGGACGACAAATATTTCGTTTGAATTTAATTAATTATTAATTGATGATTAGTAGCAGTATGATAAGGAACAGTATGATAATATTTTGTTGATATGAAATAATCATATCAGCAATTTCAAATTAGCATATAATTCTTTATTTAAAATGGATTTCATTATAAAAAATATGAACTAATAATAGGAAATGATTAACTGGATGGACGACAAATATGTTATTCGAATTTAATTAATTTGTTAATTGATAAATAACAATATGATAAGAGAAGTATGATAATATTTTTGCTGATATGAAATAATCATATCAGTAATTTCAAATTAACATGTAACTTTTAATTTTACATAAATTCATTAAAAATATGAACTAATAATAGGAAATGATTAATTGGATCAATGATAGAATGTGTTATTTGAATTTGATTAATTAATGAATGATAATTGATAACAGTATGATAAGACAATTATGATAATATTTTAACAAAACTTTTTCTTCAAATAAAATGAAAGAGTAAATTTTACTTAAATTAAATTGTTATTAAAGTAAGGAAAAAGTTACATGTTGTGTTGTTTGTTAAATTTTAAAAACATTTTCGTCCACAAAAATGTAAACAACTCTAATTTATTTTATTTATGCGACAAATTAGTTCGTTTGCTCGAGGGAAATGTTAAAGAAACGATCATAAATTCAATAAAAAATCTACATATTTTGATAGTACGAAGGAAAAGCAAATAAATAAGTAAACAAATAGCTAAACAAAACAAAATTAATAAATAAAAAAGAAAAACAAATTTTTTAACAAAAAAAAAAAAAAAAAAAAATAAAATAAATTAAATACACTTTTCTTCTTTGTTTATTTCATTAATTTATTTATTATCTCACACCTTTACCTTAATTATTTTTAAGTTTAATAAAAATTAATTAGTTTTTTTTTTTATTTATTTTTTGTTATTTCCAATTATTATTATCATTATTATTATTATTATTATTATTATTATTATTATTATTATTATTATTATTATTATTATTATTATTTTTAGTTCTATAATTTATTGCTTATTTTTTTTTCATTTTAATAATATTCATAAATTTAAAAATTAAATTTAATTTTTTTCAAACAAAAAAAAAAATTATTTTTTAATTAAAAATGAAAAGCAAAAAAAAAAAAAACTTGGTATGTTTATAATATTATTACAATTTTATATTTAATTTTTATTCGTACAGATTTGCTTTTTTTTAAAAAAAAAATTTCAAATTTTCTAAATAATCAATAAAAATTTAATAATTATTTTATTTTATAGTTATATTATTTTTATTGTTTACAAATTTCTGTCTAAGAAATGGAAAAAAAAACCTTTTAAAATTTTTAATTAATTATTTGTTATCATTTAATTTCCATTTCTCATTCACAACAATTATTCTCATTTTCCCGTTTTCTCAATTTTTTCATTTTAATTATTTTATTTTAATTTAAATTTTTTAAAGAGTCATTAAGTTCATTGTGTTTTTTCATTTTTTGTATGTGAAAAAATTTTAATTTTAATTTTATTAGAAAAACAAAGGGAGAGGTAGAAAGAGAGAGAGAGAGAGAGAGAGAGAGAGAGGGGGAAAAAATGGAAAAATGAAACTATTACTTTAGTAAATTTCACTTTAGTAATTACTTTAGTAAATTTTTAATATTACTTTAGTAAATTTTAATTACTTTTTACTTTCCCACAATTTTTTTTTTTTTTTTTTTAAAGAGAAAAATAAGTTTTTTTGTTTTTTTTTTTCCATTTCTTTTAAAATTTAAATGAATTTTTCAATATTAATTATAGTAAAACTTTCTTATTTGCTATTGAATTTTTGAGTGGAAAAAATAAAAAAAAAAAAGAAAATAGAAATTATTTCATTATAAACAAATAATTTATTCGTATGGAATATACGAGAGAGAGAGAGAGAGAGACAGGGAGAGAGAAAAGAAAGAAAGAGTGAGAGAGAAGGAAGAAATCAATTATTGAAATCTATTTTTAAATAATTTTTTTTTTTTTTGAAGTAATCTTTAGTTTTACTTATTTTAGTTACAATCAAATAAATTCAAATGCTTTTTTTAATTTATTTTTTTTCCAAAAATAAAGATAAAAGAGAAAAAAATTGAATTAAATTTTATTGTTAAAAATTTCTCTCTCTCTCTCTCTTTTTCTCTTCCTCTCCATCTCTCTTTCTCTCTAAACAAATAGCTTCTTTTAATAATAATTTGGAAAAAAAAAAAACGAAATTCATTTGATCTAAACAAATGTTTGCAATATTTTTTGCTATAATTTATTTTCAAAATTTCATATTTAATTTTGCAAAAGAAATAAATGAAAAAAAGAAAATGAAACGACAATTTATTTCTATTCAATTTCATTTTTTTAAATTGATAAAATTACATTTATTCAAAATTTAAAAAAAAAAATTTTTTTTCTTTTTCAAACTTATCACAAAAAAAAAACTGATGATGATAAGCTAACCAAAGAAAAATTTCAAAAAATTAATTTAAAAAAATTTTTTTTTGTGGTTTATTTAAGATTTGATAGATTTGTAACATATATCATGAATTATCATTGTCTTATCATTACTTTTATTACTTGCCCAGTCTATTGCTTTCATTTTAGCTTACAATCAATGATTATCATTATCTTATCATTATCGTTACCATTATCATTTACCTAATCTACTACTAATTTTAGTTTATATCAATGATTATCATTATCTTATCGTTATCATTTTCTCATTCTATTGCTTATTTTAGCTTATATCAATGATTATCATTATCTTATCGTTATCATTTTCTCATTCTATTACTTATTTTAGCTTATATCAATGATTATCATTATCTTATCGTTATCATTTTCTCATTCTATTGCTTATTTTAGCTTATATCAATGATTATCATTATCTTATCATTATCGTTACCATTATCATTTGCCTAATCTACTACTAATTTTAGTTTATATCAATGATTATCATTATCTTATCGTTATCATTTTCTCATTCTATTACTTATTTTAGTTTATATCAATGATTATCATTATCTTATCGTTATCATTTTCTCATTCTATTACTTATTTTAGTTTATATCAATGATTATCATTATCTTATCGTTATCATTTTCTCATTCTACTACTTATTTTAGTTTATATCAATGATTACATTATCTTATCGTTATCATTTTCTCATTCTATTACTTATTTTAGTTTATATCAATGATTATCATTATCTTATCGTTATCATTTTCCCAGTCTATAGCTTATTTTAGTTTACATCAATAAATATCATTATCTTATCACTACCATTATCACTTACCCAATCCATTGCTTATGTTTTTTTTATATCAGTGATTATCACTATCTTATAGTTATCATTTTTCCAATCTATTGCTCATGTTTTAATTTATATCAACAGTATATCAATGATAGCGATATCAACGATTGATAATATGATTACCCGTTATCATATCATAACAAATGATAATTTGGTACAGCAAATAATGATAATTATTAACAAGTGATAAAAAATATGTCTGGCGTGTTTCATGAATTATCATTATTTTATCATTATCATTTTCTCAATCTGTTGCTTATTTTTTAGTTTATACCAATGATAGCGATATCAACGATTGATAATATGATTACCCGTTATCATATCATAACAAATGACAATTTGGTATAGCAAATAATGATAATTATTAACAAGTGATAAAAAATATGTCTGGCAATAATACTAATACTGCTATTAAACAATGTATTGAATCTGAAGTAAGTTAAAAATTTTTTTTTTCAAACTTATCATTAATAGTACTGATAAGTTATACAGGAAGAATTTCATGAGATAATTTTTACTTAAATTATTAAATTTCATTCTGATAAATTAAAACATACTTTTATTGATTTTTAATTTTCAAATAATTAAGAAAAAAAGCCATCAATAAACGATTTATAATAAAAGTTAAAAATTACAAATAAAAATTTTAGTTTAACATTTTGACTAAAATTTTAATGCATTTTTAATCATTGCTTATCAATAATAGTTACTTTTTAATAGTATTACCTTATATTCGATATTAAAATTCCTTTTCTATTATTAAATTAAATTTAAAATATTATTTTATATCCAGCATCACAATTCTTTTTCCTATCATTAAATTAAATTTAAAATATTATTTTATATTCAGTATTACAATTCTTTTCCTGTTATTAACTTAAATTTAAAACATTATTTTATATTCAGCATTACAATTCTTTTTCTATTATTAAATTAAATTTAAAATATTATTTTATATTCAGTATTACAATTCTTTTCCTATTATTAAATTAAATTTAAAATATTATTTTCTATTCAGTACTACAATTCTTTTCCTATTATTAAATTAAATTTAAAATATTATTTTATATTCAGTATTACAATTCTTTTTCTAGTACTAAATTAAATTTATTCATTCATATAATTTTATCTTATTGTTTTACTTCAAAATAACTTAAAATATTAATGCCAATTAAAATCAAACAAAAAAAAGAACGATTATAAAATTAATTTCAATTTAAAAAGAAATGATATGATAAGAAAAATTATGATTAAAATGAATACATATATAATTTGAGCAAATTTTAAACTTTAAAAAAACTTAGAAATTTAAACTTTAAATTTTAAATTAATAATTAATGAATTAAAAAATTTTCTATCAGGTGGTTAATGAGATAACAATAACAAATACATCAAAATGGATACATATATAATTTGAGCAAATTTTAAACTTTAAAAAAACTTAGAAATTTAAACTTTGAATTTTAAATTAATGAATTAATAAATTTTCTATCAGGTGGTTAATGAGATAACAATAACAGATGCATCAAAATGAATACATATAAAATTTGAGCAAATTTTAAACTTTAAAAAAACTTAGAAATTTAAACTTTGAATTTTAAATTAATGAATTAATAAATTTTCTATCAGGTGGTTAATGAGATAACAATAACAGATGCATCAAAATGAATACATATAAAATTTGAGCAAATTTTAAACTTTAAAAAAACTTAGAAATTTAAACTTTGAATTTTAAATTAATGAATTAATAAATTTTCTATCAGGTGGTTAATGAGATAACAATAACAGATGCATCAAAATGAATACATATAAAATTTGAGCAAATTTTAAACTTTAAAAAAACTTAGAAATTTAAACTTTGAATTTTAAATTAATGAATTAATAAATTTTCTATCAGGTGGTTAATGAGATAACAATAACAGATGCATCAAAATGAATACATATAAAATTTGAGCAAATTTTAAACTTTAAAAAAACTTAGAAATTTAAATTTTAAATTAATGAATTAATAAATTTTCTATCAGGTGGTTAATGAGATAACAATAACAAATGCTAATGCAATTATTATGCATGTATTATTTGTGATGTGCTTCTTATCAGTATCACTTCAAGTGATCGTTATCATTAATGCATTACGATACATTCGTAAACATGCAAGTGAATGCTGCATGCATATTTTTTTATTCAATATGACTTTAGCTGATCTTTTATTAACAGGTAAGTTAATTTTTTTATTTTAATTTATTCATTTCTAATTAAAAATTTATCAGGAAAACAAAAATTTTTATCAATTATTTAATTATAATTAATCTTAATTTTTTTGATAAAAAGAAAATCTTTTTTTTTTATTTTAATTTATTTATTTCTAATTAAAAATTTATCAGGAAAATAAAAATTTTTATCAATTATTTTAATCATAATTTTAATTTTTTTGGAAAAAGAAAATCTTTTTTTTTTAATTTAATTTATTTATTTCTAATTAAAAATTTATCAGGAAAACAAAAATTTTTATCAATTATTTTTATCATAATTAATCTTAATTTTTTTGATAAAAAAAATCTTTTTTTTTTAATTTTTAATAATTATTATTAATAATGATTTATAATTTAATAATAATTTTAATTTTTAATAATTCTTTCTGATTTTTTTAATTTTAATAGCAATAAATTTGAAAAAAATTTTTTTTTGTCAATTTGTTTGTTTATTTGTTTGTTTGTTTATTTGTTTGTTTTTTTTGCATAATTTCAGGTATTGCATTACCAATGGAATTTTTAATTGATATTGATACGATTAAATTACAATTTCCATATCATATTAATTTAATGATGCATTTCCTTCTTTGGCTTGGTACTTCTGTTTCCGGATTAAATTTGGTGCTTTTAAATGTTGAAAAGCTAATTTTTTTCAAATTTCCTTTAAGGTTTTGTTTTGTTTTTGTTTTTTTTTCAGATTAAATTAAAATTTAAAATTAAAAATGTGAAATTAATTATTCAATTTAAAATGAAAATTTAGACAATTGTAAACATTAGTGAAAATTAGTTTCAATTAAAAATTAATTTTTGTGAAATAATTATTTTAACTGTTATTTAACAAATATTTCTTTTTTTTTTTTAAATAATTTAATAAGTAATTTTTCTTTTTTTAATAACTTTAATAAGTAATCGTTCTAGTTTTAAGAAATTAATAAATATAATTAATAACAATAACAAATATTTATTTAGTACTTAATTGGAACGATTATTAAAAGTTTGAAGTAATTATTAAAAGTTAATCTGCAAATCATTAGTTATAATTAAGCAAGAGAAATTGTTTACTTAAAATTACTAAATTGAAAAATTGAACTTTTAAAATGAAAAATTTTGATTAAAAAAACAAACCTAATTTTAGTATATATAACTAAAGTTTTTTTTTTTTTTTGATTACATAATTACAATTAATTTTTTAATCGTTAGTTCAATTATTTAAGTGTTACATTAAATATATTTTTGAAAATTTTTCTTTTTTTTCATTTTTTTATAGCTTTAATTATTTAAATTTTACATTAAACATATATTTTGTTGAAAAAAGAAGAAGAAAAATCGTTTTTTTTTCATTTTTTTTTATAATTCATAAATTAGTTTAAGATATTCAGAAATTATTTTAGGGCACTCAGAATAGTTCATGGTA
Source organism: Brugia pahangi (assembly GCA_012070555.1). Classification (NCBI taxonomy): domain Eukaryota; kingdom Metazoa; phylum Nematoda; class Chromadorea; order Rhabditida; family Onchocercidae; genus Brugia; species Brugia pahangi. Next base: position 960,174 of record JAAVKF010000012.1, on the reverse strand, counting down.
CTCAGAAATTATTTTAGGTGTTCAGAATTGGTAAAACGTTTTTTTTTATTTTTTTTATAATTCTTAAAATTATTTTAAGGTATTCAGAATATATTAAGGTACTCAGAAATTATTTTAGGATACCCAGGATTTATTTTAGAGTATTCAGAAATTATTTTAAGACATTCAGAAATTATTTTAGGGCATTTAGGAATTATTTTAGGGCATTCAGAAATTATTTTAGGGCATTCAGTACTGGTGGCACGTTTTTTTTAATTTTTTTTATAATTCTTAAAATTATTTTAAGGTATTCAGAATATATTAAGGTACTCAGAAATTATTTTAGGGTACTCAGGAATTATTTTAGAGTATTCAGAAATTATTTTAAGACATTCAGAAATTATTTTAGGGCATTTAGGAATTATTTTAGGGTATTCAGAAATTATTTTAGGGTATTCAGTACTGGTGGCACGCTTTTTTTATTTTTTTTATAATTCATAAAATTATTTTAAGGTATTCAGAATTGGTGACACGTTTCTTTTCCATTTTTCCATTTTTTTTTTTTTTTTGTAATTTATAAAATAATTTTAAGGTACTCAGAAATTATTTTGGGGTACTCAGGTATTATTTTAAGATATTCAGAATTGACGACATGTTTTTTTTTCTTTTTCATAGTTTATGGTGCTTAGAATAGTTTATGGTACTCAGAAATTATTTCAAGGTATTCAGAATTGGTGGCACGTTTTTTTTTTTTTATTTTCTTTATAATTTATAAAATAATTTTAAGGTATTCAGAATACTTTGTGGTACTCAGAAATTATTTTAAGACATTCAGAAATTATTTTAGGGCATTTAGGAATTATTTTAGGGTATTCAGTACTGGTGACACGCTTTTTTTATTTTTTTTATAATTCATAAAATTATTTTAAGGTATTCAGACTTGGTGACACGTTTCTTTTCCATTCTTCCATTTTTTTTTTTTTTTTTGTAATTTATAAAATAATTTTAAGGTACTCAGAAATTATTTTGGGGTATTCAGAATTGGTGACACGTCTTTTTTTTTTTTATTTTCTTTATAATTTATAAAATAATTTTATGGTACTCAGAAATTATTTTAGGGTACTCAGAAATTATTTTAAGGTATTCAGAATTGGTGACATGTTTTTTTTTCTTTTCCATTTTTTTTTTGTAATTTATAAAATAATTTTAAGGTACTCAGAATTGGTGACACGAAATCGTGCATATTTAATGGCATTTGCTACCTGGTTACTTAGTGTCATCTTTATTTACCTAGCATTTTATACTCGAGCATTAATTTGTCGTTATAATTGTGAACGACTTACCACTGATAATAATCGTTACGGTCCATTAATGTATTTATTTTTTACGTTTTTTGTTTCCGCTTTTCCGGCTTTATCATCGTTTATGGTTGCGCTCTATTTATTACACATTGTTAGCATTCATAGGAAACAAATTGCTGAAGGTAATTTGCCTGCTAATTAATTATATAAAAATATTAATTTGAAATGAAAAAGAAAAAAAAACTTTTTGTAAAATATAATTTATTGAATGAAATTATTAAAGATTAAAAGTTAATTATATTTAATGTTTTTGTTTAAATTAAAATTTTCTTTTTTAAAAATTTGATTAAAGTAAATTTTATCGTAAATTTTACGCCATTTTTTTCTCTAAATTTTGAATCTATTTTAATTCTTATTAAATAATTTTACAGAAAATAACTTTTTTGAAATTGAAGATTAAAAGTTAATTACATTTAATGTTTTTGTTTAAATTCAAATTTTTTTTTTTTAAATTTCATTAAAAACAAAACGAATATGTTAAAATGTAAATTTTATCGTAATTTTTACTCCAATTTTTCTCTAATTTTTGAATTTAAATTTTTATTAAACAATTTTACATCTTAGCATTTTAAATGTTTAAATATTGTTAGTTTTGTTTAAATCAAAAAAAAAATAAAGTAGTATTAAAAATAAGTTTTGATCAAATGTTATAAATATAATATTATAATTATACTTGTACAAATTATCACATTGATAATGATAATTTTGTAATAATCAATTTGTTAATTTATAAATTATTAATTTTATTTTTTTTTTTAATTAAATTAATTAATTTTTTTTTTTTAGAGCAAAAATTATACACAGCAAATGGTATATGCAAGAAAAATAATGCAATGAAATCTGGAATGCGTACATTTTATTTCATTTTTATTTCAACTTTTTTCACAATTTTAACGCTAACACCATATCGTTTGGTGACACTGTACAGGACAATCATTGATAAGGATACAGTGATAAGAACATGTGGTAGTGTTTTTATCAGTGTGCTTACCTACTATGCGATGGATTTAAATCCGGTATTGTATAATTAATGTGATAATTTGGTAAATGAAAAAGTTGAAATAATTAAATTTATTTATATACTAAATTATCAATCAAATTAGTTATGAAGTTTTTTTTTAAAAATTTAAAATAGTTTAAAAAATTTCAACTTAAAAAAAATTTCAGATTTCAATTAATAGTTTAAAAAATTTCAATTAAATTTCAATTAAATATTTATTATAATTATCAAACAAGCTTATATTATATTAAAATTACCTATTATGCGATAGATTTAAATCCGATATTGTATAATTAATGTGATAATTTGGTAAATTTAATTATATACTAAATTATCAATTAAATTAATTATTGAAACAATTAAATTTTTTAATTATATGCTAATCAAAACAGTTTTAAAAAGATTAAATTATTTTTTAAAAATTTAAAATAGTCTAAAAAATTTCAATTAAATATTTATTATAATCATCAAACAAGCTTATATTATATTAAAATTACCTATTATGCGATAGATTTAAATCCGATATTGCATAATTAATGTGATAATTTGGTAAATTTAATTATATACTAAATTATCAATTAAATTAATTATTGAAACAATTAAATTTTTTAATTATATGCTAATCAAAACAGTTTTAAAAAGATTAAATTATTTTTAAAAATTTAAAATAGTCTAAAAAATTTCAATTAAATATTTATTATAATCATCAAACAGGCTTATATTATATTAAAATTACCTATTATGCGATAGATTTAAATCCGATATTGCATAATTAATGTGATAATTTGGTAAATTTAATTATATACTAAATTATCAATTAAATTAATTATTGAAACAATTAAATTTTTTAATTATATGCTAATCAAAACAGTTTTAAAAAGATTAAATTATTTTTTAAAAATTTAAAATAGTCTAAAAATTTCAATTAAATATTTATTATAATCATCAAACAGGCTTATATTATATTAAAATTACCTATTATGCGATAGATTTAAATCCGATATTGCATAATTAATGTGATAATTTGGTAAATTTAATTATATACTAAATTATCAATTAAATTAATTATTGAAACAATTAAATTTTTTAATTATATGCTAATCAAAACAGTTTTAAAAAGATTAAATTATTTTTTAAAAATTTAAAATAGTCTAAAAATTTCAATTAAATATTTATTATAATCATCAAACAGGCTTATATTATATTAAAATTACCTATTATGCGATAGATTTAAATCCGATATTGCATAATTAATGTGATAATTTGGTAAATTTAATTATATACTAAATTATCAATTAAATTAATTATTGAAACAATTAAATTTTTTAATTATATGCTAATCAAAACAGTTTTAAAAGATTAAATTATTTTTTAAAAATTTAAAATAGTCTAAAAAATTTCAATTAAATATTTATTATAATCATCAAACAGGCTTATATTATATTAAAATTACCTATTATGCGATAGATTTAAATCCGATATTGCATAATTAATGTGATAATTTGGTAAATTTAATTATATACTAAATTATCAATTAAATTAATTATTGAAACAATTAAATTTTTTAATTATATGCTAATCAAAACAGTTTTAAAAAGATTAAATTATTTTTTAAAAATTTAAAATAGTCTAAAAAATTTCAATTAAATATTTATTATAATCATCAAACAGGCTTATATTATATTAAAATTACCTATTATGCGATAGATTTAAATCCGATATTGCATAATTAATGTGATAATTTGGTAAATTTAATTATATACTAAATTATCAATTAAATTAATTATTGAAACAATTAAATTTTTTAATTATATGCTAATCAAAACAGTTTTAAAAGATTAAATTATTTTTTAAAAATTTAAAATAGTCTAAAAAATTTCAATTAAATATTTATTATAATCATCAAACAGGCTTATATTATATTAAAATTACCTATTATGCGATAGATTTAAATCCGATATTGCATAATTAATGTGATAATTTGGTAAATTTAATTATATACTAAATTATCAATTAAATTAATTATTGAAACAATTAAATTTTTTAATTATATGCTAATCAAAACAGTTTTAAAAAGATTAAATTATTTTTTAAAATTTAAAATAGTCTAAAAAATTTCAATTAAATATTTATTATAATCATCAAACAGGCTTATATTATATTAAAATTACCTATTATGCGATAGATTTAAATCCGATATTGCATAATTAATGTGATAATTTGGTAAATTTAATTATATACTAAATTATCAATTAAATTAATTATTGAAACAATTAAATTTTTTAATTATATGCTAATCAAAACAGTTTTAAAAAGATTAAATTATTTTTAAAAATTTAAAATAGTCTAAAAATTTCAATTAAATATTTATTATAATCATCAAACAGGCTTATATTATATTAAAATTACCTATTATGCGATAGATTTAAATCCGATATTGCATAATTAATGTGATAATTTGGTAAATTTAATTATATACTAAATTATCAATTAAATTAATTATTGAAACAATTAAATTTTTTAATTATATGCTAATCAAAACAGTTTTAAAAAGATTAAATTATTTTTTAAAAATTTAAAATAGTCTAAAAAATTTCAATTAAATATTTATTATAATCATCAAACAGGCTTATATTATATTAAAATTACCTATTATGCGATAGATTTAAATCCGATATTGCATAATTAATGTGATAATTTGGTAAATTTAATTATATACTAAATTATCAATTAAATTAATTATTGAAACAATTAAATTTTTTAATTATATGCTAATCAAAACAGTTTTAAAAAGATTAAATTATTTTTTAAAAATTTAAAATAGTCTAAAAAATTTCAATTAAATATTTATTATAATCATCAAACAGGCTTATATTATATTAAAATTACCTATTATGCGATAGATTTAAATCCGATATTGCATAATTAATGTGATAATTTGGTAAATTTAATTATATACTAAATTATCAATTAAATTAATTATTGAAACAATTAAATTTTTAATTATATGCTAATCAAAACAGTTTTAAAAAGATTAAATTATTTTTTAAAAATTTAAAATAGTCTAAAAAATTTCAATTAAATATTTATTATAATCATTAAACAAGCTTATATTATATTAAAATTACCTATTATGCGATAGATTTAAATCCGATATTGCATAATTAATGTGATAATTTGGTAAATTTAATTATATACTAAATTATCAATTAAATTAATTATTGAAACAATTAAATTTTTTAATTATATGCTAATCAAAACAGTTTTAAAAAGATTAAATTATTTTTAAAAATTTAAAATAGTCTAAAAAATTTCAATTAAATATTTATTATAATCATCAAACAGGCTTATATTATATTAAAATTACCTATTATGCGATAGATTTAAATCCGATATTGCATAATTAATGTGATAATTTGGTAAATTTAATTATATACTAAATTATCAATTAAATTAATTATTGAAACAATTAAATTTTTTAATTATATGCTAATCAAAACAGTTTTAAAAAGATTAAATTATTTTTTAAAAATTTAAAATAGTCTAAAAAATTTCAATTAAATATTTATTATAATCATCAAACAGGCTTATATTATATTAAAATTACCTATTATGCGATAGATTTAAATCCGATATTGCATAATTAATGTGATAATTTGGTAAATTTAATTATATACTAAATTATCAATTAAATTAATTATTGAAACAATTAAATTTTTTAATTATATGCTAATCAAAACAGTTTTAAAAAGATTAAATTATTTTTTAAAAATTTAAAATAGTTTAAAAAATTTCAATAAAATATTTATTATAATCACCAAACAGGCTTATATTATATTAAAATATTATCTTCTCTTAAATGATAAATGACATTTAAATTTATTTTATTTTTGTGCTTACCTACTATGCGATGGATTTAAATTCGTTATTGCATAATTAATGAGATAATTAAGAAATAAATAATTAAAAAAAAAACAATTAAACTTAATTATATACTAATTAATCAATCTAATTAGTCAATATACTACAGCTAATCAAAACATTTTTAAAAAGGTATTTATTTTTTAAAAATTTAAAATAGTTTAAAAAATTTCAATAAAATATTTGTTATAATTATCAAGCAGATTTTGCATTGTATTAAAATATTATCTTTTCCTAAACAACAAGTAATTTATCAATATAATTAATTATCAATATAAGTAATTTGTCAATATAATTAACAGCTAATTAAAATATTTTTAAAAAGTTTAGTCTTTTTTAAAAATTTAAAACAATTTTAAAAATTTCAATAAAATGTTTATTATAATTATCAAGCAGTTTTACACTGTATTAAAATATTATCTTCTCTTAAATGATAAATGACATTTAAATTTAATTAAAATTTAAATTTTAAATTTTATTAAATACGTTATCAGTAGATTTACAATATTTATCAGTTTAATTTGTATTTTTTTTTTCAGATTTTGAATCCATTATTAACAGTCATCATTCTACCACAATATCGTTTACAATGTTTAAATTTTCTTATATCACTTCGACTGAGAAATAATCATGATGAGATATGTGATAAATAAAATGATAATTTGAAATTTGTTTTTTTTTTTTTGAAAATGAAATATTTAGCAAATAAATTATAAATTAGAAATTATCATTAATCAGGTAAAATTTCATTAATTAAATAAAATTATCAATATTTGATGTTTTTTTTTCTTTTCTTTCCTTTTAACTTTGTTTCATTTATTTTAAATGGAGAAATTTTGAATTTATTTCAATTATATCATTTTGAATGATTATCAATTAACTGATAAGATTTAAATTGATAAAATTGGAGAAAAAAAAGAAGTAATATATTCATTTTACAATTAATGATTTAGTTTAAATTTTAAATTGTTAAAAGATTGGTTTATGAAAAAAAATAAAATTTAAAATTTTAAAATTAAAAGAAAACCAAATTACATTTTGAATGATTATCAATTAAGTGATAAGATTTAAATTGATAAAATTGGGGAAAAAAGCAACAATGTATTCATTCTACAATTTTATTTTATCATTATTTTTTTTTTTTTGATTTAGTTTAAATTTTAAATTGTTAAAAGATGGACTTGTGAAAAAATAAAAATTGAAATTTTGAAATTAAAAAAAAAAAACAAATTATCAATTTGTTAAATTAAAAAATTTCCTATTTTTTCCTGCAAATAAAATATAATTAAATGATAGAAAAATGAATTCGATGATAAGATAAATTTATCGATAAATGTTAATTAATACTGCCACATTAATACAGTGATAATAATTTGCTTATCATTTTGTTATCATAAATATTTCGCTATTTTCATATCATAATTCTTTCACTATTTTTACAAAAAAAAAAACTTTAAAATCTTAAAATATATTAGAAAAAAAAAATTGAAAACGGAGTGTGAAATGAATCATAAAATTGAATATAAAGTAGAAAAAGAAAAAAAAAGTTTTAAAAAAGTTTAAAAAAGTAAAAAGTACATGAATATAAGTTAAAAATTAATTTTTGCTATTTTTATTTTTTAATTGTTAAAATTTGATATTATCATTAGAGCATATAATTATCATTCATTTTCATTAATTTTATTTATCAAATATCAAAATTTGTTGATTTAAAATTTTGAATTGAATTTTTTTCTTTTTCATTCAATAATTGCCATTAATTGAAATAGGCAAATTTTATTTTAAATGTTATTTCAAAATTTAATTCTTTAAAAAACGAAAAAATTATTTTTCTTTGCTTATTTAATTTTAACTTTCTTTTCTTTTTTTTTTTTTTTTAAATCGTTTCTAATTTAAAAGTTATTTAAATAATTTTTTTTTTTTTTGTATTAAATTTTTTAATTTCATTAAATTTATTTGTTAATTGAATTTATTAAATGTTAAAATTATCATTCCTAAATACATTCATACAGTGCTGTATCATTTTATTATTGCTCCTAAATATTGCATTTTATTATTTTTATTTATTTATTTATTTATTTTTGCAATCTACGATTTTATTTTATTTTATTTTATTTTTTTTTTTTGTTTTAATTTGTGACAAAATTTGTTCGTTGTGATATTTAGCATTTGCTTATGTTTTATTTATGATAAAAAGAAATGATATGATGTTATCAATAAATGCTTTTAAATGCTTTTAAATTTTAAATTTAAATCTTTTTTAAATTTTAGCCAAAAGTGAAAACATAACATTGAAAATATTATCAAAAATGTTAATCAATAAAATTTGATCATTGAAATCGATTGAAATAATTGAATTCCGGAATTGAAGTATGCTTGCATGGTTAAATTTAATTTATCAAAAAAACAAATTTAATTAGCAATTTTTTTAATTTACAAATAAATTAATTAGCAAATTTGATTTGAATAGTTTTTTTTTCCTCTTTACTGCAAGTTAATCATTTTTTTTTCGTTTTTAATTCTATGAGACTGTTTAGATTTATAATATTTAGAAAAAGAGATAATAAAAATTTTTAATTTTTGTAAATTTCAATTTTGATATAACCTAAAATTAATGAAATTTAATGGAATATATCGAAAGAAAGAACTGTATAAATACATAATGTTTAGTGATTATTGGAAGAAGTGATAATAAAAAATTTTAATTTTTTGTAAATTTCAATTTTGATATAACCTAAAATTAATGAAATCTAATGGAATATATTTTAAAAAAAATATTATTGCTTAAAATGCTTGCACCATGCAAAAGTTTTGAGTGTAAACAAAAAAAAAAAAATTTTAAATGTGACAAAATGAAAAATTTTTTTCATCAAAATAAAATTATAATTAAAAGTATTATTACTTTTTAATTATTAATTTCCTATTTTTGTTATATAAACTAGACTAAACATTTTGCAATGTAAATATTTGTGAATTTTATGAAATTTAAAAGTAATGAAAAAAAAAATTTGAAACATTTTGAACAATTTTTAATTAAAAAATTTTTTAGTAAACGATCTAAATTATTTCATTTTTAAAAACGATTTTGACAAATTGAAATTCATTTTGAAAAAAAAAATGAAAAATAATTTTTTTTTTTTTTTGAAATTTATCTAAAATTAATTAAATTGGTGATGGAAGATGACATGTACCATGCAAAAAAGCCACTGTGAAAAGAAAAATTGCAATAAAATTAATAAAACAAAGTGCAAAAATAAAATTATTTCGTTTTTTTCGTTGTCGATATTTGATCCATTGTTGATGATCAGTCATCTAAAAGTAAAGTAAGTAAGTAAGTAAGTAAGCTAAAAGTAAGTTAAAATTTTTTTGCTAATTTTATTCATTAAGTAAATAAACTTTGAAATTTTGTATAACTGAAAAAATGAAAAATTTTATTTTATTTTATTTTTTTTTCAATTTAAATAATATCAAATAATATAGGATATTAAAATGAATAAACTTGAAAACTTATTGTAAACTTTCCAAAGATTACCATTCGATTTTATTTTTTTATTTTCCTTTTTTTTAAAAAAAAAAAAAAAATTAAATTTTCACTATTTTATTAGTAAAAAGATTTGAATTGAAATTTGAAAATTTGAATTGAAATTTGTTGAAATTTTCAAATCAATTTTATTTTAAAGATTTGCTTTTTTTAATTTTAAAGGCTTTTTAAATTTTTTAAGATCCAATAATGAAATATAATATTTCAATTTTGAGAGATAAACGTTATTTTGCCTATTAGTAATTGAAATTGTTATGATTCATTCATTTTTGCTTTCCAATAAATTTTCATTGATAAATTAATTTAGGTAAGATAGCAAAACAAAAAATTATCACCTAAAGGTCATAGGTCACTGTGACAAAATTAATTGAACTGAAAATTATTTCAATAATTTATAAATGAAATTAACAACTTTTACCAAATAATTAAGATTTATCACCTAAAGGTCATAGGTCACTGTGACAAAATTAATTGAACTGAAAATTATTTCAATAATTTATAAATGAAATTAATAACTTTTATCAAATAATTAAGATTTATCACCTAAAGGTCATAGGTTACTGTGACAAAATTAATTGAACTGAAAATTATTTCAATAATTTATAAATGAAATTATCAACTTTTATCAAATAATTAAGATTTATCACCTAAAGGTCATAGGTCACTGTGACAAAATTAATTGAACTGAAAATTGTTTCAATAATTTGTAAATGAAATTAACAGCTTTTAGCAAATAATTAAGATTTATCACCTAAAGGTCATAGGTTACTGTGACAAAATTAATTGAACTGAAAATTATTTCAATAATTTATAAATGAAATTATCAACTTTTATCAAATAATTAAGATTTATCACCTAAAGGTCATAGGTCACTGTGACAAAATTAATTGAACTGAAAATTGTTTCAATAATTTGTAAATGAAATTAACAGCTTTTAGCAAATAATTAAGATTTATCACCTAAAGGTCATAGGTTACTGTGACAAAATTAATTAAACTGAAAATTATTTCAATAATTTATAAATGAAATTAACAACTTTTATCAAATAATTAAGATTTATCACCTAAAGGTCATAGGTTATTGTGACAAAATTAATTGAACTGAAAATTATTTCAATAATTTATAAATGAAATTAACAACTTTTATCAAATAATTAAGATTTATCACCTAAAGGTCATAGGTTACTGTGACAAAATTAATTGAACTGAAAATTATTTCAATAATTTATAAATGAAATTAACAACTTTTATCAAATAATTAAGATTTATCACCTAAAGGTCATAGGTTACTGTGACAAAATTAATTGAACTGAAAATTATTTCAATAATTTATAAATGAAATTAACAAATTTTACCAAATAATTAAAATCTAATAACGATTTTTCACTCATTTCATTGTGCATAATCATTTGATTTCGATTATTTTTCACATTACTATTGCATAAATTTGCTGTACAACAATGATAATTATTTTCAATTTGAATAATTTGGCTAATATCTAAATGGAAATTTTCAGGATAATTGCATTTAAATTTAAATTATTTCAGATTGTAATATTAGTATGTGTGTGTGTGTTAGAATGATTAGAATAATTTTTTTTTTTCTAAAATTAGGATGATTTTAAATTTTTTTAAAAATATATTTAAAGTGAATAAATCCTCTATTTTACCATTTTTTTCTAAAATTATTGCATTTAATTTAAATTATTTCAGATTGTAATATTAGTATTTTAAATTATTTCAGATTGTAATATTAGTAATGACTAGAATAATTTTTTTTTTTCTAAAATTAGGATGATTTTAAGTTTTTTTAAAAATATATTTAAAGTGAATAAATCCTCTATTTTACCATTTTTTTCTAAAATTATTGCATTTAATTTAAATTATTTCAGATTGTAATATTAGTATGTGTGTGTGTTAGAATGATTTTTTTTTTTACTAAAAGTAGGATAATTTTAAGTTTTCTTTTTAAATACATTAAAAGTAAATAAATTTGATAAATTAATTTTACTATTTTTTTTCCTAAAATTGCATTTAATTTAAATTATTTCAGGTTGTAATGTTAGTATGTGTGTGTTAGAATGATTAGACTAATTTCTTTTTCTAAAATTAGGATGACTTTAAGTTTTTTTAAAAATATATTAAAAGTAAATAAATTAAAAAAATTCATTTTACCATTTTTTCTAAAATTAAGTTAATTTTATGAGGTTTTTTTTTTCTTTGTTTATACAAATGTTTTTTTTTTATGCAAATATATTAAAAGTGAATAAATTTAAAAAATTAATTTTACCATTTCGTTTTAAAAATGTTTTATTTGTTTTGTATAGATTAAAACTTGATGAACATTTTATATTGAATATATCAATACAACCATAAATTGTATGTGATTGTGATTGCTTATCAATGATAGCACGAAAACATGCTAATTCATTAGGTGAACATTGATTGATAATTAAATCATTATCAGTGCCAACAAAACTGAAATGAAATAATTCAATTTCATCTGTATTCTAATTTAATTTCACCATATTTTAGTAAAAAAGAATGGAAATAAGAGCGAAAATTGAACGATTAAAAATAATTAAATTCGAAAGATTGAATAAATTTTTTTTTAAATGAATTAAATTAGCATAATTTTTAAATGTTTGATAAAATTAATCTTACTGATAGAAATGAGTCAATTAATCGTTTGAATAATCCAATAAAATAAACAAAAAGGAAATTTAATAATAATGAGAAATTTTTAATAATAATTGGAAAATTTAATAATAATTGAGAACAAAAAGGAAATTTAATAATTCTCATTTAATAATGAGAATTAATTTTTTTTTTTTTTTTTGATGATAAGACAAATGATAATTTTGATAAGCACTCTTAATTTGGAATTTTTTTTTAAAACCGAATTTAAAGCAAAATTTTTTTTTTTTTTGCAACAAATATAAAAATAATTTTAATATAATCAGTAATTAATCACTGATAATTATACCATCTTAAAGTTTGCAAACTTTTTGCTAAAGAAATTAACAAAATTATACAATATGGCAATAGTATCCATTGAAATAACCGTATCACTTGAGCCATGCAATAACAATAAATTCATCGTAAATTTTCTTATTTATAATTTAAATGATTTTTAAAAAAAAATTTAAATTGTAAAATTAGCAAAAATCCTACTTTCATTTTTATATATTTAATAAATTCGTAGTTAATTATTTATTTACTCATTGAATTCAACTATATTTACGTATTACTAAAATGACATTAATCAATTTGAAAGGTCAAATACTTCACTTAACCTGAACTTTACTTAACTTAAAAGATCAAACAGGGTCAAATGATCATGATCCTTATTTATAATTTAAATGATTTAAAAAAAAAAAATTTAAATTATAAAATTAGCAAAAATCCTACTTTCATTTTTATATATTTAATAAATTCGTAGTTAATTATTTATTTTCTCATTGAATTCAACTATATTTACGCATTACTAAAATGACATTAATCAATTTGAAAGGTCAAATACTTCACTTAACCTGAACTTTACTTAACTTAAAAGGTCAAACAGGGTCAAATAATCATGATCCTTATTTATAATTTAAATGATTTAAAAAAAAAAATTTAAATTGTAAAATTAGCAAAAATCCTACTTTAATTTTTATATATTTAATAAATTCGTAGTTAATTATTTATTTTCTCATTGAATTCAACTATATTTACGCATTCCTAAAATGACATTAATCAATTTGAAAGGTCAAATACTTCACTTAACTTGAACTTTACTTAACTTAAAAGGTCAAACAAGGTCAAATGATCATGATCATCATACAAACTCATAAATTAAGAAGCAATTAATTGTGTCAAAAATACCTAACATAATTAATTAATCTCGAATTCGGTTTCTTATAAAATGTTAGCAAAGAGGAGAGACCACATTTACAAAAGAGACGGCAGAGAGTGAGTGAATTTTTCCTACATCCACTCATTACTTGCTGCACATGCATTCCCTGATAGCATATGAGGGAGAGGAAGGCTGTCAGGATAGCATTTCAATAAACAGAGATTAGGTCGACTTAATCGAATAATCTCCACCTGAGGAATGCAAGAGTAATGCATTTGGGAGGTTCCAATGAGGCGTTCCGTTTCCGGTGCATACCGTCGGGAAAGGGTCAGAGTCGCTCAACATTTGTACTTCATTCACACTTCAGGAAAGCTCCGGCCAAATCAGACTAACGCGCGTATTTACTGCTTTCCTTTTCAACATACGATTACATTAATTTATTCCGTACTTGAAATTTAGATCTTGCATTATTTCCGGTTTAGAAGTGAAGTCTAGATCTTGCATTTGTTCCGGTTTAGAAGTGAAATTTAGATCTTGCGCTAGTTCCGGTTTAGAAGTGAAATTTAGATCTTGCATAAGTTCCGGTTTAGAAGTGAAATTTAGATCTTGCATTAGTTCCGGTTTAGAAGTGAAATTTAGATCTTGCATTTGTTCCGGTTTAGAAGTGAAATTTAGATCTTGCATTTGTTCCGGTTTAGAAGTGAAATTTAGATCTTGCATTAGTTCCGGTTTAGAAATGAAATTTAGATCTTTCATTAGTTCCGGTTTAGAAGTGAAATTTAGATCTTGCATAAGTTCCGGTTTAGAAGTGAAATTTAGATCTTGCGTTAGTTCCAGTTTAGAAATGAAATTTAGGTCTTTCATTAGTTCCGGTTTAGAAGTGAAATTTAGATCTTGCATTTGTTCCGGTTTAGAAGTTTATGAAACAATTAATTAACTGAACATGTACTACAAATTTGTTCAATATTTAACAAAGAAAACAACTAATTCAATAAACAAGTATTCTCTTATGCATTGTAAAAGGTAACTTAATTTAGCTTCAAGCAATAAGAATAATTCATGAGATCATTCCAATTTCAAAATGAGAAAATGTATATTTTACAAACGATGAAGTTAGAGATTAAAAAAAGATGAGAGCAAAATTTAAACAAACTTGAAAATTGCAAAAAAAAAAATAAAATACAAAACGAATGGAATAAACATTCATCGTATGATTTAATCCATATGAGAAACAGTTATGAAAGTACATGATCCGGATGAATATTCAATGAGATTAGTACGTCCGGATGCATCTGAAAATGTTATAATTAAAGCTTAAAGATAAATTAGAATATTGGAGGAAAAATGATGATAGTGATGAAGAAAGAAAATGTTTTTAGCTAAATGAAGACAAAAAAAAAACATGAAATGAATAGTTCTTCAGGTATGATTTTTTTTTCCAGATCAAAAGTAACTTCCTAAACAAAAAAAAAAAAATTATTTTCTCAGCAAATGAATTTTGAAAAAAAAAAAAATTATTTTAATTAAAAAAAAATTATTTTCTGAGCAAATGAATTTTGAAATTAATACCTGAGCTATAGTTTCATCATTTTCAGCCAAATATTCATGCAACTTCTCAATTGCTGTATCCGATGACACTAATTTTCTGCTAATTGTATCACCCAATCTAGCTAATCTAAAAATAGCATATAAATTAAAATTATAAAATTAATTCTACAACTACCTGAAAATTTATTCATCTGAAACAACAAATCACTAACACAAATTTATTTGTTTATTTGTCTATCAGTTTGAAATTTTTCCGTTACCGAAAAATGATGTAATCTGAAAATTCCCAATAAAAATAAAAATTTGAAAAAAAGAAAAAAAAAGTTTAATTTACTTGTAACAAACAGCATATTCAAGTCTTCTTATTGGATGAATCCATTCAGCATCCATAAGAAATGATTCAACTGTTCGTAATACTGCGCTAATGTTATATCGAAATGCAACACTGACCAAAACATCATAATTCATCCTTTAAAATATAAAAAAAAAAAAACGTTAATGAAAAAAAAGTTAAAGAGAATTTCTTAAAAACGATAATCAAGCAAAAAAAAAAAAATTTCTTTTTATTCTAACTCCAAAGAACTTATGTTTTACTATCCAATTTTTTGTTTTACATAATTCTTTCACATAAATGTTCCACATAAATGATTGCTTTTATTTGATAAACAACGAAAGTTTAATTTTGAATAAAATTTTGCTTATTTCTGCTCATCTTTCAAATTGATCGCCAATTTGAAAGATGAACCAATTCATTGAACTTACAGCAATTAAATAACCACATTAAGGAAATTTATGACCTGAATCGCCTTCTACTGATGAACAATTTCAATGAACCAACGAAGGCAATAAATATTTTATTTAGATATTTAGAGTGAACTAACATTGTAAGTCTTCATAACAATATTTAATTAATAATAATAATAAATAAAAATAATAATAATAATAATAATAATAATAATCACAATTCTACTAATTACTTAGCTAAAAACTGCTTAAATTTAGTATAATATATAAATAATCAATAACACTTGGTAGACTTAATTAATTAATATATTCATATACTAACTAGGAAGTAGCAAAACCATAATGACAAACCTTGTCACAACAATCTGTCGATATTTAGCAGTTGCATCAATGAGACAATCTAGTTCATAGGTGGAAATACCTTCTACCCAGCATTTCTTTATACCTTTCGAACGTTGTTCATTCCATTCGGTGAATAGTTTGCCACCAACAGATGCCAAATATGTGACATCAACAAACCATGAACGTTCCTTACACTAAAACTATTTTTTTTCTAATTTAAAAAAGGTAAACAAAATTAGCAAACTTTTACACTTTCATTTATGAAGATTGACTAATTTGAGAAGAGAAATCTTATCTTTCTTATCTTTCCTTATCTTTTTTTTTTCTTATATTTCTGATGATCAAAGAAATCTTCTGCTTCTGGAAAAATACAATCAAGTACCTAATTTAAATTTAGTCTAATTTAATGAAATTTGAGGCCAAATATAGCAGAATAACAACAACTACTGGATTGTTCTGTTTTGAACGATTGTATAGCCAAATAGTCAATTACTTTTACGATAATAAAGTAAATACTAGAGTAAAAATACTGTAATAATTACATTATCAAATGAGCTTACACTTATTTCAAAATCTCTATATGGTGTCTGTCCACTAAGATCTTGCGGTGATAATGTTTCGATGATTCGTAATTTTAATGTTACATCAACTCTTGACCCACTTCGTGTTTCCTCTTGCAGTACAACACTCGATGCTTCCCATAAATCCCTATAAACCTATAAAATACAACAGAGTAATAAATATTACTTTTTTAAAACATATATCATAATTGAGGTAATAAGATGAAACATTATCAAGAAAAATATTACTAATACTATAATTAACAAAGAATAAGCAAAATAATGAAGTAAAATGCCGGAATTACGGATAAACGTAAAAAGTGAAGAAAAAAATATTGTACAAAGATTAAATATATATTAAAAGAATGAGAATAAAAAAAAAACCTTGAAATGAAAAGCACCAATGGATAGCACTACATCAACAAGTAATGAATATGCACAATGCTCTTCCGGATTAACACTTAGTATCCATTCATCATGTGATTTTTTCTTTGTGCACTGAAAAGATATCAAAAATTTAAAAGACAAAATAACAACAGCATAAAAAAGTTGGAATTTCTCAAATCAATTTCATTAATCTAAAATCATATGAAAACAAATGATATAACATGATACTCTAATAAAGATAATTTCATTGATATAATGCATAAAAATTGATTTATATAAGAAAAAAAAGATTAAATAAAAAAAAATCCTATTTCTATCTCGAAAAAAAAAAATTCTACTTCTAGCTATGATTCGAATAGTAAAAGATTCAACAATTCAAGAGGAAAATATCTAATGCATTAAGAAATACTTTCAATTTATCATAAGTTATTTAAGACATAACAAATATAATAAATGATAAAAGTTATACAAAAGCTAGAATTTCATTTCTTCTATATTCAAAATTTCATCTCGATAACTGAAATGATCTAATAAACTAGTAAGATAAATGATAAAATTTAAAATGATTAAATAAATCAAAATTATTTATATCTATGAATAAGTTTAACCTGTATTGTGCAACAATAACCATATTCAGAAATTGTTGAAGACCATCCATTTGATAAATCAGCACCATTCCATATACGTTCTAATGTCCACGCTAATTCCATATTGTTTTAGCAAATTTGGCAAAATTACTTAAATTCAATTTTTTTTTTTTTAAATTGATAAAGTGATAATGAATTTTTCTTTTTTTTTTTTTCAATTTATAACAACGTATATTTATAAAATCCCTATAATGTTTAAAAATATGAATAGTATGAGGATATTTATTTTTAACCCAAAATTTGAAATGTTAAAATTTAGCAAACAATGATGATTGAAAATAACTACTTGTTTATTATACATTAAATACATTGTTAACATTAATACAACCTATACAAATATATTTTCAGAGAACAATCACAAAAATAAAATCGTAAACAGAAAAAAAAAAAAAAAAAAGTCGGAAGGTGCAAGAAAACAACACACTTCCATTCTATAATAATAACGTGAAGAGTTCAATGAAACAGTGAAGAAACAAAATCGTTCCTATATTACTTCAAACTAACTCTTCAAATTTATTATACAACCAAATAGCTCTAGTATAAATTGCACTTGGCTTATTTCCTGGCTTATTTCCTTATTTCCTTGGCTTATTTTTTCTTTTTCTAAGCCTATATTCGATTTGAAAATGAATTAGCTGTTATAAAATCATGCTATACAGAAATATCATCATTTTCACCCTAATTTAATTTCACAAAAATCTAAAGAATTGATCAGCAGCAAATAAGGGAAAGGCTGATAACATTAATTTCCTTTAACAGGACATAGTTTTACTCTTTTCAAACCAAAATTATATAAGAATTCTAACTAATATTAAGGAAGCATTGATACAGCAAAAAAAAAAAATAATAATAATAATAATAATAATAATAATAGACCGTAATTTATTAACCGAAATAAAGAAAAAATATTTGTTAAATTGGTTTATAAAGTAGCGTTGTCACATATTTTTTACGATAACGATGTGTTGCAGAAAGTACCATAACACCATCCTTAATTGATAGTGCATAAAGATGATTAAGCATTACATGGTTTGGTTCCGGTAGTACATTTGGATCACACTGCATCGGTGTGTCTTTATTGAGAATCACCTGAAAAAAAAAAAAGGAAAAGGAAAAGGTGTTTACAATGCACCAATATAATAAAAATTCGGTTAAACATAATAATGCTTTAAAGTTCCTCAGTCGATGAGGTTGGAAAATAATCAAATCACAAAAAGTTATTTTCACTTCGATCAATAATAATCGATTAAGAGCTTAAAAGTTTGAACAATTTTCCATATCTCTCAAAAATATAAAATACCTTCGTTTACCGAGAAATTTATCACATCAAGCTGAACAAAATGTTATTACATAAAGATTACTTTATAATTGAAATTATAATTTTTTGAAAACATCTCAACATGGGTACCTGTAAAAGATGAGGTGGTAAAACTGGTGGATTTTGAGCTTTTTCAAACTCTCTACGATCTGGTATTTCTTGAGTGAAATTTTTCAACTTCTCAATCTCGCGTTCATTTGGTGTATCATGTGAAGATGGTGGTGCACCAGTCATATTCACCTTCCTCATCGCTTCACCAGCATTTGATGATGCTAAATCACGATCAAGTGCATCGAACACCTAAAAATATGAATGGAAAAACAAGAACTACTATTAAGCAACGAATTCAATGCATAACTTTAATAATACTTGTACAATTTTAACAGCGATCTCCTACTAAAATTTGTTAAAGTAAGACTAAAATGAAAAATGACATAATGGAGTAAATAAATATGTCCAGGAAGAAATTTCACCAAATTCACTTACATGAACTACTTTAACAGATCAAAAAGAAAAAAAGAAAAAATGAACACAGGTTGTCAACTAAGAAAAAGGAAAGGAAAAGATTACACTATCTAACCTATACTATTTTAGAGAAACTATTATCTTCTTTATAAAATCAAAAAAAAAAAAAAAATACTTCAAAATCAGCTTCATCAATTGCAATGACATTATTTTGACTGCCAAATTTATTGTCTGTTTTTGCTGCATTTTCGTCAACTACCCATTTTCCATCGATAAAAAATTTGTATTCATGTTTACCTGAAAAAATCGACTTTTATACGCAAAAAAAAAAGAAAGAAAATTTATTTGTTTCATTTAAATTATTACAGAAACTTTTTTGCTATATTTTACTTGCACTAAAACATAAGACAATACGCCATAAAGGGATCGCGGAATGCATATCAATGTAATTTCTTTTATACTTCTAATTTCAAAATCTAAGCTTACCAGGATTCAGATTAATGATAGTCGAAAAATCCTGAGTAGATCTGCATAATGGTGTCATTTTTTTCCAACCATCCCAAGAACCGGATATATAAACACCACCCGCCTGACTACCACCTTGCCATTTAAAAACCACCGGATATTCATTTGCTTCCGAAAATTGTATACTTGGTGTTGAAACAGACCCGTCACTTTTCGCAATTTTTACCTAAAAAATTTGAAAAGAAAAAAAAAAAAAAGAATCAACTGGAAAGCTTCATTATATTTCCTAGTACAGGAAAAAAAAACTAACAATCATATCTACCACAACAATTCAACAACAGGTTTAATAATTGAGATCGAAAAGATCAAATACATTCAGCAATTTCATTTTGAATAAAATAAGCAAAAAAAATATGATTGGAATAACAATCAAAATGTAATCAATTTCATTAGCAATCAGCAGTGTAAATCGAATAGTAGTAATCTATAATCTATGATAATTGTAACTTTAAAAATTTTCCAGACAATTCTTTTAATCAAAAATTAACAAAACTACGATTTGAACAATAAAATATGATGACTTACAAAGAATCAATCAATAGCATTTATCTTTCAATGTATCACATCGGGTAAAATAACCCTAATTAAAATGTATCACATCGGGTAAAATAACCCTAATTAAAATGTTTCACATCGGGTAAAATAACCCAAATTAAAATGTATCACATCGAGGAAAATAATCCTAATTTTTTTTTTAAAAAAAGAAAACATTTATGCACAAACCTGTACAGGACATCCATCTTCCGTTGTACCAGCAGCACCCATTATATGACCGGATGTACCACTACCACCAGCAATACTACCAGTTGTTACCCACTGTCGTGAACGTTGCTGTCCGTCAAGGGCACGTTCCCGTTTATGAAGTCCACCCTGATTATTGCCCATATCACAGCTCCTCTTCTTCTGCTGTTTCACCGCAACAATTTCTTTTTTTTTGAAGAATTATCTTCCTTTACAAATAACAATGATATTCCACCACTTTTTCTGCACTTTTCACTTCTGCAAAACAAATAAAATCAATTAACATAAGAAAATTGAGAAATGAAGAAAAAAAAAAAAAGAAAAGAGAAAAAAGAACAACGAAAAATTACATGAAATATAAATGAGTAAATAAAATAATTTAATTAAATTTGTAATTAACATGAAAAGATTAAACAATTACAAACGCTTAATCACTTGCAAAATTTTCAAAATTCACAATTACATTATCTAATTCACTTTATTTGGTGCTATGTTGATAAATTCAAAGTTTTACGATTTAAACTACGAGAGAGAGAGAGAGAAAGAGCGAAGGGAGAGAATAAAAAAGAGTGAGAGAGAGAGAGAGAGAGAGAGAGAGTGAAAAAGTTTTTGCGCACTTTTTCTTCTCATCAATTAAAGTGTAATGATTGAATAACACAGAAAAAGAATGATTATGTATTTACACCATAAATTTCTGAGAAAAATAAAATAAAATTAGCATTGAAAATAAGACGAGGAGAAAAAAAAAGGATGAAATAAGTGATAAATTCAATTAGCTACACGTTTCGTTTAAATGTTGATTATTTAAAACAATTTGAAAAAATTAAAATGTATTATAACATGTAAAGTAAATGTACAAAGTAAGATGATAATGACAAAATAAAAAATAACAACAATAAATAAGAGAAAAAAGGAAAAAAACGAATTAATAAACTATAAGATAAAAGAAAAACTTATGATCTCTTAAGTAATTATTATCAAAAAAAAATAATTTCACTACAGTTAAATGTAAGATTAAATTTTGACATATTAACATATTAAATGAAATAAACCTTCCCAACATTTACATCCTATATATAGATATTTAATTAATATAAGAGTATTAATAGAAATGATTTAATTGAGATTTTCTATTCTTTCAAATATTTGGAAAAAATTATTTTCCTAAATATATACGTAAAAAAAAAAAATTGTTTACAAGTTAGAAGACAATTTCTAGAAAATTTTTCTTTTTTGATAATATTTAAAAACATAAATAGAATTATAGAAAAATTTTTGAATAGTAAAATGAAATTACAAAAATATATTTGCAAAGAAAAAAATGAAATCATCAAATGATTACACACATATGAAACATAAAATTTTGCTAACAATAAATGGCCACGTGTTTATCATTACGGCCCGTTATTTCTCGTTAGCACCAAAGAGAGAGAGAGAGAGAGAGAAAGGGCAAGAGAGAGAGAGAGAGAGTAAAGGAGGGAGTAAAAAAAATTATCAAACTAATCATTTCGTTCATTTTTTTCTTTTTTTTTTTTATTGTTCATCAAATTCTCTTATTTTTATTTATCATTCCTGTTTTATTTATGTAACTCGGCCGTTATTTCTCGTTAGCACCAAAGAGAGAGAGAGAGCAAGAGAGAGAGGGAGAGAGAGAGAGAGAGGGAGTAAACAAAATTGTCAAACTAATCATTTCGTTCATTTTTTTCTTTTTTTTTTTTTTTTCATTACTCATCAAATTCTCTTATTTTTATTTATGTAACTCTTTGTTTCATTTCATTCATCATCCAATTATCTATCATTTATCACCTTTTTTTTTTCTCGTTCAAAAATTTTTCAATATTTGATATATTACTAAAAGTTATGATTATTTTTAAATTTAAAATTCACCTATTAATCAATTTATTATGATATTTCATTCACAAAATAATTATTTTATTTTATCATTGTACATTGAGTGAAAATTATACATAAATAGTTTGCAACAATAGTTATTTTGAATTCTAAAAATTATTATCTAATGAAAGAAGCATTTATTATTATTTATCAGTTAACTTATCAATCAATATATATATTTCATCTGATATTTCAAAATTTCACTTGAAAGTAGTTTCAATTTTTTTTTTTTTCTTTTTACATTCCGATCAAATATAAAATGAAATGAAGCAACTATGATAGATCATTTGATGTAAAAGTAAGTTTAATTAGCGGTTGTACACTTAGCATTTACTTTTATATTAATTATGATAGTATGATGACCTATGACCTCTCCTCTTATTACTACAATTATTCAAAAATTGTAATTCTTCACTATTTCATCGTTTGCGTTAATTAAAATTAATCATCTATTAAATTTGCAAAACAAATTTATAAATTATCAATTGAGAGAATATAAAATATAATTTAGAAATAATTAAATCAATCAAATATGACATCAAGTGAGGATATTCTTCGAAGAAATATTACGGAGCTAAAAGAAAAAATTGCGGATATCGATGAACAAATAGCTCAACTACGAAATCGTCAAAAAATATATGAAGCAAAATTAAAGCTTATGGTGCTTTTGCTTCTCAATATCTCTTCAATTCTACAAAAATTAATCAATCCAGAATATGCGTAAAGATTTTCCGGAACTCCAAAAATCATTTATGAGAAAAAAAAAAAAAAACTTTAATTCAACATAAATGAATTTTATTAGAAGAGTTGGAAAATTACTTTTTTTTTTTTTTTAGGAGAATCATCTGAATGGATATCATATAAAAGGAGATACCGGTTATACAAAGAACATCGATGAATCGTTCAGTACCACTGAATTATTAGAATTAAGCTTATCATCAATTAGTTCCTCAGTACTTGGTAGTAGTACCTCATATGATGATGATGATGATGATGATGATGACGAGAGTGATCAAAATAATTTGGAAATTAACTTAGAAAATGGTCAAAATGGGCGCTTTCGTTATAAGCAAAAAATTGGAGAAAATAATGGATAAATAAGTAATGCAAATAATTTAATGAATTTATATATCTTATTCATAGCATATTAAACTTTACTCTTTTAAATTCACACTGCTCTCTAATTGACAAAAATTATTGCTGTGTTTTTAGTGTATCATTGCAAAAAAAAAAAAAATTACATAAAGTTCGAGAATAACTTCACGGAACACAACATTTTCAATAGGATAAAGTTGTTTCTTTGGAAACAAACATTTTTAAAAAAGATAAAAAAAAAACACTGCAATACAATGCAAATAATAACCTAATGTTGCAATAATTCAATAAGCTAACATAAAAGATAAAGAATAATTCAACTGCAATTGGAGAAATAGATTAGAATTAAACAAAGTGATACCTAATCAAAATATTACCTTTAGTTTGGCTTTACATAATTTATGTACGAAGATAATTCTTCATCATTTTGCAATTTTGTAAAAAAAAAAAATTACATGTACCCAAGAACTGAAATTGTTCAGTGGAAGAAAGTACAAAGTATCACTTCAAGGGAAATGCCAAGCATTGTTAATGCTTTTCATGAAATCACTTATATATAAACTAATTATCTACAATTTCAATATCATAAATACTTCGAAAATTCATTGTAAAAGGCCAAAACAAGAGCAGCACCAGTACCACGTACCGTATTTACCCATAGACCACTAAAGTAAGCCTTGAGACCTTCTTCATACCATATTTTCTGTAAAAAATGTCATAGTATCATTATGATCTCACCGAGTTTCAAATTCTCACATAAACGTTTATTATTTCACGAGTCAAATTTTATTTGAAACAGCATATTCTGACAGAAAAATAACTGCCTAAAACTGGTACTGATTCAAATTGACGATCAACTGGCTAAGTAAAACCTTAAAAGAGTATTTCACTACATCAAGCAATTTAATTCGGCAAGAGCTTTGATTTACATCGATAACTTTTCCATTAACTATTCTAGTCTTCATTATAAACACGAAAAAAAGAATCTTGAAAATAGGCAAGTATAAATCGAGATCAAATTAAATTCCATCATTTATCATCTATCATCTAGTTTAAATCTAATTCAAAATCTTTAACTGCTCTAAAGTTGAAAGAAACATACCGTTGTACAATGCCATACACCTCGATAAAGTATATCACTACGACCAGCTTGCATCATAAAACGTCTACGTATCGTATCCAATGGATAGGAAATTAAAGCTGCTGTAAACGTAACTACCTATAACAATTGCATTCTTTCCTCTACTTGAAAAATCCTTCATAAAATTTCGAATTAACATCTCAGTATATCTTTGCTTTTTTTTTTTCACTTAACAAATTAGTATTTCTTTCACATTAATCATCAAAAGAAAATAATTTTCAGTACCTGACCAATCAAGAAAGCATAAACGAAACTGATATCATTACTGCCATATTTACTCAATTGTGCTTTTGCTGTATCAAAGAGGCCATAATAAGCTCCACGATACAGAAAAATATATTGAAGTGACGGCCAAAAACCACTGCAAAATTTACATTTCATACAAATTTCAATGACATAAGAGATAATAACTGATGTAAAAGTTTTATCATGAATTTAAAAGGCTCTTTTATCTCATGTACAGATATTAAATTCAAATATATCTCCTGCTATAAGCAAACTATAATAGAAATCACTTACTAATACAATCCACGCAATCCATCATGCTTGAATATCTTATGCATGCAATCAAAAAAACCTGAGAATTCCCGAGCTGTCCCTTTCCCCATATCGATGGCTAAGCTAAATATTCATTGAACGTTGAATTTAGATAATTATCAGTGAAATGACAAAGACAATTTTGCAAATATTACTCGAATTACCTGAATTTACAAGTTAAACTTGTAGAATAATGAGTCACATAGCATAGATGTAACTATGAGTTCCAACTGTAAATATAAGCCCATTAAAGTTAATCCAAACTTCATCTGGTATTATCCCAAACATGTAAAGTTATAAATAAAGTTATTAAAAATTACCGTGTTCTTACGAAATCTAATGGATAGATTATGCAATATGTTGCAACACCAGATGCAGCACCAGCACCGAGATTACCTAAAACCAACACTTTTTTTACAAATATTTAAAAAAAAATCTATTATCAAGATGAAGGTTATAAGAAACAGTAAGCTCTAATTTAGATTTCAATTAGAAGCCTCAAAATGGAAATCAGTTAATTTCCAAAACTGTATCACTAAATTCATAAGAGTAATTTTAATGAAGCACAGTTATTTTTAATGTTTCCAGTTTTCGGCCTATAAAAATGCTTACCTAATACAAAGAATATAGCTTACAAGAAAGAACGCATGAAACAACATTACTCACTAGTGGCACTTCTGAATTTATTCAAATCCAGCAATAAATTCATGAACCTGCTGTAAGGCGCCAATAATCCTTCTTCACATCCACACCATTAAGAAACCAAATTTTGAAGAAATCCTTGAAAGCAAATCCAAGAGATTCCTGTAACTACTACAGTTGAAAGCAAGGCAATTTTGCAAATTATAATAAAAATAAATAATCCTCAAGAAAATAGAACGATGAATTCAGACATAGTTTATGTAAAAAGAACACATTTAAAATTTTGAATAACTTTAAAATCCATATAACGTCAAGAAAAAGTTCCGTTTAGCTTCGACAGCATGTTCATCATATGGGACATCAGAATATCAGATGAAAATATCAACTTTTCTGATCACAATACTAGTCCTCGGAAAAAACATAATTTTTTAATGTTTAAAAAGGAAAAAAAAAAAAACAGTGATTAGAGAAGTACCTGTGAACAAGCTCGAGCAATATTCACTAAATTTCCACGCCAAAAAGATAGAAAACCCTGTTCGATTGGTATTCGCGTGAAACAATCAAGCATACCCTTGTAACGCTTCCCAACTGCAATAGTTTCCTGTGCATTTTGCAGCTAAAATGATAATTACTAAATTAAACATCGAATTCAAAGGGAATTTAATTAATTTCCTTTGAATATAAGCCTTCACATCGATCATAGAATATGAAAGAAAGCACAAAACTAAGCATTCATTTTTAAAAATGGAAAATGAAAAAATTCATTCGAGAACTAAAAATTTGGAATGCATATATTCTTGAAAATATCGTTACAAATATTTGAAATGATCAAATCTGTACATATAACCTGTATAATTTCTAAATGAAAATGAAATTTAAGCAAAAATTTATCCAAGTATACCTGAAGAATTAATTTAACTCGTTCAATTGGAGCTATAATTGTCTTCGCTACCACTGCTGCACCAGCACCTAATGTCAAATCTTTGAGAAATTTTGTCGCATCATTAGCATTAGGCAAATAATCGCGACGTACTGTATCGCCCAATCTGAACAAATAACAAATTTATAAGTATGAAATTATGAAAATAAAAACTGAGTACAAAATGAAAATTTACAATAATAAAAGATAAGTATGAAAATAAAGTTTATAATTAAATTTGCAATCTACACTATTTTTCTTTTTTTCGAAACAAATTTATAACCATTTCGGATTTCTTTTTTTTTTTTTTTAATCATTTCAAAGAATAATTTATTCATTGCAAATTATTTTCCTATTAGCATTAAACAATCTTTAATTCAAATCATAAATACTAACCTGTCAACCATAATTAAAAATTATCAATGATATACTTTTCACTGTTGCATTTGATTACAAACTGAAATTTATTTGTCTTCAATCTTAAATGAAAAACAATAACAATATAATTAATCAGAAATATAACTAAAATTAAGACCAATTTACTTTTAATCATTTTACAAAAGTTACCCACCCATTCACAAGGTAACTCAATAACTTAGCAAAAGGTACTTACCTATCGCAGAACACGTCAAGTACGCTTCGCCGTACGCTAACAATCCCACTTCCCTCTCGTCCTCTCATCCTTTACAACTCTTAATCATCTCCACGTGACCATTTTCTTAACCAACTACCATTGTTCTCTCGCAATT
This sequence comes from Brugia pahangi, assembly GCA_012070555.1. Classification (NCBI taxonomy): domain Eukaryota; kingdom Metazoa; phylum Nematoda; class Chromadorea; order Rhabditida; family Onchocercidae; genus Brugia; species Brugia pahangi. The sequence goes on along the minus strand of JAAVKF010000012.1, from coordinate 932,283 downwards.
CCTTTCAATCTCTACCATCACAACAAATACTTTAAATCCAACTGCTATCTGTTTCTCATCTCAATCTACCATATTACCATTGTTCTCTCGCAAATCCTTTCAATCTCTATCATCATAATAAATTCTGTGCAACACGTAAAAATTGATTAATTGTGACGTTGATAAGAATGCTGCGTGAACGTAATAATTACGTGCTGCTGTAGTAATAACGTGATCAAACGTATATTAACATAATCAAACGTAGTATTAACATAATCAAACGTAGTATTAACATAATCAAACGTAGTATCAACGTAATCAAACGTAGTATTAAAGTAACCAAATGCAGTATTAATCGTAATCAAACGTAGTATTAACATAATCAAACGTAGTATTAAAATAATCAAGCGTAGTATCAACGTAATCAAACGTAGCATTAACGTAATCAAACGTAGTATTAATCGTAATCAAACGTAGTATTAACATAATCAAACGTAGTATTAACGTAATCAAACGTAGTATCAACGTAATCAAACGTAGTATTAACGTAATCAAACGTAATCAAATAAATTGTTTCATATAATATTAACTTTCATGAAAATGCTATTATTAAAATTAAAAATTTATCTTTCTAGTTCTAAGCTAATTTCCTTTACGTTGTTTACACGCAGATTTACAAATTTAAATTTTATCACTGATTATTTTATCTTATTTCTATAATATAATATAATATATACTTCTTACATCCATTCTGATATATATATAATTACATTTCTATTGTTAAATAAGAAAAGGAAGAGTTCTCGAAAGATTTAAAAGAAATTTCAATCTTTTCAATCCATTTTAATAAATTCAGTATAACACATTTTAGTTCTTTTTTTTTTTTCTTATAAGGATCGATAGTAGCATAAAAGTATGATAATTTATGCAGGAAACTGTTTCATATAATAATATTAATTTTCATTTCTTTCCCATCTTTGTATGAATGCGATATTATTATACGGATAACATATAAAATTAACAAAATATATTGTCAACTACCTGTCAAATCTATCTCTGACAGCAATACATGCTTAGAGAGAGAGAGAGAGAGAGAGAGAGAGAGAGAGAGAGAGAGAGAGAGAGAATCCTCATGACTCAATAATGTCAACTGTATGTCAACTCAACCTGACCTGTCAACTGTCATGTCAACCCAACCTGATCTATCAATAATCATGTCAACCCAACCTGATCTATCAACAATCATGTCAACCCAACCTGATCTATCAATAATCATGTCAACCCAACCTGATCTATCAACAATCATGTCAACCCAACCTGATCTATCAACAATCATGTCAATCCAACCTGACCTATCAACTGTCATGTCAACCCAACCTGATCTATCAACTGTCATGTCAACCCAACCTGATCTATCAACTGTCATGTCAACCCAACCTGATCTATCAATAATCATGTCAACCCAACCTGATCTATCAACAATCATGTCAACCCAACCTGATCTATCAACAATCATGTCAACCCAACCTGATCTATCAACAATCATGTCAACCCAACCTAATCTATCAACAATCATGTCAACCCAACCTGATCTATCAATAATCATGTCAACCCAACCTGATCTATCAACAATCATGTCAACCCAACCTGATCTATCAACTGTCATGTCAACCCAACCTGATCTATCAATAATCATGTCAACCCAACCTGATCTATCAACAATCATGTCAACCCAACCTGATCTATCAACAATCATGTCAACCCAACCTGATCTATCAACAATCATGTCAACCCAACCTGATCTATCAACAATCATGTCAACCCAACCTGATCTATCAATAATCATGTCAACCCAACCTGATCTATCAACAATCATGTCAACCCAACCTGATCTATCAATAATCATGTCAACCCAACCTGATCTATCAATAATCATGTCAACCCAACCTAATCTATCAACAATCATGTCAACCCAACCTGATCTATCAATAATCATGTCAACCCAACCTGATCTATCAACAATCATGTCAACCCAACCTGATCTATCAACTGTCATGTCAACCCAACCTGATCTATCAATAATCATGTCAACCCAACCTGATCTATCAACAATCATGTCAACCCAACCTGATCTATCAACAATCATGTCAACCCAACCTGATCTATCAACAATCATGTCAACCCAACCTGATCTATCAACAATCATGTCAACCCAACCTGATCTATCAATAATCATGTCAACCCAACCTGATCTATCAACAATCATGTCAACCCAACCTGATCTATCAATAATCATGTCAACCCAACCTGATCTATCAATAATCATGTCAACCCAACCTGATCTATCAATAATCATGTCAACCCAACCTGATCTATCAACAATCATGTCAACCCAACCTGATCTATCAACAATCATGTCAACCCAACCTGATCTATCAACAATCATGTCAACCCAACCTAATCTATCAACAATCATGTCAACCCAACCTAATCAGTCATCAGTATAACTCTAAATATTTAAACTGTAAAACATTGAAACTTTCCAATCTATACGATCATTGATTATCTAACTGCAATTGATTGAATAATATTTTCATAACTCAAAACCAAGAAAGTAATTATCAAATGAAAAATTAAATGTAATACTTGATTTTGTGAATTTCTTTTTTTTTTTTTCAGGAAATTATCATTTGCATATATTATCAATAAAAGAAACCGAAATCAAACTGATCGAAATATTCCTCTGTAAATATTACATATTGAAGGACTAATGTTTATTGCAGTAATCAATTAATTAATCAGTAATTTAAAAACCAAATAATAATCACTGGAAAAGACAAAATTTTACTTTTTATTTTCTGCATGAAATTGTTAGAAAGAACCCAATACAAAAAAAAAAAAAAGAAAAACATAGGTAAAATGCAAAAAAAAGAAAAGAAATTAAAAATAATTTCATTCCATATTTATGTAAAAATTTTCAAAAAAAAAAAAAGTGACAGTCAAATTTATACAATAGCAAAAATAATAAGGCAAAAGTTAAATCTCAACGCACATATATTTAATAATGCAAAAAAAAAGAAAATGCGCAAAAATTGACAAAAAATATTTCACAAATTCATTATTGCAAAGTGGCCATCAAATAGAATTATCACAGTTCTAAAAAAAGGAAAAAAAAATTATAACTTTTTTTTTTTTTTTTTTTGAATTTTGATTACTTTTAAACTATCATAAATAATTTTGATAGATGACAAATAAGCATGCAAAGTAAAAAAACGAAAAAAAAAAGCTCACGTGCGATTGTGCGTACGATAATAAAAGTACAAATAAATTAACGTGAAAAAAAAATTTTTAAATCGACGTGAAAGGAAGAAAGTAAAAAAAAAAAAAAAAAATTGAGAAAGAATAAATGAATTAAACAAAATCCAAAGCTAATAATAAATAATTACAAGTATAAAAATGAATAACTTTAATGATAGCTGAGAAAAAAAAAAAAAGAAAACGAATAATTTAAATATTTTTCTAAAAATTTGATCACAACTTTTCTTTTTCCACTTTTTTTCTTTTCTTTTTTGCAAAGAAATAAAATCATCATCAAATATAATCATCATTATCAATTATTATCATCAAATATAATCATCATCATCATCATCATCATCATCATCATCATCATCATCACCACCAACAACAACAACAACATTATTGTAGTAGTATGATGAAGAAGAGATAGATACACACACGTTAATACTTTTTTTTGAAGCATTTCAATCTGATCATTCTTTCCCCTTTTCTGAAATATGCAAATTTTTATTTGAAAATTAATATAAATCATACAAATAATAATTTCAAATTTCAAAACTTTCAATTACTATTTAATTTGCTTTTGAAATTGTAAAAAAAAAAAATATAACTATTATTTATTTCATTACATACTATTACTGTTATATAATACATTATCAGAAGTAATCTCATTGATATAAAAAAAAAAAAAATTCATCACTTCATCTACTTTCCTTTTTTTTTTTTTCTTACTATTTCTTGAAATAATTCAAAAATGTCTTCAAAAAAAAAAGCAGTAAATTTCTAATTTACATATTTTAAATTAAAAAAAAAATTCAAAGGTTTTCCTTCCTTCCCCTCCCCCTCCCCCCCACACAAAAAAAATGAACGAAAATAAAATTTGATATTCTTTAATAAAATATCATTTTTTTGGAGAGAAAAAAAGAGAAATCTATTAGTAGTAAAGTATGATTACCATGTATGATTTTAAAAATTTTAATAAATTATCATCATCATCATGTCATCTTACAAAACAAATATTACTTATATAACATTAATTAATTTAAAAAAAAAAAAAAACTTCAAGAAGTAATATAAAGTACATACTGAGTAATTTTAATTTTCTCTCAACAATAAAATTTTACAACTCGAATCTCGGCACTAGTTGCGATGAACTCGAAGACCATGGGTACCTATAAGACGCTTAGTTTCAATTATTTAAAATAAATTTTTTCATTTAATCATATTTACATTTTCTTCTCTCTCTCTCCTCTCTCTCTCTCTCTCTTTTCTTTTTTTGCCATGCAATTTCTACTAATTTCATGCAACAACAACAACAACAACAAAAAAAGAAGCAAATTTTAAAAATTTATAATTAATAAATTTTATTTTGAAAAAAAAAAAATATTTTGTTTTGTTTTGTTTTTTTTCTTTTTTGTTTGAAATAAATGTTAGCTTTTTAATGGAATGGAATGGTGGTGCAAATGTGAGATTTGTGAAAACAATTGGGAAAATATGCAGAAAAAAAAGAAAAAAGTGACAAAATTGAAAATAAAATAAAATAAAAAAAAAAAAAAAAACATAAACACTTTAAATGTGCTTCAAACTTAAAATAGAAATAATAATAATAATAAAAAAAAATGATGGCAAGCACAAACGGAAAAAGTTGAGGGTTTTTTTTTTTTTAGATAATATTAAGATATCTATGAAAGATAAAAGGAGAGCAAAAAAAAAAAAGAGGCAAATTTTTAGAAAATTCTGGAAGACAAAAAAAATGAACCAGGAAGTACCAGAAGGTTCTTCCTGTACAGTTATCAGTTCGAATCAGTGCCTTATGTTGTTATCATAACAAAAAAAAAAAAACAACAATAATGATTATTCTAACCTTTTTGATCACTTTCTCGAGATATTACCATCAAATTAGATGAATAGAACTAAAAGTTAAAACCTTACATCTTAGTGTTAACTAATATATCACTAACAGGAATCATTTTTATACTTAATATTTAAGTAACAACTCTCTCTCTCCCTCTCTTCTCAATATCTGAATATACTAAATATAAAACAAAACTATCAGTTTTAGAAAATCGTTTTTTTTTTTTAAAAAAAAAAAATGAAAAAAAAGATGAAACATATCGTCTCGTAATGTCATCAGTCACAAAATTTTGTCAACAATTTCAACAAATAGCAATAATATTGAGGGATATGCTCAAAAAAAGAAAACAAAAAACAAAAAAAAAAAAACAAAAATAAAAAATAAAAAAGAAATAACAGACTAATAAAAAATTCCTAATTCAGTTTTTTTTTTTTTTTTTAAAATGTTCACATTTCATTTAATAGACTAGAATTTTTAAAAACTTAAATAATATCTAACAATAAACCCGTCAAAAATATTCACACTAACCTCTATTTTACTGTATTATTTATAATTTTAACTAAAAATTTTTTTCACTATTTTTTACAATTATAATACATCCTATTCTTATTCCTATAATTACTTAAAAGTTTTCGTCTTTGTCACTTAAAAAAAAAAAAAAAAAAAATCTATTACTAAATTTTTCAATCTTTCAATTTATTCTCAAATTTCCTAATCAAGACAATACATCAAGGCACTGAATCGAATTGAAAAATCACAGCTTGTAGTCGTTATAATAAAAAGTCTTCCAGATTTTAAAACGATTTCGCCGATATTTCATATAGATGAAAAGAACCACCACAGCGATGACCGATAGCCATAATATAGAAAATGATCGTTTCACTGATGATCCACCATTATACCTACGTCCTACAAAACAAATAAAAAATGGAACATATAATAAGTTTTTTTTTTTTTTTTCAAAAATACCTATTAATTGTTTACACGTTGTTAATAAAAACAAATGAATACATATATTTGATTAATTTAGATGAAAGAAGAAACAAACATTTTTTTTTTCTATATTCAAAAAAAAAAAAGAAAAAGAAAAACATTTTTACATTTCATTCATTTGATGCAAAAATTTCTATTTATGAAAAGATGCGACAATGTTATAAGATGAAAATTATAAAATGCATCTTATATGAATGAAATAATTCTATTCAATATATATGAATAGCTAAATCTCGAAAAGACTATCGAGATTATTACATAATACTCAAAAATACTTTCATACACATTATCAACATATCATTTTTAAGTCATTCAATTTCAACACTTTGATAAGTGATATTGATAACTGATAATTAAATGAGAAAAAAAAATAAAGAAAAAACTATACAAAACAAATATCTCATATATTTTAGCGTAGAAATATCAATTAGACTTTAAAAAAAAAAAGAAACTATGCAATATTTATGTATTTGTTGAACAACAGAAATGATCCAAAAATATATATATGTATATCAAGCTTATAAAGAACTTAAAATATCTAAATCTTAATAAATAATGAAATTAATTCAAATTCAAAAAGTTGACAACAAAGCTTGACAAATATTGCCTTTTACAATAATACCATGGCTTATTATGTTTGTTGATCGATTTCAGATATACTTTAAAAATTGATCGAATGTTAATGCAACTGTTTGATGATTCAACAATTCACAATATATAATACCTTGAAATGTATAAATTTAATATACTTTTTCCTTTATTTATAATTTATTTAATGATATTTAAATGAAAAAAGAATACACTTACCATAAGCATCACTGTCAACAAATCCCCATCCAGGTATGTCACCAAATTCATTACTAACTTTTTGATCTGCTTCTTCTATAGCATCAACATCAAATGCACCTATTTGCAATTTTGGACTTAAATGTTTCGTTTCAACAGCTACCAATTTACCATCTTCAAAATCACTCACTTTATAAGTAGGTGCAGACTGAAAATAATTTAATAGTTTAACAAATTTAAACAACTCCAAAAATTCAAACAAATTTAGACAAATTTGATATAATTAAAAGAAAAAGAAAAAAAAAAATTTAAAGTGACAATAGAGTAAAATTTTTAGAAGTCTATGCTAATTATTTATGTTTCGTAAAGAAAATAGTCCATAATCTAACTTACTCGAAGACCATCAGTCTTTAAATTACTATAATAACTGATCAAGAAATTCAATATAGCTTCTCCATCAAATTCTCCATCTTGTTTTCTACATTCTGGACATAAAGAAACAGGAGGAAATTGTTGTTTTGGAAAAACTGGATCTTCTGATGCTTTACTGGCGATATATTTGTTGACAATATTATGTGTCATCCATAACCACATTACACCATCCGCTAAATATACAAAATATTAAAATAAATTTAATAAGAAATTCCAAAAAAAAAGAGAAAAACATAATAAAATTCATAATAAGGCTAATATAGCAATAAAATATCACTTATATTCTTCAATAATTGTATAATTCAATTATAAAATTCATTTCACTTTTAAACAAAAAAACTATTTAACAAAATTTATATGGTTTTTGATATTAAATTAATCAAGAAATCTAATAATAATAATTTTGATATTAAATTGATCAAGAAATCTAATAATAATAATAATTTTAATATTAAATTAATTATGTAAATATAATGACTACGACAAAAAAGGAAAAAACAAAACATTTATATTGGTGTATAAACATAATGGAATATCATTTATCTTTTTTTCTACTTTTATCATTTTCAACTTTTATCATCTTTATCATTATCACCTACCTGGCGTGATAACAGCACTCATATTTCGCCTTAAAATTCCTTCATGAAAATGAGTTGCACATTCGGTGCAACCAAAGAAATGCCATATAAATTGATGAAATGGTTCGATCAGATCATTGTTAGCATTAAAATTCGGATCTATAAACAATAAGATCAAAGGATCAGAATTAATTTCAAAAATTTAATTCCAATAAATATAATGATCTTCGATCAGATCATTATTAGCATTAAAATTCGGATCTATAAACAATAAGATCAAAGGATCAGAATTAATTTCAAAAATTTAATTCCAATAAATATAATGATCTTCGATCAGATCATTATTAGCATTAAAATTCAGATCTATAAACAATAAGATCAAAGGATCAAATTCAATTTCAAAAATTTAATTCCAATAAATATAATGATCTATCTTCTTTCTGTCATTTTTTCTTAAATAAACAATCTCTTTTTTTTTGTTTATTTGAAACATATCAACCATAACATATACTTATAATAATTTAATGAGAGAAAAAAAAATGATTCATCCAATTTCAAAAATTTTTATTAACACTCTTAGCATTACTATTCCTTAGAAATTTTCATAATATCGTTTTTCTTTTTTTGCTAAAAATGTTTCATTTTAATAAATTTCATTCATTTCATTTTCATATACATTCATTTACCTTCTCTTTTAACATTTTAAAATCACAAAACAAAGAGAAAAAACCTGAAAATAATTTATATTTACTAAAATTATATATAATGAGTATAAATATTTCAAAATTTATTTTCAAATGTTATCTTTTTTTTTCCCTGAAACTAATATTGAACAAATTTTTTCTTTTTTTTTAAAATTATTTTTTATTTTTTATTACTTACTATTTTGTTCAACTTTATATGCTTGAACACTCATTGCATGTATTATTGTCCATATACCACAAGAAAATCCTCGAAAATGAGGTTTTGATCCACGACAAGCCATATAATTGGTTGTACTTGGTAGTGGCTGACCTAATTGATCCTAAAATTAAAAAAAAAAAAAAATTTATACAATCAAAAATTGTTATGGAATGGTATTAACTGTCAAATATTTTATTTTGCCTCAAACTTGGGTAATTAAACCCGACAAATTCATATTATAACAATGCATAACGAAAGATATAATATAATTATAAAACACTAAAATAATATCAAAAACCATCCCAAAATGTAGAATGAATAACCGTAATGGAGAATCGGTTGGTTTATATACAGAACCGAACTGACAACCAGATATCCGGTAGAGGACATTTAACTGATGTGAAACAAAAACCATCCCAAAATGTAGAATGAATAACCGTAATGGAGAATCGGTTGGTTTATATACAGAACCGAACTGACAACCAGATATCCGGTAGAGGACATTTAACTGATGTGAAACAAAAACCATCCCAAAATGTAGAATGAATAACCGTAATGGAGAATCGGTTGGTTTATATACAGAACCGAACTGACAACCAGATATCCGGTAGAGGACATTTAACTGATGTGAAACAAAAACCATCCCAAAATGTAGAATGAATAACCGTAATGGAGGATCGGTTGGTTTATATACAGAACCGAACTGACAACCAGTTATCCGGTAGAGGACATTTAACTGATGTGAAACAAAAACCATCCCAAAATGTAGAATGAATAACCGTAATGGAGGATCGGTTGGTTTATATACAGAACCGAACTGACAACCAGATATCCGGTAGAGGACATTTAACTGATGTGAAACAAAAACCATCCCAAAATGTAGAATGAATAACCGTAATGGAGGATCGGTTGGTTTATATACAGAACCGAACTGACAACCAGTTATCCGGTAGAGGACATTTAACTGATGTGAAACAAAAACCATCCCAAAATGTAGAATGAATAACCGTAATGGAGGATCGGTTGGTTTATATACAGAACCGAACTGACAACCAGATATCCGGTAGAAGACATTTAACTGATGTGAAACAAAGATTGCTAACAAAGGGTTTTTTTATTGTGTGAGAAAAAGGAATTAGCATAATGGCTTAAATGATCTAATGATCTACACATAGATCAGTTAGAAATGTGAAATTATTTGGTGAATGACTTATCAAACATCTGACAAAAGTATTAGAATTTAAATATAATTTAAATGTATCGTTTTTTTTTTGACAAAAGTTTCAAAAATTAAAATTAATCAGTAACAACATTATTTTATATCTCATTTGATTAGCAGTAATGAAATAGATAAGAAAACAAAAACAAAAAATCCATTACAAATATAAATAAAAAAAAAAAGAAATACATTAGCACTTTATCTAATATAATCTAGCAATACAAATATTTCAATATAAATAAAATATGATATAAAAAAAGTTAAAAAAAAAAATTTAATTAAATTAATGATAGAATAATTACCTGAATTACTTTTACTTGATTTGTCCATTGTTCAGAAATGACTTCAGTTGATACATTTTTAAGCCAATGATCTAATCTGTATAGCAATTTTCTTATAGGAATTGTTCCCGGCATATACTATAAAATTGTTATTAATTATAGTTATTTATTTTATTTAAAATTGTTATTAATTATAGTTATTTATTTTATTTAGTTTAATCAATTTTTAAAATATTAAAAAAAAAAAAAGAAAAACTATAACAAAAATACATGACAACTATATCATCCTAATTATTATCAATTGCAACTAATTTTACAATCATAATTATTATGATTGGTAGTAAACAAAAGAATAAAAGAATCTTTTATAAGTGAAACAAAAAAAAAAAAAAAAGAAATTTAAATTACAGTAGATTTAATGATTTAGTGATAATAAATTTAATAATAATGAATAGATTTAATGATAACAAATTTAACCTTTTTCATCGCATGAACCCATAATTTCAGTGCTGTAAGTTTTTCATCTTTAATTACAGATTTCCTTGGTATTTCAGCCATTAACATATAACGAAGTGCAGTTATAATATCCATCATTTGTACCTTAAAAAATATTTAATATTATATTAAAATATTTTTATATTTAATATTATCATATGTCAATCATTTAATTAATCTTTTAGGAATAATTAAATGATTGCAACAAATATGAGACTTTCAAATTTCAAATTTCAAACTTTAAAACAAACTTCAAATTGATTCCATGTAACCAATGGTTTCACATCATCTTGTGTCTTCGTATCACGTAATACTTCATTCTAAATCAATAAAAATTTAATTTTCAATTTTAATAATTTCAAATATTCATACCTCTAACTAATATCTAATCTATTTTAACTGTTGATTAAATATATTGACAACAAATGCAGCAATTTTTGAATGCAAACTAAATTTAAAGAATGTAAATTCAATTCCATTATATGACATATTTTCCATACGTGAAAAAAAAAAAAAAAAAAAAACATTCCTTAACAAAGTTTATTTAAGAATTAAAATCAAATGCGTTAAAAATTATTTCATGCAAACATTCGTTAATTACAATGAAAAATTATTTTTCATTATAACATATGAATGAAACAACTAATCAATTGATTGATATATTGAATAATTTAGAAATGATTTAAAAAAAAAAATTGAAATTGAAAAGAAAGGAAAAAGTAAGAGAATCAAAAAAATAATTGAAACAGCTAATCAATTGATTGATATATTGAATAATTTAGAATTGATTTAAAAAAAAAAAATTGGAATTGAAAAGAGAGGAAAAAGTAAGAGTAATGATAAGAATCAAAAAAAAAAAATACCTGATGTGGTTGATGTGGCTGATATGGCTGATATGGAACAGGTATATTTATGGCAGGAATTTGTGCCAAATGTTCATTAATTTTATCTTGCATTTGAAGCCAAGTATCATGTTCCCTTCAAAAAAAAAATAAACAAACATTTGTTTTTATTTATTTATTTATTTGTTTTTTTGCAATCAAATTATATGAAACAGTAATAAACAATAACAAATGAATTTGATCCGTACAATCGTTAGTTTTGATAAGAATTTCCTAATAATTTTTATTATTTATTTATTTATTTTTTAATCAAATTACTTGTGTATTTATTTATTTTTTAATCAAACTACAAATTCTAGACAGATTATTCGTGTAATTTTATAGAGAAATTACTTATAAGATAACATAAAATGAGAAAGAAAAATTACACTGAAATGTTGCAATTAAATTATATGAAAGAATAATAAACAATAACAAATAAAATTGATAACCTTGATAAAAATTTCCTAATAATTTTTATTATTTATTTATTTATTTACTTTTTTTCTTTCTGATCAAACTATAAATTCTAGGTAGTTGTTAGTTTCTAGAAAAATTACTTATAATATAAAATAAAAAATTTTACATTGAAATATAAAGTGGAATTGGTTGACCCTTTTTTAGCAAAAACAATCGTGACTTTCCTAATGGTGCTGTAATACCAAATTGCATTGCTATTGGATTATTACGTTGAATTTGCGCAACATAAATTCGTTTATCACTAGCAAATGCTATCATTTCCTATATGAAAATATATTTTAGTAAACAAAAGTTTTAGTAAACAAAAACAAAAAACAAAAAACAAAAAAAAAACATATAAAAAAGTTCATACATTAATGATTATTAATTATCTAATCATAAATAAATAATAGAATATGAAAACAAACAACCAAAAAAAAAAGAAAAAACAAACTAAGTAAAGTTAATTTACTAATTCATATCAATTTTTACATTTTTCAATACTTTTCTTTTTTTTTTTCTTGTTTACCAAATTAATATAAATAGACAAAAGAAAAGTTTTCAGTTTGAATACCATTTTGAATATCAATTATTCTTATATAATAGTACGAAGTATTCATTATTAATTATTGAATTATTAATATTGTAAATAAAATTATAGAATTTTTTTTTTTTTTTAAAAAAAAAAGAAAAACATTGCTTACTGCCCAAGCTGTCCTTGAGGGATTATCTTCAACAATCAGAGCTAACAATGAGGTACTAGGTGGTATTATAGGTAAAATATCTTCAAGCCTCACATAACTGAAATAAATACCATAAAACATCAATTTAAAAAAATTTTAAAATAAATTCAAATTCTTATACTTTACTAAAAAATGCTATAAATTCAAACACTTTTTTTCTATAATTCATACAAAACAATATTTAAATTTATTAATTACAATTTAAATAGTAATATAAAAAAAGAGATAAAAATGTACTTCAAAATATCATTTTCATTATAAAAATAAACTTTAGTTAAAAAAAAGAAAATTAAAATAGCAAAATAATCAAACTTACTTATCACTAGTTTCAAAATTAGGCCATTCTGTAGGTATTTAAATTTATTAATTACAATTTAAATAGTAATATAAAAAAAGAGATAAAAATGTACTTCAAAATATCATTTTCATCATAAAAATAAACTTTAGTTAAAAAAAAGAAAATTAAAATGGCAAAATAATCAAACTTACTTATCACTAGTTTGAAAATTAAGCCATTCTGTAGGTATTTAAATTTATTAATTACAATTTAAATAGTAATATAAAAAAAGAGATAAGAATGTACTTCAAAATATCATTTTCATCATAAAAATAAACTTTAGTTTTTAGAAAAGAAAATTAAAATGGCAAAATAATCAAACTTACTTATCACTAGTTTGAAAATTAGGCCATTCTGTAGGTCTTCGATATATCCAATCATTATATACCAATTGAGCAATATCCAATGCTACCTCATTTAAATTATGTTTATTTCCTTTATATGCTACAGCATCATTTGCACTTGTTGACATATATTTGAAATACTGAAATGAAATAAAATTTAAATTCTTCAAAAAAAATTTTTTTTTTAAAAAAAAAAAACAATTATCTTGGAAGAAGATCATACATTATCTATTTCTCAACTTTATGAAACATTTAGAAATTATAATATGAAGTAAAATTTTTTAAAATTAGGATATAATTTAAATTTTATTTGGATATAATTTCTTGAAAAAAATTAATCGCTATGAAATTGTAACACACAGATAATAATAATAATAATAATAATAATAATAGCATACAGAAAAACAATTAAATTACTTTTCCAATAAATAAATTCAGTTTATTCTAATAATATTAAATTTCAAATCATATATATATAGTTATGTTTTATATTATTACTAAACTTCAAATTATACACATATATTTTTCGGAGCTTATATGAAAAAAACTTTAAATTTTACTTAATAATACATTAATACATAGAATTAAACAATTTAAAAATATTACTGAAATAAAATTTATATAAATTAGTGAAACAAGAAAAGATAAATGATATTTGATTTTTTAAATTAGGATATAATTTGAATTTTATTAGGGTATAATCTCTTGAAAAAATGATATAGGAGATATAACAAAGATGAATTTAATTAAAATTTGAAAAATTTTTTGAAAAAAAAAAAGTATTACTTTAATAGTTGGAAATGCATCAACATTATGCTCTCGACATAATTTTAAATTATTATTGTCAGCACAATCTACAGCTGCAATTTGAACAATTGGCTTCCATTGTAGCAATTGTCTGTAAAATATTCTTTAGTATTTTATTTACTACAATTAAATCTTATTTACTATCATTAAAATTTGCTATGATTTTCTTTACTACAATTAAATCTTATTTACTATCACTAAAATTTACTATCATTTTGTTTACTACAATTTGACATATGAATTTTTACCATTTGATGCTTAAGTTGATTTAAAATTTGACAATAAACAAAAAGTAAAAAGTAAATGAAACTTTAAAATAATTTAGATAAGTAATTAGGAGATAATAAATTATCATTTCTGATATAAATTGTAAATTTTGTGCTTTGTCTATTTATCTATTTAAAGTTTACAATTTACTTAATAATAATAAAAAAAAAATTTACAATTTACTTAATAATAAAAAAAAAAAATTTACAATTTACTTAATAATAAAAAAAAATTTACAATTTACTTAATAATAATTCATAAATCAGTATATCAATGAAGTAATATTTAAACATATGCTATAATTGAAATTTGCTTAAAATGAATTTTTTTTTTTTTTTTTGACATATTATCAAATGATTATCGATCAAATCATAATTTAAAATGCAAATAAAATTTTTTGTCAATTTATTATTTATTTTACTAAGTAAATAATAAAATGAATGAAAAGAAATTATGAAAATGCAAAATAAGAAAATGATCAATTCTTATAGCTTTCTATTCCTTTTATCATAATCTATTTTCAAGAAAAAAAAGGAAAAAAAAAACGGAAGAAATTATTAAATTCTTTTAAATCTTTTTAATTAGCTAAATAATTTTACTTAACTTTTCCATTCAGAAAAAAAAAAAAGAATCTCACAAAAAACTTCGTTACTTTTCTCTCTCCCTCTCTCTCTCTTCCTCTCTCTCCCTCCTTCTCTTATCTTCTCTCTCTCTAAACTAGCATTTTATAAACAAAAAAAAAAAAAATTATAACAAATTTTTGACTAATATTTAAAATGAAATAAATTTTTGCTTACTTTGCAAGTTGTTTGTAAGTTTCAGCGTATCCAATACAAGCACCACACCAACTCGAGAAAAATTCGATGAAAAAGACTTGATTCTAAAATACAAATTATTTAAATTAAAATTTAATTATTATTCTATCATAATTAATTATCTTTACTTAAGATTTATATAAGCAAGCAATAAACAATAACTAAATTAATTATAATTAAAAAAAAATTTAGCAATAATCCAAATCTGCTTAACTAAAAAGTAATAATAAATGATAATTAATAATGATATAATTGCTTAAATTATTTAAATTTCAATTTAATTATTATTCTTTAATAATTAATTATCTTTACTTAAAATTTATATAAGCAAGCAATAAATAATAACTAAATAAATTATAATTAAAAAAAAATTTAGCAATAATCCAAATCTGTCTAACTAAAAAGTAATAATAAATGATAATTTATAATGATACAATTGCTTAAAATATTTAAATTAAATTATACTAAAATGAAATATGAAAAAAAAAAAAGAATACACATATATAAATCCAAAAATAAATTTTTTTATCAGATTATATAAAAATAAATCTTTTTATCATATTATTTAAATTCAAAAATGTTACAAATAATCTCTTAGCTAGCCATATATATATGTATATCAAAAGATCAAACTATTATTATCATTTCAATTGATATCTTATTCAAAGTAAAAAATTTTACTTTAAATATGAACTTTTATTTAATGATAAAATTTTCTTGATAAAAATTAACTTACCTTATTGTATACTTTCTTATCAAAATTATCACTATTTAATATAGTTATATGATCATTTGGACCATATAAAGAAGATGGTACTGGTAAATCATCGTCCACTTCAGTAACCGTTATTCGTTCAACAAATAATATTGAAATTAGAAATAATGATATCCAAATATATTTGTTATTTCCAATCATTATTATTATTATTATTATCACTATTCTTCTTATTATTATTATTGTTATTCCAGTATATCCTAAATTCTGCAATAATATATTTTTAATTAATGATAATTATGTATTGAAATTAGAAAAAATGATATCCAAATATATTTGTTGTTTCCAATCATTATTATTATTACTATTATCACTATTCTTATTACTATTATTATTGTTATTCAAGTATATCCTAAATTTTGTAATAATATATTTTTAATTAATGATAATTTTGTATTGAAATTAGAAATAATGATATCCAAATATATTTGTTGTTTCCAATTATTATTATTAATATTACTATTATTATTATTATTATTATTATTATTATTATTATTATTATTCCAGTATATCCTAAATTCTGCAATAATATATTTTTAATTAATGATAATTGTGTGTGTGTTTTTTTTTTATTGAAAATTATTATTAATAAAAATATAATCAAAAGTATTGAAATGTTATTATACCTATCAAAAATAATCTCTATTTAAACAATTCAACAAATACGTTGGAAAAAAAAAATCTCGCATTCATAAATAAAATTTAAACGATTTATATGAACAAATCTTTTTTAAAAAAAAAAAAAGAAAAAATCGAAAATATTACAACATTTAAGAGTTATTGCACACTATGAATTATTGTACGATAATTTTTTTTTTTTTTTTTATTTAAAATGAAATGAAAAAGAAAAAAATTTATCATTGAATAATTAATGAATAAAAAGTTTATAGAAGAAAAAAAAAAAGAAAGAAAAGAAAAGAAAAATTATAAAGAGAAGAAGAGAAGAATTCATTGACAAATGACACTTAAAAGATTTTAAGAATTGATACTTTTGAAATTAATCAATCAAATGGAAAATCGTTTCTAAAAAAAAAAAAAAAAAAACGAAAAAAAAAAAAAGATTCAATTTTAATCATTTAATAAATATACATATACATTTCAGTAAGTTAAAATATTTTAAACTATCTTTCAATAGATTTTTATAAAAATGCAAAAATGAAAAAAATAAAAAAGTAAAATTAATAAAAATTATTTAACAAATAGTATAAAAAAAAGGATGACAGAAGAGAGTTAAGAAATTAAAAATAATAATAATAATAATAATAATAATAATAATACAATGATAAACATTTGAATTTAAATAATCTTTCAATATAATCATTATTGATAAGAAGAAAAAAGGATAGATAGAAAGATAAAAACAAAAAATAATAAATAATTAATTAATGAATAAAATTAATGAATGAAAATAACTGATCTCAATATTACTTTAGATACTTTATTCAATAACATTATTTTTTGATTAATATCTATTAATATAAATAATTTCGCATATATTTAACTTATGCAAAAAAAAAAACAAAACACTTTTAGATAATTGTTAGAAATTTTTTTTTATTTAATTAAATTTTTTTTTTTATTTAATTAAATTTGAATTTAACTTTTATATTCTATACATTATACCATTAAATATTATTATTACTAATAAAAATTTTTTCATTTCTTATATTGAGTTTTATTTGCTAATAAACTAATAAATTTGTAAAAAAACAACAAAGAAATCCACTAAACTACAGCTAATATCTCAATCAAACATTCTTTTCAATATCGATTTCAAATTAAAAAAACCTTCAAATATCATTAATTATTATTATAGCTTGAAATAATTAATCTTCTCTCCTTGTACATTATTAATTACAAATTATAAGTTATTAATTATAAATTATATGTTATTAATTATAAATTATAAGTTACTGATTAACAACACTATTCGCAAGTAATAAAAATAGAATTTCTTATTAAACCATTACCATTTTAATCAATTAAAGTAATTTCAAAAAAAAAAATTGAAGCCTAGAGAAGAATGAAATAATAAAAAGCCAATTTTAAAATTATAAATTTTAATAAAAGTAATAGTATCTTTTTATATTCTAAATAATATCAACCTATTAACATGCGACTAATTTAATTCTAATAATAGTTTTTAAAAAAACAAAAGATCAAATTGTTTGAAAATAATTTGATAAATAAGCAAAGTTATTATAAAGAAAAAATATAATGAATAAATTTAATTTGCTTAAATATAAAAATTTAAATAAATTTATTAATTATAAACTAATATATATTAAAAAAAAAATATAAAATTAATCATACGTATAATAAAATTTTAAATATAAAAGAATAAATTTTATAGGAGAAAAGGAAAAAAAAAAAGAAAAAGGAAGAAAAGTAAACGAATATGCTAACATCGAGAATGGAAAAGCTTATGATGAAGAAAATGATGAAAAGAAATTTTGGTATAAAAAAAGAAGCATTTCTAAAATTTGACATCAAATTGATACTTTTTGAAGAACTTTGATTCCTTCTAAAATTTCATTTCTTTTTTCTTTTTTTTTCTTTTTTTCCTCACTTTTTCACAACATTTTCAAAATTTAAAACTAATATAATACATAAAAAGAAAGAAATACAAATTATATTTTTTTTTTTTTTAAACTATAAAATAATAAAATAGATAAATAAAATTATCGCATTTATTATCAGTTAATCATTCCTATTATATTATCCATTTAACAGTTTTTTTTTTTTTTTTAAATTGTCACCAAAATTTGCATACAATTAAATCTCTCTCATAAATTAAAATCTTCCCCGATATTTTATCAAAGTTAAAATTGAATAAATTTCTCACTTTTATCGAGCAAAAAAAAAAAAATAAAAAATAAAAAAGGAAAGATTAGAGATAAAAGATCGAAAAAAAAAAGTGAACGAAAATTAATGCTGAAAAGAATTTTTAAAAAAATTGAAATTTCAAAATAACAATTTCAAAAAAATCATTCCATTTCAACTAACTTCTAATTTGTTCCTAAATTTCAATTGATGACAAATTCAAACTATTTTAATTATTAAATTTAAATTAATGTTTTAAATTGATAAATTTAAATTATCAAAATTATCCAATCATATATTTAGTACAATATAATTTTTTTCCTTTTTCTTTATTTATAATGCAATAAAAAAAATATTACAATAAATAAATTTCAATGTAATTTATTATCAAACATTTCGAAAAAAAAAAGAAAAAAGAAAAGAAAAGCAATTAACCTAGCATTTATTACTTTACACAATTTTTAATGCTCAAAAAAAAAGGCAAAATGAAATATTGTAGTAATTAAAATTGCAATAAATTTCAATGAGATAATTTAAAAATTAAATGATTGATTAAATTAAATTTGAAATATAATTATCATTTACATTTATGATATTAAATGTAAAATGTATAAAACAAATTACAAATGAAATATTGTAGTAATTAAAATTGCAATAAATTTCAATAAGATAATTTAAAAATTAAATGATTGATTAAATTAAATTTGAAATATAATTATCATTTACATTTATGATATTAAATGCAAAATGTATAAAACAAAATAACAAATGAAATATTGTAGTAATTAAAATTGCAATAAATTTCAATGAGATAATTTAAAAATTAATTGATTGATAAAATTAAATTTGAAATATAATTATCATTTACATTTATGATATTAAATGCAAAATGTATAAAACAAATTATTTTCTTTCTCTTTTTTCTTTAAATTAATTACTCCCTTGCATTTTCTCTTCTTTTTTTAATCATTAATTTCAAATACTATTGCTAATATTTCATTTATATCAAAAAAAAAAAAATTGTTTCATAAAATTTGAAAAAAAAAAAAATTTAAAAAAGAAGAAAATATATGGAAATTATGATATAAATTAAAAGGGTAATGGTCATATGATAGTTTTTCATTTTATTGAAATATTTTTATTGAAAATTTCTTTAATTATATTTTATTATTGAAAAGAAAGGAAAAAAAAAAAGATGTAATGGTAAAATAAGTTTCTAAATAAATGTATTATATAACATTTTTTTTTTTATTAAATAATAAAAAAAATATATAAATGCATTCTTTTCTTTAGTTTGCATAAACAAAGTTACAATTGTTATAAGAATTTAAAGAATAAAATAATACAATGTAAAAGTTACATTTTTTTTTCTCCTCTCTCTCCCTCCCTCTCTCCCTCTCTCTCTCTATTTTATTAAAAATAAAGAAATGTTAAAATTTTTTTTTGATTTGATTTATAAAAAAATAATCTATTATGTAGATATAAAATAAAATTTAAGTTAATATTTCATGTAATATTGAATAATTTTTATAAACACAATATAAAATGATAATAAATTTGCATAATAAACCAATTGTAATAAATTAAAAAAAAAAAATAGAATGGAATGATACATTGTATAATTAATTATAAAAATTAAAAAAAAATGCATATAATAATGAATTCTATTAATTAATGAAAAAAAAGAAAAATATATTTAACCTAAAATATATAAATGATGAATTAAGAATTTATATCACTGATAAATGATGAATATCATAAGTTAAGAACTAATATCACTGATATAAGTTAAGAACTGATAAATGATGAATTAAGAATTGATATCACTGATATTACTGATAAGTGATGAATATTAGAAAATTTGTATTCGCCTAAAATATATAAATGATGAATATTAGAACTAATAACTGATATTACTGATAAATGATAAATGATGAATATCATAAGTTAAGAACTAATATTATTGAAACAACCCAAAATATATAAATGAATAATCGAATTAAGAATTGATATTACTGATAAATGATAAATGACGAATACTATAAGTTAAGACCTAATATCACTGATATAAGCTAAGAACTGATATTACTGATAAATGATGAATATTAAGGATTAAAAATTTGTATTCAAAAAAAAAAAAAAAAACAAAAAGTAAACGAAAAAAAAAAATAGAATTTCTAGAAGTGTTCCATTAGATATGACAATATGCAATATTATCTTATGATTTTATACATTTTACAAATTACTTTCAACAAAAAGTTTACCAAAGTAATGTCAACAACAGAAAAGTAATAGAAGTAAAAAGAAAAGAAAAAAAAAAAAACTTGGATAAAGTTAAAGATTTACATTAACTACATAAAATAGATAAGAGAAAAGTCAATATAAGCAATTCTTACTTTAAACTGTATTTGCTATAAGTTAAAACTCTCGAATATTAATATTTGTTCAACTAAATTTTTCTCTTTTTTTTCTCTCTCTCCCTCTCCCTCTCTCTCTCTCTCTCTCTCTCTCTCCTTTACACTTTTTATTTCTATCATTGAAAGAATTACAAATTGAAAAGTGAACAGAGTTAATTTAATTTTGAGACAAGAAATTTGAGTCAAAAAATTACAGTAAAATTATGTTCACAATTTGCAGAAAAAAAAAAAAAAACTTGATCTAATCAAATGAAAGAAATAAAAGAGTAAATTAAAATGTTATATTCAATAATTAATTAATTAATTAATTACTAATTACAGTTAATTAATTTGATAGATTAAATGCACCACTAATAAAAAAATTGCCAAAATTTTAAAAATATTTCAAACTAGAATTTTCTCAAAAAACATTTACATTTTTTGAAAAAAAAAAAACACAAAAGATCGTTTTCATATGTCAATTCTGTTGTTCCTAGCACAAAAAAAAAAAAAATTTCAATCTATTATACTAAAATTTTGAAATTTCAAAAGGATACAACAAAATCATCAAAACTTTTTCAATAATAGAAAACAAATTTAAAAAAAAAAAAAAAAATCTTGTTCAATTTTTTTTTTTTTGTTGTTAAACTTTACTTTCATAGGCTTGTTACTCCTTCATATCACAAATATATTAATTCATTCCTGAATTCATAATTATGAAAAAAAAAAAAAAAGTTTTCAAATTCTAGAAGATCAGCTAAACATTTCAAAATTCAAAAATCATTTTTTTTTTTTTTATTAACTGAAAATTAAAATATTTAGAGGAGGAGAGAGAGAGAGAGAGGAAGTGAGGAGGAAAAAAAAACTTTTTTAAATTAAAATACTACGAATGCAAAACACTAAACTTGCATCATTTGCAATCATAATGCAAACTGCATGCTAAAATATTTAAAGAAATATATATATATGATATAATTTATCCTAATTACATTATTTAAATGTAATTATAAATTATATTTGATATTTTCTCAAAAAATTTAATTCCATAAAATCAAATTATTCTTCTTCCCTTCTTACCTTTACATTCACATATCTGTTAGGTCGATAAAATAAACATGAATGAATATGAGAAGAAATTGAAGAATAGAACAAAAATGACAATATTTTTGATCATCAAAGAATTATCTCTCTTCACATCTTTCTCTTTCATCCTCTCTCTTCTCTCCTCTCTCTCTCTCCCTCTCTCTCTCGTAACACAAGAATTTCGTTCAAAAAAAAAAATTCAATTATTAAAATAACGAATAAATAACAGTGCTATCAACAAATATATATATATAAAAAAGAAAAACCAGTAATTTGATAGCCACTATGATAAAAACTAATATTAGTAATAACAATTAATAATAATGATAATAGCAATAATAATAGCAGTAATAATAATAGTAATATTAATAATAATATCAATATCAATAATAATAATAATAGTAATAAAACAATAATAACAGTAATAATAATAATAACAATTAATAATAATACCAATGATAATAATAATAAACAATAATAATAATAATAATAATAGTGATAATAATAATAGTAATAATAATAATAATAATAAACAATAATGATAATAATAATAATAATAATAATGATAGTAATAATAATGATAATAATAATAATAATAATAATAATAATAATAATAATAATAATAATAATAATAATAATAATAATAATAATAATAATAATAATAATAATAATAATAATAATAATAGTAATAATAATAATAACAATAATAAATAACATTAATAATAATAAATAACAATAATAATAAATAATAATAACAATAATAATAAATAATAACAATGATAATTATAAATAACGACAATAATAATTAATTAAAATAGTAAAACGATGAATAATAAATGGATGACGAAGAAATAAAAATTCCATCATCATTCAGAACAAATCATCAAACTTATGCGCAATATGACGTGTCACAAGTTAAACAATTACATATCCATGTGCAGATATATACGCACACGCACACGCACACCCACACACGCACGCACGCATGCACACACGCAAATCACATACACATAAATGAAGAAAGAAAGGGAGAGAGAGAGAGAGAGAGAGAGAGAGAGAGAGAAAGAGATGAAATTAATGGGGATAATAAGAGATCGTTATGTTGTTTCATCATACTTAAAAACTGGTTTCATTTTAAATATATATATATATATGTCCCTTTTCTTGTCCTCTTTTTCATCTTTTAATTTCCTTCTCTTCTCAATCAAAATAACTTTTATTGACTTTCAAAAAAAAAAAAAAAAAAAAAAACAATTACTAATTTTTAACAAACAAAAATTTTATTGGAAATGACATAAAATTAAATTAAACACTTTTCTTAAGTTCATTTACAATTATCATTATTCTCTTTTACAATTCTCCACCAAAATATTTTTATATTTTAGTATGATAATCGTTATTTCAAAATTTGCTTTAATTATAACTGATAAATTTATTTTTGCAAATCTGTATATGACTACATAAAAAAAATTGATTTATTAAAATATTTTATGAATCTAAAAAAAAAAAAAAAGTAGGATCAATGATCATAAATTAGGTAGAATTTTTAAATGTATTACAAGAAATAATTGGGAAAAGTAAGAAAGTGTAACGGAAATTTTAAAAATTCGATTAAAACATGCAATGAAAAAATTCGTCAATAATTATTACTTTAATCAAATCTTCTTGCAATTTTTTTTTTTAAATAATGAAAAAAGATTGAAATTTGAATTTTATCAATAAGAGAAATGAAGAAAAATTGAATGAACAGAGGAATGAGAAAATAAAAAAATAAAAAAAAATTAATGTCATTTTAAAAAAAAAAAAAAAAAAGTGCTATTGCTATTGCTATCTGTAATGTTATTTATTTATTTATTTATTTAATAATAATTACAAATATGGAAGAATCCATTGTTTTTTGCTCTTTTGTTTCTTATCAAAAAGAAAGAGAAAAGACAAAAAAAAAAAAAAACAAAAATCGACATTTTGACATTTCTGAAAATCCTAAATGTGTCATATCGGAATGTCAAATTTCTCAAAAAAAAAAACAAATCTATTTTAAAGACAAAAATGAAATATAATTTAAAATAAGCAAAAAATGATTAACATACAATGAAGAGAATTTTTAGTTTATTATATACGAAAATATAGCTATAAAAAATTTTTTTAATTAAAAAAAAAAAAAAAGTGATATAAAAATGAAATTTCACACTTCTTTCATACTTTACAAATCTTTTTTGCAAAAATTTTGAATATAAAATTTTCTTTTGGCTAAGTAAAACAAATTAAAGTAAGAGATAACAGTTTAAAAATAAGAAATTTTTAGTTTATTATATACGAAAATATAGCTATAAAAAATTTTTTTTAATTAAAAAAAAAAAAAAAGTGATATAAAAATGAAATTTCACACTTCTTTCATACTTTACAAATCTTTTTGCAAAAATTTTGAATATAAAATTTTCTTTTGGCTAAGTAAAACAAATTAAAGTAAGAGAGATAACAGTTTAAAAATAAGACCAATTGAAAAAAATAATTTATGAATAAAATTTTATTTATAATTTGTAGAAATGACGAAAAAAAAAAAAAAAAAGCAAAAAAGCAAAAAATGAAAGAAAATGACGAATACATACATACATATCATTCGATGATCAAATATTTTAATTAATTATAAACTTTCTCTAATATAATACATTTTTTGCAAACCTTTTCCTTTTGCTAGCGCAAAATAACATTTTCCATAATTTTAGACATTTCGATGAAGACAAAAGTAAAATGTCATTTCACCGAAATTACATTTTTCAATTGTGTATTCGTTGTTGAGTTTGCAAATTGAACAAATATATTTTTGAGAAATATTAGCCCATTAAATATTCATCATCATAATCCAACATTTTTTCATTTTTCATCAAATTTATAACTGAAATAAATTTTCTTTATTTTTGCAAATATTCAAAAAATTATTTCGTATAATTAATTTTGCTATAATTCCAAAAAAAAAAAAAATAAATAAATAAATAAATTAAAATTGCAACAAATCAACATTTAAATAAATGTTACCTGTAAAAGTAATTAACTCAAAAAAAAAAAATTATCAAAAAAATCAAAATATAATCCAATTCTAATCGATCAATCAGCTAGATATAATGTTAATAATAAATTTTTTTTTTTTTAAATAAAAAAAGAACCAAAAAGGAAAAAGTTTGAGAATATTTAAAACAATTTTTCAAACTTTTCTCATTAACTCAATTCCATTCTTCATATCATTTAAAAAAAATTTAAAAAAGGGAGTGATAATCACATAAGATAATTGATCATTTTTTGTAAATAAAATTGTATCATTGTGTTGCTCTATATATGTAATTTTATTCAATTTATATACATTTCATGATTTATCACATTAAAGTATAGTAATACTAAAGAAATACATTGATAAAAAGAGATAAAAATGGAAAGAACACAATCAAAAATTTTTATATTATACATCACCAATAGATATTTTACACGTCAGCTTTTGCTATATAAGCCAAATACTAGCTTAATTTTCAATCGATGTTGCTCAACAATGCAACTTACATCTTTTTAAAATTTTAAAAAGTACAAAAATTGAAAAAAAAAAAAAAAAAAAAAGGAAAAGGAAAAAGAATTTCTCATATACATTAAGAATAAAATAAAGATTGATCATTATTTAATTCTTGGATTTCTCTCTCTCTCATTTGATAATGAATGGATAGAAATTTTGAAAATAAACAAAAACTATAATTTTTCTCCCCTTATATTAATTCAAATGAAAATGTTTAAAAGTTAAAGTTTGTGTTAATAACAAAGTACAACTACACAATATTATTGAAGTGTTAAGATAAGGCAAAATTTTCTAGTTTTCTAGTTTTACATTCAAATATATAAAATACCTAAAAATTTCATTAAGTGCATATGTACTTCAAATGTCAAAAAGAAAATGAAAAGTTAGAAAAAATTCAAACAGAAAATTAATTCAAAAAAATCAATAAAAAACTAACAAATCTAAATTCATCAAAAAAAAAAAAAAATTATTAACAGATATTTCATGAAAATAATATAAAGGAATATTGATGGTATATTTATTCCTACATACAATGTATACTACTTACCTATCGAATGAAAAAATCAATAAATGAGAGTAGATCGTTTCCTTTATATTGTTTTCAAGAAATATGCAAATATTTGTTTTACTGCATCATTCAAGAATGAAATATACAGAAGTAACAATCTTTCATCTTTCAAAGGAAGAAATTTACAATGAAATAATTCATCCAACAGATCACATCCAACATTTTTTTTCATAAATTATTTTTATAAATTAAACCTCAATAATCTTTATAAATACTGCTGCTCACTCTATAATTAGTATTCCATAAACTTTCTTTTTTTTTTTTTTTGATATAAACATTTAACAAACATCATTATCATCAGAACTTCCTTCAGATAACTGTAATTCGCTGGGGACAAAATTATTTTCAGCATTTTTTGTTTTAGTTAATTTTTTCCGTCTATTCATCGGAATAATAGTCGATCGTTTCTTGCCTCTTGTTGATTTTTCCACAACACATTTACTCGGTCGTTTCCTATTTTGTTTTTCACTTCTCTTCATCTTCTGGAAATGAAGCTTTTTATAAAATGTTTTATTTCTTTCAACAGTAATTTCACTAATTTCCATCTTCATCCATCCCTTTGGAGTCATTTAAAGAAAAAAAAATTTTAAATAAATGATAGTAATAACCAAAATATCACAATACGCAATATCTAAAAAAGCTTTTTTCACTAAATTTCCTTACGAGCTAAAAAAAAAAAAAAAATCATACTTCAATTTTTAAATTGCTTAAAATACTTCCACATAAAAAACTACCTTCATTACTGGAGCATAACTATCTTCAACATTTTCCGATAAAACCTGATTTTGAGAATCTGAAAATAAAAAAAAAAATTCCAAATATAAAAAAAACAAAATACAGTAAAAGTGAAAAACTGCATAATATTTGAAAGAGTATCGAAAAGTAAATATTTCAAAAGAAAACATTCGATAAAAAAAATAAGAAATGAATGAAGAAAATATGCAATCAAAATTTAAACAAACATACTTTTAACCGTAACTAAACGTTGTAGAGCTGCCTGAACACGTGCTGTCAAAAATAACCGTTGATCTTGCTCAGATTTCTGTAAACGATGACTAAATGATGTGATATGCATTTGATATGATTGTCCACTTCCACCAACTGATGGATTCAAATACTCATTCCATTTTTGCAATGAATGATTTGTTTGCTAAAATTTTGTTTATTATTATCAGTTATCGTTTATATTTCATAAATGAATACAGAACAATTCTTTTTACTCAATTCTATATGTCAGAAAAATAAAATTGAATTTACAATGTAAAATTAATAAAAAAAATAATCATAAATTATCATTTAAGCAAATTATGTTATATATAGAATTACGTCACAAAAAAAAAAAAAAAAATCTGTTAAAAAATATTTTTTTTTTCTTTTGATCACTACCTTTTCTAGCTGCTTCTTATCCCATCCTAGCTTCTGCCAAACAAACAATTCCAATTCATCCATATCAATATTCCGCCATCTCGGTTTCTCTGTTGAACTATCAACCAAAGGTTTCGCATATGCATTAAATACATCATGAGATGGAAACTAAAAGATTTTTTTTTGTTCTCGCAATTTCTCGAGTTTTTTTTTTTTTTTTTTCAGGAAATATTTTTTGATAAAATGTTACAAACATCAAAATAATTTCTTTCTTTAATACTACCAAAATTTTTGATTCATTTCGAATGAATCATTGATAATACAACAATTTCTATTCTATTCTTATTTCGTCCCTTTATATAATTTCAATATTTTTGTAACTTCTGCCAAATAACCCAATTTATTTCTTACACTTGGTAAGCCGTATAATTCTCTAAAATCAAACCAACTTAATCCAGTAAATTATATACAATAAAATGAAGTAAATACCGTCTCTAAAGTTTCAGTAAAGTTATTTTTCTCAATTAATCGTCTCAATTTCAATCGTCGTGTGTTCTCCACAAATTTTGTTTTCTTCACATCCTGTTCACTACTATAACCACTACTTGATGGCAAATCTTCCCAATTATCATGACGATTTAACCATGCTGATATACGTTTTAGATTTTCAAAAGCCTGGAATTCATTTTTTTTTTTTTTAAATGACACTGATTTTGTGTTTTCATAAATATTTAGATACATGTGCAAAGGCAAATTTTCAAATATTAAGTATAAGAATAGCTATACAAATGAAGAACAATTTCAAAAAATTACAATAAAAACCTGTTGAGAAGGTTCAGCATCTAATTGTGGTGAAGTAGTAGCAAACTCTGAAATCAGTTCCAATGCTGCAACAACTCCAACACCTTCTAAACCATTGGTATAATCACCACCGGAGAGTAAAGCTATTTGAATTGCTTCCCAACGTGATAAACCTGCAATTATCTGTGAATAAAATTTGAATAAATACAGTAAAGTTTGCATTGAAATGAATTTGAAGTATATGAGATTAATTGAAATAAGCCTAATACTATAACATTTCTAATACAAATGATAACATTAAAAGCATTTACCTAATTGATTACGAATACTTTCCATAGAGTACATCTGCAATCTTCGTTTTTGATTGAACATATTTTTGTAAACAACAGCAGCACCAAATAACCAAACATCAGAATCATCACTAATAATTCCCTATGAAGAAGTTACTCTATTACTATTAATTAATAATTTCTGCATAAAATAATTCAATTATAAGAAACCTTTCATAGCAATAAGTTTAGTTCCTTTTTGAAAGAGATTTAAAATAGCATTTGCTGAAATGTCCCATTCCCACCAATTCTCACATGATATATTTATAGTAGTATCTTTGCTATTTTGTTTTCTTTAAAGTATATTTTCATGTCAACAAAAAAATACTGTTCAGAGGTGAGATCACAACACCCCCTCTTCTTCCCCCCCTCCAAAAAAAAAAAAAAAACGCTAATATAGTCACTAGAAAAACAAAAAAGAACGGAACATACCTGAACGAGACCTAATTTTTCAAGTTCACAACATTGAGCTTCCGCTTCACCAGGAGCAATAACGAATGGTATCCCGCAAATACGCAACAGATTCTGCAAACCAAAAATTTGAATTCTGCAAGAAATTATTTAATATGGTAAAAAATGATCTATTCAAAATTGAGTGAACAGCAAACCTGACAATCCTTATAAACACCTTCTTCTCGTGTCGAAGCAAAAATATCTAAATCATTAGCTGGATTAATGTGCATAGATGAACCTGGAACTGCCGAGTCATCATGTGATTCATCGATATTTCTGTCCTAAAATACTTTCAATGTAAAATACCTGTAATTGCAATGAAGTTATTACAAGTTATTAATAAATAAAAGTAGTTTATTTCATATGTGAATGAAGAGGAAACACCTCCCATATAATCATTTGACAACTAAAAATAAAAGCATAAGA
Organism: Brugia pahangi; assembly: GCA_012070555.1. Classification (NCBI taxonomy): domain Eukaryota; kingdom Metazoa; phylum Nematoda; class Chromadorea; order Rhabditida; family Onchocercidae; genus Brugia; species Brugia pahangi. Next base: position 902,234 of record JAAVKF010000012.1, on the reverse strand, counting down.
AAAATTTCTAATTATGCATCAAGAGGCGAAAAAAAAAAAAAAAGAAATAAAGAGAACTCAAAATTCCTCAACAAATACTTTCTTACCTTTTCGACGATGCATTCCTTATCGTTATCCTTAATAAAACATTCCTTAGGTTCACATTTTGTTGAATTTTCGGCGGTTTTCGTACTAGATAAAGGAACATCTAATTTCTCAGAAAATTCAGGAAATATTTCCACAAATTCATCACTGCTCTCGCTAGATGATGATGACCATGTATCATGATGCAAATCTAAAAAATTTGCAAAATTTAATTTATAACAAAGAAAAAATAATGTACATTATATTTTATTGATATTTGTTGAATGTTTCATCCATAAAGCCTTGCAATAGTTATATATTTTCAAACTTTTGATTACCACTGATTTTTATTTTACATATGATATGCTTTATGAAAACATATAACACATAAATGATATCCAACACCTTTCTAGTCATCAAAAATCTTAAACAGTTGCTCAGAAAAAAAAGAAGAGACTAAATTAATAGATTAAAAAAAAAAAAACCTTGAGCTCTTTCAGTGAATGCTGTACGTAAACGCTGTATCATATCACCTTTTGATTCTTGATTATAGCCATAAGTACCAATTTGGAACTTATTGCATTTCTCAGCTGAATTTTCAAGAAGTGAAGCATGTATAGCCTAAATATACCAATCAACCATTTTTACTAATTAAATATTCTAACTAATTAAAAGATATTGCATTTCAAACATTTACAATATTAATACTACATTTCGACCAATTTTTTACTTATTTTTTCAAACCTCTTGCAAAGCACTGTCCTCATCATCATCATCATCATCGTTGTCGTCACAAGGAAAAGCTCCAATCTTGAAATCGTTTGACTTGTCAGTCTGGAAGTACCGAAACTTATTTATAGTTTTGTTGTTCTAAAGAATTCTACTTTAAGTGAATACTTAATGCTCTCATCAATGGCAAATTGAGAAAAAATTTTGCACTTAAAGCTTAACCTTAATTCTCAGTTCCATGCTATTATTACTCTAAATAAAAGAAATGTTTCAATATTACAAACAAAAAAAAAAAAAAATTTTCAAACAATCTCTATTCATCCCCCCAAAAAAACCAAATTTTGTGAAAGATTAACAATGTGACAACTAATAAACTAAAAGTTCAGCGCTTCAGGAAAAATCTATGCACCTGGTGAGTAAAAAACATTTCTTTCGCATCTTCAATGTCCTTTTTTTCTCCATTTTTTTCCAGAAATGTTGGCCAAACTAATGAATCAATTAAATCTTTCTTCTTTGCTTCTTTTTCATCGTCAATCTGAAAATAATCAAATTGTACTTATCTCTCTTCAATCTTTCCAACAGACTGTAAACATTTTGTTCAACAACAACAATGTACTATGACTAAGCAACTTCAAAATGCTGTATGACTAAGACGGAATTTAACTAAACTGTCATTAACACAATTCGAGTATACCATAGCTGATCTAAATACCTTAATGATCAAATATTCTCGGGCAAAATAATGAAAAGTGGAAAGTTTTGTGCACACTGAAAATATATTTACCCTTCAATACTTAAAAAAATATTTAAGAAAAGTACAATTTGCACTTCGTTGTCATCTGTTATTATATGCAATCTATCCAAGCCTTCCATTGCTGCCAATTTGATAGTGCTATTCGAGCAACCTTGTTCCCCATCTGCGGAGAATACTCGTAGTTTCAAAGCTTCATTCTTCAGCTTAAAAAAATATACAGTTAAAATAGTTGAACTATAAGATGAAAACAAAAAAAAAATTGACAGTGATGTAATCAATTTAAGAGGTTGTTAATACATATGAAAGGTGCTATAAACCAACTGAAATGCAATGTTTTACTATTTTTTTTTCAAGCAGAAGAATAAAGTTCTAGCCTTGTATAGGTTTTTTTTTTTTTTTTACAAAAGAATTTAAAAAAAAAATCAAATTTCTGAACTAAAGAAAACTTGTACCAACTGCAGTTGCTCATTTATCCGGTTACGTTTCAGCAGTCTATCGATTTGCAAATTACTAAAAGCTTTCGAATCATCCGGAACCTGAAATTCCATTTTTTTTTTAAAGAGAATAAGAAACACAGTAATCCAAGAATTTACACGAATGTTTATTGAAAATATTTTACCTCTCTCAACTTGAGACCTCTAACTTTGTCCCGTACAGTCAACAAATAATCAACTCGTTCGTCGCGAGTGGTTAAGCTCTCAAATTCAGTTTGATCGAATTCGGACGAACGTGATGACTCAAAAGATGAATAAATTATTTCAATTTCTCCATCCGACGCACTTTTATGTTTTCTGAAATTGATTTCAATAATTTCTTTTCCCTTCCTCTCTTTTTGCTATTTAAAAAGGCAAAACACTTTCAATTCCTGATATGACGAGTAAAATTTTAAACTATATGAATTGCAAAATGGGCTCTCAGTAGATAAATTTTTATTTAAGTACAAATAAATTAATTCTTACCAAATAATTATAGGAGCAAAAAGAAGGAAAAAAAACTTAGTTATATCGAAATTATTTTTTTTCACATTTTTTGAGAAAATTTTCGAAAATTTCTCTTCGTATTTCAGATAACTTTAAAAGAAATGGAAGGACCATAGATGAAAAACTTTCATGCAGCAATTATCAAACATATCCAAAGAAAAAAGGGTCCTTGTTAAGGTCAAGTTTTATCCCACAATTGCCTTAATAAAAAGAACTTCACAAAATGTTTTAAAAAAGATTTCAAACGTCTTTAGAACTCAAGTATTTGGCACATACAAAGTAAACAGTGAAAAGTTTTTATCAAAAAATTAAATTAGTAGTGTTCTGAAGACAATCCTAACATACATTTCGTCTTTTGATGTTGATGGAATTGGCACATCGAACAAATCATCAACTTTGCGTCTTTTTGTTTGCGAAGCAAATACCTCGCTTAATTCATCCACCCGTTGCTCACCACCATCTGAAATAACATTCCTAATAAGAGACTTGAATTTTAAAGAAAAAGATTTCGATCTTTTACAAAAAAATCTTAAAAGCCATCCGTGGAATGTCAAAAGTGTTAATCAGGTCTTTATCAATTAGTCTTTATCAATTATAATCTTTACCACTACTTTTACTAAGTGATCACTCAACAACTGCTACTAACTCTTAACAATACTATTGCATAATGGTACTAAAAATCATTCCTTATGTCTAACACTTTATGTTTAAGACTAAAACATATTAAACAGTAAAATTTGATAGGGATGAGATGAAATCCGAATGCGCAATATAAACTATATCTTATGTTTTCTCCCTTTACTGATATTATTTTTTAGACAAGAAAGAATACAAACGTAGTTGTGAGGAGGCCAATTGTTGTAGGACATGCTTCTGTGCTTTAGTCATCGTTAGTTCTTCCACATAACGTTTTACTTGTCGATCACGCTAAAAATTTCTTCAAAAAACAAACTCTTTCTAAAAACAAAAACTCTATTTGATATACAAGGTATCCAACAGTATCTGGTAGATCTAACATTAAGCATAAAACAATCAAAAAATTTAATCAAAAGAACTGTAAATGGTATGTAGTATTTAGAATTCTTAAAAGTTGCTAAACAACAAAAAAAAGGTCAATTAGAATAAAACCTCAAACTCAAAAAAAAAAAAAAATCTCAGTTATCAAAATCGACACTCCAGCAATTTCCGAAGCTCTTCAGAATATTTAGTAAGGATTAGAAAAAATACCAGCAATTTCTTCTTAAATATGGGTACATTTGGACCATCGAAAACAAAAAATGGTCGTATTTTGTAAAACAGAAGTTTCGCCAGACGTCGTAATACCAATGATAAATGTGGATATTTGGCATTCAGTTGATGTTCCGAGTAGCCATAGGCTGCTTGATGAAGCCAAATTGAAATATCTGGAATGATCGAAAAATTTTCTAAAAATTATGGTTGATACGTTCTGCAGGCATTGCATTATCTACTTCATATTATTTGAAAAATCTAGTACGAGCTACAACAAGTTCTGTGTAAACTTCACTAACTTTTTAAAGTATGTTATTTATAATAACGAAGAATTGCTAGCATTATCCAAAGTATTTTAATGCTAACTGCTATTTTTTGATAAATATCAAAAAGAAAAAGCCTCATAATGTAGCAATTAGTTACTAATATCTTTCTTAATTCTTATAATTTGAAAATTTTATTAAAACTCATAGCAGCCGAAATTAAAAATAAACCAATTGCAAGCCGTTTTCCTTCAAGAGATTCCAAGGTTACTGGTTCAGCTACAGGTTCTAATATCTGCCATAATCCCTGTATACCCATACCTGTAATATTTTTTTAAATAAAAAAAAAAAAGTTTTTTTCCTTTGTTGGAAATAATTTGTCATCCAAAAGCTATTTTTAGATAAAGTGTAATTAAACTTTTAAATAACTTTTAATTAAAATTTCCGTTTCTTTTTTTAATTTTTCTAATAATTCTCACTTCCCAGGTACCACATACATGGCTCTCTCCGTATCTCCTACTTACTTTCAATATCTGCTTCTATTCTCTATTATTAATATTACCACACTCTATCCATTCCGTATATTCTCAATCTACAGTTTCCTTCAATCACTCTCAATCTCTCGTCCGTATGCTATCTCATAAATACTACCACCCTCTGCACACAAACACACCCACTTTTACCGCCTAACATTATGCATTCAAAACGGACAGTAATTAAGGAAGATATTGGAACCAAAGTGACTTAGAAAACTATGAAAATGTCTTCAGACCAGCTTCAATGAAAATCGCAAATCTCAGCACTCAAATCTACATTTAATTTAAATTGCAAATCTATAATCAATTTAAAAATTTTGAAAGAATTGCAAAAAAATCTGTAAAATTTCTCTCCTATACCAATCGCATAAATCACTTAAAATTACTGTTGACACTCATTGCAAAAAGAAAAAAAAATTTACTAAAATTTTATGCTAATAAAAAATAAAATGAATTTATTAAAATTTATTTCATTATAAAAATTAGCTGTTATCTGATAATTTCATTTTCATTATCATTGTTTCTCGTTTTTGTCGGTGTGTCAAATTTCATTTTTGCTATTGCAATTCTCGAAGTTTTCATTCAAACAAATCTTTTATCTTCCTTTTCTCCATTATGTTTGACACTGTAATGCGATGGATATTAAATGCTGTTTGTTTTTTTTTTTTTTTTCGAAAAAAAATTTAAATTAAATTAAATTAATTGATTGATAAATTGAAAAAAAAATATGAAATGTAAAAAATTGATTGCTTAAATTGATTAAATTAATTTTTTTTTTTTTAAAAAAATTAATTATTGATATTTTCACTTTTTTTTCCTCTAACTGTTATTTCTGTTAACTTTTAATTTTCACTTTTTTTTTTGATTTTAATTTAAATCAATCAATCAATCAATCAAAAAGCTTTTCATATTCTCTCCCATCTTCTGAATAATTATTTTGCATCAAATTTTTTTCCATTCTCTTTTTAAAATATAAAATATATTTAATTTTCATGCTTAATTCATCCAATTTAAATTATTTTTTCATCTAATTAAAATTCATCTAATTTAAATTATTTTCATGCTTAATTCATCTAATTTAAATTATTTTTCATCTAATTTAAATTATTTTTTCATCTAATTTAAATTATTTTCATGCTTAATTCATCTAATTTAAATTATTTTCATGCTTAATTCATCTAATTTAAATTATTTTTTCATCTAATTTAAATTATTTTTTCATCTAATTTAAATTATTTTTTCATCTAATTAAAATTCATCTAATTTAAATTATTTTCATGCTTAATTCATCTAATTTAAATTATTTTTTCATCTAATTTAAATTATTTTTTCATCTAATTTAAAATATTTTTTCATCTAATTAAAATTCATCTAATTTTAATTATTTTCATGCTTAATTCATCCAATTTAAATTAATTTACATTTCAGAATTTTGTAAATTACGTATCAGATCAAAGTATTATTTTTCTAATACTTTTTTGCTTTTGGATTATTTTTTTAATCTTTTATATGTCACGTGTTATGGGACCTATTACTGCATTAATTTTAACATACATTGCACATAAATGTGGATTAAAATGTTATCTAAAATTAGGTCAATTTTTATTTGATCATTAAATAAAAAAAAAAAAAAAACTTTAAGCTAATCAGCTAACATTGTAAAATTTTAATTTTTTACTTTTCAGCATTTTAATTTTTTTAATTTTTACTTTTTTTAAAATTTTAATTTTTTACTTTTTTACTTTTATTTTACCTTTTTTTTCTCTTTTTTTCACTTCATATTGCAGTTAAAAAATGAAGAGAAAAAAAAGAAAGCATAAGTAAATTTTAGGTTTAAACTTGCAATTAATTAATTAATTAATTGATTAAGTAAATTTCAAAACTAAACCTGTAATTAATTAATTAATTTTTATTGTTTTAGGTCAATTAGTTTAAAAAAACAGAAAAAAAGAAATTTCTTTTTTTCATCCAAAACTAAAATATTTTTAAATATGTAATATCTCAGATCATTGCATTCTCTATCAAATTGTATTATTAAGTAAACTTGTAATTAATTAATTGATTAAGTAAATTTCAGAACTAAACCTGTAATTAATTAATTAATTTTTATTGTTTTAGGTCAATTAGTTTAAAAAAAACAGAAAGAAAGAATTTCTTTTTTTCATTCAAAACTAAAATATTTTTAAATATGTAATATCTCAGATCATTGCATTCTCTATCAAATTGTATTATTAAGCATAATCTCTTAATTAATAATTAACAAATATAAAGCATAAATTTACTAAATTAAAAAAGAAAGAAATATCTTATCATCGTTATCTCTTATCACTTTTATCTTTTTTAAGGTTCTTTATCAATTTCTTTACTAGCAGGAAAAGTTATGTTTCGACATTTCACATTTATATGCGAAGATTATGCAATTTATTGTAATGATGGTTATCTTATCTTTTCATATTGGCGACATATCAAATTCACTGATCTTTATAAGCAAGAGTTTGTTTTTTTTTTTTTTTTGAAATATTATCTATTCAATTAAGTCTTATTAAGCTTTAATTAGAACTTTAATTAAGCCCAATTAATTTAAAATTTAACAAATTTGTGATTATTATATTTGAAATATTATCTATTCAATTAAGATTTGTTAAACTTTAATTAAGTCTAATTAATTTAGGATTTAACAAATTTGTTGTTATTATTTTTGAATTATTATCTATTCAATTAAGCTTTATGAAACTTTAATTAAGCCTATTTAGTATAGAATTTAACAAATTTGTGATTATTATATTTGATATATTATCTATTCAATTAAGCCTTGTTAAGCCTTAATTAAAACTTTAATTAAGCCTATTTAATAGCCTTGTTAAACTTTAATTAAAACTTTAATTAAGCTTATTCAATTTAAAATTTAACAAATTTGTGATTATTACATTTGAAATATTTTCTATTCAATTAAGCTTTGTTAAACTTTAATTAAAACTTTAATTAAGTCTAATTAATTTAGAATTTAACAAATTTGTGACTATTACGTTAATTAAGCTTACTCAATTTAAAATTTAACAAATTTGTGATTATTATATTTGAAATATTTTCTGTTCAATTAAGCCTTAATAAGCTTAAATTAAGCCTACTCAATTTAGTATTTAACAATTTGTTATTATTATATTTGATATATTATCTATTCAATCAAGTCCCACTAAGCTTTAAATAAAACCTTAATTAAGCTCATTAAATCAAAAATTTAATAAATTAGTGATTATTATGTTTGTAATATTATCCATTCAATTAAGCCCTATTAAGTTCTAATTAAGCTCATTCAATTTATAATTTCACAAATTTATTATTATTATTATTATTGTATTTGCAATGCTACCCACTCAATTAAGCCTTAGTTAAGTTTTAATTAAAGCTTTAATTAAGCTTATTTAATTTAGTATTTAACAAATTTGTGATTATTATATAAACATTTATTTATACAAACATGTATTATATTGTTGCAATTTTAGCAAATGATTATTTACTGATAAACAATGAATGTAATTTCATATTGTAAAAAATTATAACATTCAAATCTCTCTTTCTCTCCCTCTCTCTAAGAAAAAAAAATATACATTTCAAAATTTTCGAATTTAAATTTATATTTTAAAATTTCAGCTTGAAAGGTCGTTTACATTTGATATTAAATGGACTACGTATTCATATATATAATCGTTTGGATGCATATCGAAAATTAAAAAAAGATTCTAAATTTGAAAAACTTTTTATGACAATTTCACAACAACAACAACAAAAACAACAACAAAAACAACAACAAAAACAACAACAACAACAAAAACAACAACAACAACAACAACAACAAAATGATGAAAACATACATTCAAACGACAATATTATTAGTACTGTTAACAAATTGCCTTATAATAATTGTTATTTTAAAAAGTTTATTAATAATTCAATTAAATTACACTATCATTTTTAATATATCTAAGAAAAATTAAATAAGCTATTTATAATTTTACGTGAAATATTACGTAAAATATTTGCGTGAAATATTTTATGATTATAAATGAAATTTTGCGATATTATACAAAGACTAATGTATTATCATATATTTTCATAATGCAAAATTTGTAAATTTAATAATTAAAGATTTTTTAAAAAATTTGAGCTATTTTATTTTTTTGTTTAAACATTTAATGCTTGAAAGAATTTAAAAATCATTTTAAAAAAATTTGTTCAAATTATTTAAGTGAAATTAATTAACTTTCTACTTTTTTTTTTTTTAATAAAATTTTAATCTCTTTTCTTTAACAATCATTTTATAGCATCATGAATGAAATTATTTATAAAAATTTTCAATAAAAATTATTATCAAATAAATTTTTTCAAATAGTAATACAATAATACATATTTAAAAAAAAGTAAATAAATGATTATAGGATAGAGTAAACAAAATTGTGAATTAATCAACAAATAATATAGTAATAAATTAAAAAGTAGAAATTTAAAATTTATTTAATTGATAATTTAATATATTCAAAAAATGATAATTAAAAAATGATAAATTTTTATTATTGAAGAAACGAATGATAAATTTGTGAAAAATTTTTGGACATTTATTGGTACAATACGTATGTCAATTAAAAATATTCGAATATACGTTGGAAATCGTTTGCTACCAACTACACTTGTCATTTGTTCACAGAAAGCATTATGTAAGTTAAATGATAATTTAATTTTATTTTTAAATATTTTATATTTTTTTAAATTCTTTTTAAATTGAATATTTTAATTTGCATATAAATACGTTTAATAATTGTCAAATTTTACGTCATAATAGCACACGTAAGTTAAACAATTAAATAAGTACTTATATGTTCACAGAAAGCATTATGTAAGTTAAATGATAATTTAATTTTATTTTTAAATATTTTATATTTTTAAATTGAATATTTTAATTTCTATATATTAAATTAGTACTTATATGTTCACAGAAAACATTATGTAAGTTAATTGTTAATTTAATTTTACTTTTAAATATTTTATATTTTTAAATTGAATATTTTAATTTCTATATATTAAATAAGTACTTATGTGTTCACAGAAAGCATTATGTAAGCTAACTGATGATTTAATTTTATTTTTAAATATATTTTTTTTTATATTTTTAATTCTTTTTAAATTGAATATTTTAATTTGCATATAAATACGTTTAATACTTGTCAAAATTTACGTGATAATAACGTAAGCACACGTAAGTTATACAATTAAATAAGTACTTGTATCTTTACAGAAAGTATTATGTAAGTTAATTGATAATTTAATTTTATATGAAATATTTTAATTTACATATAATAACGTTTTATACTTGTCAAAATTTACGTGATAATAACGTAAGCACACGTAAGTTATACAATTAAATAAGTACTTACATATTTACACAAAGCATTATGTAAGTTAATTGATAATTTAATTTTATTTTTAAACACTTTTTTTATATTTTTAAATTCTTTTTAAATAGAATAACTTTAATTTGCATATAACTACATTTAATACTTATCAAAATTTACGTGATAATAACGTAAGCACACGTAAGTTAAACAATTAAATAAATACTTATATGTTTACAGAAAGTATTATGTAAGTTAATTGACATTGTTTTGTTAAATTAAAAAATGCAATTGAAAAATTTATAGTTATTGGACGATTGGAACAAATAAATAATACTAAACTTTTGGTATGCTCAATTAATGGTTCAAATTTTTCAATTTCATTAAATACTAACAATGAATATGATTCAACCGATCAACGAAATCTTTGGAAATGTTATAGTGCACCTCGAATAATGGGAAGTGGCTTTAAAGTACTTCAAAATGCTACATTAAAAGCTATTTATCGTAGTAGTATCTTTGGTAATAGCATTAAAATTTCATTTTTAAAATTTAAAAATTTTAAAAATTACCTGCAAATTGATTTAGGAGGTAGGATAATTGCTAGGATTTGAATTGATTTTAATAATTTTAAATTAATAATGAATATTTGATCTAATTTGCATGATGAGACAATTACTTACTAGGATCTGAATTGATTTTAATAATTTTAAATTAATAATGAATATTTGATCTAAATTGATTTGATCTAATTTGCATGATGAGACAATTACTAGGATTTGAATTGATTTTAGTGCTTTTAAATTAATAATGAATAATTGATCTGAATTAATTTGATTTAATTTGCATGATGAGACAATTACTTACTAGGATCTGAATTGATTTTAATAATTTTAAATTAATAATGAATATTTGATCTGAATTAATTTGATTTAATTTGCATGATGAGACAATTACTTACTAGGATCTGAATTGATTTTAATAATTTTAAATTAATAATGAATAATTGATCTGAATTAATTTGATTTAATTTGCATGATGAGACAATTACTTACTAGGATCTGAATTGATTTTAATAATTTTAAATTAATAATGAATATTTGATCTGAATTAATTTGATTTAATTTGCATGATGAGACAATTACTTACTAGGATCTGAATTGATTTTAATAATTTTAAATTAATAATGAATAATTGATCTAGATTGATTTGATCTAATTTGTATGATGAGACAATTACTAGGATTTGAATTGATTTTAGTACTTTTAGGTTAATAATAAATATTTGATCTAAATTGATTTCATTACTAATATTTGATCTAATTTGGTTTTATTACGAATATTCGATCTAATTTGATTTTATTACTAATATCTGATCTATATTGATTTTATTACTAATATTTGATCTTAATTAATTTTTTTACTAATATTTGATCTATATTGATTTTATTACTAATATTTGATCTATATTGATTTTATTACTAATATTTGATCTAAATTGATTTTATTACTAATATTTGACCTAATTGATTTTTTTACTAATATTTGATCTATATTGATTTTATTACTAATATTTGATCTATATTGATTTTATTACTAATATTTGATCTAAATTGATTTTATTACTAATATTTGATCTAAATTGATTTCATTACTAATATTTGATCTATATTGATTTTATTACTAATATTTGATCTGAATTGCATAATAAGACAACCACTAGGAGTTGAATTGATTTTGGTACTTTTAAATTAATAAAGAATATTTGATCTGAATTGATTTTATTACTAATATTTGATCTAAATTGATTTTATTGCTAATATTTGATCTAAATTGATTTTATTGCTAATAGTTGATCTAAATTGATTTGATCCATTTTGCAAGATAAGACAATTACTAGGATTTAAATTGATTTGATTACTTTTAAATTAATTAATTAATTAATTAAGAACATTTGTTCTTTTGATGTTCACTACAAATAGTTTACATTTGGCATTTCAGTTTTAACATTTCTAAAATCAATCGATAATTTCAAGAATTCCTATTTAACTTTTGTTTAAATTTTATAAAAGTTATAGAAACTTTCCTTTTTTTTCCTTAAATTTTTAAATTTAAATGAAAAATTTTAAAATGAAAACAATGTCATCCATCTTATACACATAACAAAATAAATTTTAAAAAAATTTATGTAAATTTAATGTTTTACTTGTTGTTCAATTTTTTTCTTTTTTCTTTTAAGTAACATTAAAGCTTAGATTAAATTGAATCAAATTAAAATGATTAATTTAAAAATGATCAAATTCAGTTAAATGCTATAATTTTAAGATTTTAAAAATTTTTTAAAACTTTCTTTTCATACATTTTTTCAAACAATTTATTCAATTTGAATAGTTTTTATTGCTATTTTATTCAGTATTTGCTGTTAAATTTGAAGACTAAAAAAAAAATAAAAGGAAAAAAATTCGAATTTATCTAAAACAAAGTTAATTAAATTTTACGAAATTACTTCATAAAACGGTTAATTTTTAATTTCCAATTTAGATTCTAATTTAATTAGTCTTTTTTAAATTTCTAATTTAGATTCTAAATTTAATTAGTCTAATTTTTAATTTCTAATTTAGATCTAATTTCTAATTTATATTCCAATTTAATTAGTCTAATCTTTAATTTAGATTTAATTCCTAATTTAGATTCGGATTTAATTAGTCTAATTTTTAATTTCTAATTTAGATTTTAATTTAATTAGTGTAATTTCTAATTTATATTCTAATTTAATTAATCTAATTTTTAATTCCTAATTTAGCTGATTCATCATTGATACCAATTTGTGATTTAAATATTGATTTTGGTGAAAATGTAGCAATTGCATATGGTCCATGGGCAGAAGCATGTCGTTCTGCTTTTGTTAGCTATTTTTTTCCAACTGATTTTACCGATGCTAAATCTGTGTTAGTTTTTAAGTAATAATTTATTCAATTTTATGCTAATTTCATTTGTGAAAAAAAAATTATAGCAAAGCTAATTAATTAGTTTTACATTAACTTATTAATTAATATTTGTTAATTAAATTAATATCTGATATTAAAAATGATATTTTCACATTTCAAACATATAAGTTATTAATTAATATTTATCAATTAAATTAATATTTGATATTAAAAATGATATTTGAACACTTCAAATATATAAGTTATTAATTAATATTTATCAATTAAATTAATATTTGATATTAAAAATGATATTTGAACACCTCAAATATATGTATTATCACAGTACTATATGCTATTTTCCTCTAATTAATTAATTTCACATTAAGTTATCTATTAATATTTATTAATTAAATTAATATTTGATATTAAAAATGATATTTTTATACTTCAAATATATGTCCTATCCTTATCTGCTTAATTCTCTTATCACTTTTATCACTTGAATGATTAATCTATTAGGTATTATCAAACTTATCAAACTTTGATAACATTTTAACTTTAACAATCAAATATTAAAATATTACTTAAATTTAAATTATTCTCAGTAAATTACCGGAAAATAACGATCATAAAATACCACAAAAAATTGATATTACATTGACAATGAATGGTAGAACAACGATTAATTTATGGTTTATGCGAAACGATGAATTGAATACAATGACTGTAATTATCAAAAATGGCTTATCAATAAGTGTAATAATTTAATTTGATAATGTTTATTTGATTATCACTAGCAATGAATGATATTTATCAAACATTTAAAAGTTTAAATTAGATATTAATTAATTAGTCTTTAATTAGGTTGAATTGAAATTAAATATGAAATTAACTGTAATTATATTTATTAAACATTTAAAATTTTAAGTTACACATTAATTAGTAAGGGTTTAATTAGTTTGAATTGAATTTAATCATGAAATTAACTATAATTATATTTATTAAACATTTAAAAGTTTAAGTTAGATATTAATTAGTTAGTCCTTAATTAGTTTGAATTGAAATTAACCATTAAATTAACTATAATTATATTTATCAAACATTTAAAAGTTTAAGTTAGATATTAATTAGTTAGTCTTTAATCAGGTTGAATTGATATTAACTATCAAATTGACTATTTAAATTGAAATTAAGACTTTAATTTGACCTGAAATTATAAATTAACTATGTCAGATTATCAAATATAATTAATTTAATAACTAATTTAATATATTATTTAAAAAAAAATTTTTTTTATTTTATTTTTTGCTTCATAATGATTAAATGCATTCATAGTAAGGTTTTTTTTTTTTTTAAAACAAAAATTTAGCATTGAATGATAAAATAAATCCTTTCATTTTTTTTTTGTTTCAAAATTTTTTAAATTAAATTTTTCACCTATTGACAAGTGAATAATTCTAATAATTAAAATAAGTTTATTTCCATCTTTTTTTTTCATTTTTTTTTCTTTTTGACTTTTACAAATTAAACATAAAATTAAAAAAAATAAAAATAAAAATAAGTTTATTTCCATCTTTTCTTTTTAATATAAGGTATTTAACTAAATAATAATTTATAAATTAAAGCATTTAAATATATGATAATTTATAAATTAAACCATTTAACAAATAAGCATTTAAATAAATAATAATTTATGAATTAAAGCATTTAAATATATAATAATTTATAAATTAAAGCATTTAAATAAATAATAATTTATAATTTATGAATTAAAGCATTTAAATAAATAATAATTTACAATATAAAGCATTTAAATAAATAATAATTTATAAATTAAAGCATTTAAATAAATAATAATTTATAAATTAAAGCATTTAAATAAATAATAATTTATAAAATAAAGCAGTTAACAAATTAAACATTTATAAAATAAAAAAAAAAAATTAAATTATTTATAAATTAAAGATTGAAAAACCATTGGTAACAACCACTGATGATGATGGATATAAAACAAAAATACAATTTAATATGAACGATGTACAATTTCTACTAACTTCTGCTTTTCGAAAATTAATTTCATACGATGAAATGACAGTTCAATGTGATATATTTATACCAAAACAATATGGACAAATTCAAAATTGTCAACTTTTGATAAAAATGAATTGTGTTACAACATGGTGTATATGGGATCATATTGTCTTCATGCAGGTAACTCATTTAAATTTTAAAATTTTTATTTATTTAATTAATTGATTATAAATTTTAAAAAGTTGTTATAGCTTTAAAAAAATTTCAATTAATTGCTATATTAGATTTAAAAGTCACTATTAGTAAAAATTTTTAATTAATTGTTATATTAAATTAAATAGCAAACCATTAGTAATTTTCAATTAATTGTTATAACTTTGAAATTTTTCAATGAATTGCTACAACTTTAAAAAATTTCAAATTAATTGTTATATTAATCATTATATTGTTATTTCAATTAATTGTTATAAAATTGAAAAATTTCAATTAATTGTTATTATAATCATTATATTTATACTTTAAAAATTTGTTATAGCTTTAAAAAATTTCAATTAATTGTTATAATTTTAAAAAAATTATTTATTAATTATTATTATATTTGTATTTCAATTAATTGTTATAAATTAAAAAATTTCAATTAATTATAATTAAAATTGTTATAATTATTTATTTCAATTAATTATTATATTAAATTAAATGTTATATTTAATTAATTAATTTTGATATTAAATTAAATGTTATATTAATAATTGATTTTGAATTATTTATTATAACTTTAAAAATTTTCAATTAATTGTTATATTAATCGTTATATTTGTATTCTAATTAATTGCTATAATTTAAAAAATTTCAATTAATTGCTATATTAATCGTTATATTTATATTTTAATTAATTATTATAACTCTAAAAAAAATTCAATTAATTTTCATTTTAACTTTAAAAAATTTGATTTCATTTAAATTAGTATTGCTATCTTATATATTTATTATAATAATAATAAATATTTCAGGATTTTGTAAATGAAATTTCATCGTATTATACCGAAGATTTGGCACAATTTGTGCCACAAATTTGGAATTGTCAAATTGAATTTACAAATGCAAAATTCATTTTTGTTGTGAATGATAAAAATTGGGTGGATGCAAGGTATATTATCATTAATTAATTAATTAATTAATTAGTTAATTAGTTACCTGTAAAAAAAGTATTAGTCGTGTTAATAGCTAATATTACTGAATATTCTGATAAAGAGAAATTCACACTATTCCATTTTAAAAAATATTATTTATTAAAGAAATTTTAAATTGATAAAAATTGGGTGGATGCAAGGTATATCATCTTTAATTAATTAATTAATTAATTACCTGTAAAAAAAAACTAATAGTAGTGTTTATAGCTAATACTACTGAATGTTCTGATAAAGAGAAATTTATACTATTCAATTTTAAAAAATATTATTTATTAAAGAAATTTTAAATTGAAAAAAATTGAGTGGATACAAGGTATATCATCATTAATTAATTAATTAATTAGTTAATTAGTTACCTGTAAAAAAAAGTATTAGTAGTGTTAATAGCTAATATTACTGAATGTTCTGATAAAGAGAAATTCATAATATTCCATTTTAAAAAATATTATTTATTAAAGAAATTTTAAATTTAATTATCAAATATGGTAAACAATTAAATTTGTTTAATAGCGTAGTTTTTGAATTGTAAAAGTTTACGTAAAAATTTCAAATTTCAAAATTATTTTTTCTTTTCTTTCTTCCTTCCCTCTCTCTCTCTCTTTCTTCCTCTCTCTCCTTCTGCTGTCTCTCCCTCTCTCTCTCTGAATTATATTAAAGTATTAATTAACAAATATTAGTTAGAATATATTTAGTATTTAAACTTATGCACATTAGCTTAATAAATATTCCAATTTTAGCATTTTGAAATTTTAATTACATTTTTTAAATCTTTCAAAACTATCATTAGCTTATTTTAATAATAATTTCCAATTTGTTTTTTCCTTTTTTTTATTTCAATTATTTTCAAAATTAACAAATTTAAAAAAACAAAAATTTAATTTAAATAAATAATTTAGCAATCCATCAAGTAATTTCTTGATTGCTTAACAAATATATTCCTCTATAAATTTTCCAATTTTAGCATTTTGAAAATTAAATTATATTTTTTAAATCTTACAAAAATACTAAATCTTACTTTGAAAATAATTTCCTCAATAAATTTTCCAATTTTAGCATTTTGAAAATTAAATTATATTACATAAACTTTGAAAATACTATTTCTTTTTAAAATAATTCCTCTATTAATTTTCCAATTTTAGCATTTTGAAAATTAAATTATATTTTTCAAATCTTACAAAAATACTATATCTTACTTTGAAAATAATTTTTTTTTTGTTATTTCTTTTTTTTTATTTCAATTATTTTCAAAATTAAAAAAAATTTAAAAATTAAAATTTAATTTAAATAAACAATTTAGCAATCCATCAAGTAATTTCTTGATTGCACTTTTTGCGAAACAATTTACAATCAGTTGCAATTTCAATAAAACTGATTTCTGTCCCCAAATTTGTCATTGTAATACGGAAATGGTTGCAAGTGAATCGGTTGCAATTAAATTTCACATACCACAACGAAGTACCTTATCACCAGTAGTACATACACTTTATGATAATTCATTTCATTTTATCAAATATTCAACTATTAATGTATCAACAACAAATTTTGATTTTGATACGGTAAATTATTTATCAAATTATCAAAATTCTTTTTTTAATTACAAATTTGTTGTTATTATTGTTTTAGGAATTATTTCTTTTAATAATTTGTAATTTAATTTAATTATTTTGAATATCTTTTAAAATTTTTACTGGAAATTTTATTATTATTAAATTATTTATTTTGAAACAATAGCATTGGAAAAATTTACTGGAATCTTTTAAAAATCTTATCTTATCTTTAAAGGAAACTTATCTTTTAAAATTTTTACTAGAAATTTTATTATTATTTAGAAGTTATTCGTTTTTTATAACTTATAACTTATTTTTATAACTTATATTCGTTTTCATAACTTTTTATAACTTCAATTTAATTATTTCAAACGGTATCATTTAATGAATTTTCTAATTACAAAATTTTAATATTATTATTATTATTTAAAATTTATTCGTTCTTCTAACTTATAACTTAATTTTACAAAATTTTATTATTATTTAGAAATAATTCGTTCTTCTAACTTATAACTCAATTGAATTATTTCAAACAATATTATTGTATGAATTATTTTTAAATATCTTTAAAAATTTTACAATTCTACTAGCAGTATTTTTTAGAATAATTTAGATTATACTTCTTTTTTTTTTCATTTATATAACAAATTTTCTTTTTTCAAGAAAATAAATTATACTTTATATTTAGTAAATGTAATTTAAAATTTAAAAAAATTATCAAAATAATTTGATAAAAATTAGAATACAATCTAAAAAATTATATCTTTTTTCAGGAAAAACAAAATTTTACTTTATTCTTTTATTAAAATTTTTTTTTTTGAAAAATTTTTCAAAATAAATTTTAATTTTTTTTTTTTTTTTTTTAGAATTGGTTAGAATTTTTACGTACACAGCAAATTACATTCACTTTTAATTATACGTGGCATCCCATATATCTTCCGTATAAAAGTGATTTACCGTTACGGATTAAACCGATTGCAAATCAACAATATCCGGCACATCCGTTTGAGTTAGAACCTGATTCTGCACAAATTAAAGTAAACACTATAAACATAATCATAAAATTTAAATATTTTAATGTAATTTTATAATTTTAAAAAATGTGAAAGTATTAAAAAAAAAAAAATTATTTTAGATTGTAATTCAACCACCGGAAATATTCATTTCCGGTTTTGCTTTATGGATTGTCAAAAATTACATCAACGATTACTTTGGTTCATATAGTCAGGTTAAGTTCAACAAAGTTTTTTCTTTTCCTGAAATAAATTTTATTTTCATATTTTAAATTTGTGTAAAATTAATTAATTAATAATTTTTTTTAAATAAACTTTATTTTCATGTTTTAAAATTAAATAATTAATAATATTACTTTAAGAAATTAAAGTAAAATTAAGTAAAAAATAATATATTTTGAAAGACAAGAAAAAAAAACTTTAATTGATGGAATAAATATGATAAATTGGAAAAAAATTAATACTTTTTCAGTTAATTTTAATTAAATTTTAATTTTTCAATTTCTGTTATTTGGTAAATAAGTAATGAATTGCTATTTAATTAATAAATAATTTATTTCAAATTTGAATTTAATTACAGCAACAATCAGATATGGATTCTTATAATGCACATGCATTGCTTTCCCGAAGACTTTACGGACACGTAAAACACGAAATTGAAAAATATCGGCCATTGGATATGAAATTAAGTATTCAATTTCAGGATGCTCATGGGCACTGTCTTATTCATACAATTAAAACAACGGGTAAAAATCCGGGTAATTCTTTTCTTCTTTAAAAAACAATTTTGTAATTGTTGTAAAAAAATTTTCATTTTCATTTCAATATTTAATATTTTTTATTTTTAGTAATTTTACTAATTTACTAATTTTTTCGTCGTTTTTTTTTTTTTTTTAATTTCAATATTCAATTTAATTTAGTGTAATTTTAGTAATTTTACTAATTTACTAATTTTCCCCATCGTTTTTTATTTTTAATTCAATATTTAATATTTTTTAATTTTACTAATTTACTAAGTTTTCCTCATCTTTTTTTATTTTAAATTTCAATATTTAATTTAATTTTTTTTTCAATTTAGATATTTGTCCAACAATGAAAATTGACATTATGGTTGTAGAAATAGTACGAAAAATTCGTGATTTACGATTTCAGGTTAGTAATTTTAATTCAGAAATTATTTAAAAAAAAAAAAAATGGAATTTTAGTTTCTTTTTAATATTTATATTAATTTCTGAATGGATTTATTTGTAAAAAAAAAGAAAATTTTTGCTAAATTGTATATTTTTTAATTGAAAACAAAATATTTAAAAAATTTTCAATTGCTTAAAAAATTTTATTAAAATTATATTTCATTAATAAATTATTTTTAAATTTTATAAACCTTTTATTAAATTGCATATAAAATATCAATAATTATTGAATTTATCATTTTATTATTTTTTTTTAATTAATTTTAAATTTATTACTTTTTAATAAATTACACCAAAAAGTATCAATGCTTTTTGGTTTTACCATTTTATTATTTTATCACAAAAAATGAAATTTTAATAACTTTTTTAAATAAAAAAAAAAAAAGTTTTTAGATTTTTATTTCTGGATTGCAAATATTTTTCCGGAAATCTGAATCAATCAGGAATGTTCAAGATGGTCATTTATCGATTGATCAAATTGCCATACGGATGAATGCATTTTCATCTGAATTAAATATTCCATGGGATGCTGGTGCTGTTGAATATGCATGTGGATGGGAAATAATTATAGGTCAAATTGTAACTAAAATTGATCCAATACAAGTAAATATTAAGTAATTGAATCTCAAAAATTATAAACAAGTAATTAATTTCAATTTTAATTATGAATTTTTAAATGTAAAAACTTTTTAAAGCGATAAATTCAATTAATTCATTTTTAAATTTCGTTTTAATTTAGTAACTTTTGTGTCTAAGAAATAAGAAATTAGTAATTAAGAAATGATAAATTAAATTATAATAAATAAAAAAACAAGTAAATATTAAGTAATTGAATCTCAAACATTATAAACAAGTAATTAATTTCAATTTTAATTATTAATTTTTAAATGTAAAAATTTTTTAAAGCGATAAATTCAATTAATTCATTTTTAAATTTCGTTTTAATTTAGTAACTTTTGTGATTAAGAAATAGAAAGCCAGTAATTAAGAAATGATAAATTAAATTATAATAAATAGAAAAAAACAAATAAATAATTAAATTCGATTTATTGATCAATTTTTAAATGTGAAAATTTTTTAGAATAATAAATTCAATTAATTCATTCTCAAATTTCGTTTTAATTTAATAAACTTTTGTAATAAGTTAACAAATAAAAAAATCAGTAATTGAGAAATTATAACTTAAATTATAAGAAACAGAAATGTTTGCAAAAAAATAAATAATTAATTTCAATTTAATTATCAGTTTTCAAATGTAAATTTTTTTTAGAATAATCAATTCTATTAATTCATTTTTAAATTTCTTTTTAATTTAATAAATTCAAAATCAAAATTTTTAATTTTTTGTGTTAACAAAAAACTCAGTAATTACAAAATGATAAATTAAATTATAATAAACAAAAATATTTTATATTCTATTTGAAAAGCTTACCTTTACAGCATAAATTTTCAATATTTAAATAAATAAATTTTTTTTTAAATTATATTTTTAAATTTTAAAATTAAAAATATTTTGTATTGCAGTTAATTTGTATTGCACAAATGTTGGAAAGTTTTTTGCTATTAATTACAGCAATTGACGAAGAACTTTTAATTCCACAAATGTTAATTTTTCATAATTTTTATATTTCATTTATTAATTTTATTTTTTTCTCATATTATTCCATTTGAATTCATTTTTTTTTTCTAATAAAAAATAAAATAAAACAAAATTTTAAAGAAATTAACGATAGAATTTTTTTAAAAAAGTCACAAAAACTTTTAGTGATGAACTTTTAAAAATAAAATTTCATCGAATTGTCATTTCTAATATTATAATATTAGAAATAGATTTAATTATATAAAAAAAATTTAATTCTTGAAATTTTTACAATATTCGTTGAATAATAATTTGTTATTTATTTCTAATATTATAAATTTGATTTTAATCTTGAAATTTAAAATGCCAGTTAAATAATAAAATGCTATTTATTTCTAATATTACAATATTATTACAGATTTACAGATTTATTATTATGATAAATTTAAATTTATTCATGAAATTTAAAATATTAGTTGAATAATAATTTGTTATTTATTTCTAATATTATTACAGATCTAATTATATAAATTTATTTTTATTCCTGAAAATTAAAATACCAGTAAAATACCAGTTGAATAATATTTAGTTATTTATTTCTGATACTATAATATTATTACAGATTTACAGATTTAATACTATAAATTTATTTTTATTCCTGAAAATTAAAATACCAGTTGAATAATATTTAGTTATTTATTTCTGATATTATAATATTATTACAGATTTACAGATTTATTATTATGACAAATTTAAATTTATTCATGAAATTTAAAATATTAGTTGAATAATAATTTGTTATTTATTTCTAATATTATAATATTATTACAGATCTAATTATATAAATTTATTTTTATTCCTGAAAATTAAAATACCAGTAAAATACCAGTTGAATAATATTTAGTTATTTATTTCTGATACTATAATATTATTACAGATTTACAGATTTAATACTATAAATTTATTTTTAATCCTGAAAATTAAAATACCAGTTGAATAATATTTAGTTATTTATTTCTGATATTATAATATTATTGCAGATTTACAGATTTATTATTATGATAAATTTAAATTTATTCATGAAATTTAAAATATTAGTTGAATAATAATTTGTTATTTATTTCTGATATTATAATATTTTTACACATTTAATATTATAAATTTAATTTTATTCCTGAAATTTAAAATATCAGTTAAATAATTATTAGTTATTTATTTCTAATATTATAATATCATTACAAATTTACAGATTTAATATTATAAATTTAATTTTATTCATGAAATTCACAAAATCAGCTGAATAATAATTTGTCATTTATTTTTAAGATTATAATACTATTATCATACATTTAATTTTATTCTTGAAATTTAAAATATTAGTTAAATAATAATTTCTTATTTATTAATATTATAAAAAATTTTACTGATATTATATTTATTGATATTATGAAAAAAAAATTATAAAAAGTAATCGAAATGCTAAAATATCTGAGCTAAATTTTATAATAAATATGAAATCTTGAAAATATCTCAATAACTTAAAATGAATTTCAATTAAATTATTTAAAAAAAAAAATAAATAAATCATATTAAATCATTATTAAATATTGATTTTAATCTATTAATAATTTTTTGAAATAAAAAATATTTTAAATTCTTTTTAATTATTTTCATACAAAATGTTTACACACAACAAAAGTTGCAAAGAGCTAATTAATTAGTTAATTAATTAATTAATCATTTTTAGTCTTCTGTATGATCTCTCCCGGCACTGTCATTAAAAAATTACTGTTAATCAATTTAATTTAAAGTGCTTTTTTTTTGTTGTTTTTAATTTCAGGTATGATATTTGTCAACATATGAATGATGTGCGCACTTGTCCAATTTCAAATCTTCAATTGATTGATTTGGAAAATCGCGCCCAGAATTGCGAACGAGCTAAAAATGTTCAGTTTTTTTCTGCCTTTTTTTATATATATATATTAAATTTTTAAATTTTAGATATTTAAATTTTGAAAATTTTAAATAAATTTATTTGTTGCTTACATTTAAGCATGAAAATGCTTAAAGAGATCGAATTTTTTGATCAAATGATTTCATATAAATTGACTAATAATTAATTTTGAAATTTATTTCAATGTTTATTGTAAAATTGAAATGCTATCAGTATTATATATTATAACTTTAAAAATGAATTTCATAAAGACATTTTAAATTTAAAATAAATAATAATAAGAGCAAATTAAAATTATTACTTTTGAAATAAAATTTAGTAATATAAATTTAAAATATAATTTGAATAAAATTTTTTCAAATTTTCATTTGAATTATTTTAATAAAATTGCAAAAATATAATAAAAATAAATGGAAAAAAAAATTAATTAATTTGAAATTTATTTCAATGTTTATTGCAAAATTTTAAATGCTATCAGTATTAAATACTATAACTTTAAAATTGAATTTTATAAAGACATTTTAAATTTGAAATAATGATAAGAGCAAATTAAAATTATTATTTTTGAATTAAAATTTAGTAATATAAATTTAAAATATAATTTTAGTAAAATTTTTTCAAATTTTCATTTGAATTATTTTAATAAAATCGCAAAAATATAATAAAAATAAAAGGAAAAAAATTAATTAATTAATTTTTTTTTAGTTAAAATATATTTTATTTCGTGCTAGCATTGATTTGATTAATATTATTATAATGGAAGATTTGGCAATGATATGTATATCAATGGAACCGTGGCGCATATGTACCTGTAACTGTCATGAGTTATCCTTTTGCGCCAGCTTTTTATTTGGTATACTTCAGGTGATAAATATCTATTTTATCACTAAAAATTATCAAATTTTAATCAGTAATCAAAATATTTGTTATATAATTTCTTTTTCTTAATGAAATTTTTATAATTTTGAAAAAAATTAATCGTTTTTTTCCGTTCAAGTGAAAAATATCCATTTTATCATTAAAAATTATCAAATTTTAATCAGTAATCAAAATTTTTTATACAATTTCAAGTGATAAATAATCCTTTTAAGTGATAAATAAAATATCATTAAAAATTATCAAATTTTAATCAGTAATCAAAATATTTGTTATATAATTTCTTTTTTTTTTTTCGTTTTTTTCTTCAAGTGATAAATATTTTTGTAATCAAAATATTTGTAAAAAATTAAACATCTAATCGAAATATTTTTTTTAAATCTTTTTCATAGTGTGATAAATAAAATAGTCGCTTCTTTGCTTTCAAGTGATAAATATCCATTTTATCATTAAAAATTATCAAATTTTAATCAGTAATCAAAATATTTGTTAAATAATTCTTATTTCTTTTTTTTTCTTAAACATAAAATTTTTGTAATTTTGTAAAAAATGTTTTGGTAATTTTAATTACTAATCGAAATATTTGTCATTTACAATAAACATAAAAATCGTTTTTTTCTTTCAAGTGATAAATATCCATTTTATCACTAAAAATTATCAAATTTTAATCAGTAATCAAAATATTTGTTATACAGTTTTTTTTCTTTTTTTCCTAAGTATAAAATTTTTGTAATTTTTTAAAAAATTAATCGTTTTTTTTTCTTTCAAGTGATAAATATCCATTTTATCATTAAAAATTATCAAATTTTAATCAGTAATCAAAATATTTGTTAAATAATTCTTATTTCTTTTTTTTTTCTTAAACATAAAATTTTTATAATTTTGTAAAAAATGTTTTGAATATTTTAATTAATAATCAAAATATTTGTCATTTAATTCTTTTTCCATAAACATAAAAATTTAATAATTTTTTAAATAATTAATCGTTTTTTTTCTTTCAAGTGATAAATATCCATTTTATCATTAAAAATTATCAAATTTTAATCAGTAATCAAAATATTTGTTATACAGTTTTTTTTCTTTTTTTCCTAAGTATAAAATTTTTGTAATTTTTTAAAAAATTAATCGTTTTTTTTTCTTTCAAGTGATAAATATCCATTTTATCATTAAAAATTATCAAATTTTAATCAGTAATCAAAATATTTGTTAAATGATTCTTATTTCTTTTTTTTTTCTTAAACATAAAATTTTTATAATTTTGTAAAAAATTAATCGTTTTTTTTATTTCAAATGATAAATATTCATTTTATCATTAAAAATTATCAAATTTTAATCAGTAATCGAAATATTTGTTATATAATTTCTTTTTCTTAATAAAATTTTTATAATTTTTTTTTTCAGTTAGATATTAAACAATTTATCAAATACTCATTGTACAATGATAATGATAATAAATGGCTTGAATGTGGATCAATTCATTTTCAAGATATCGAATTTGAAATTCGATTACCATTTGCATCTAAAAATTTATATCTTATAAATGAACGAAAAAAATTTCTAAAAATGCATGATGAATATACGAAACGGTTTTGATTTAAACAATTTAATCTAATATTAATTAAATTTGAATTTAAATGAAATGAGAAAAAATTAAAATTTCAAATTTTGATAAAATATAAAAATGCTGAAAATAATTTTTTTTCATTTCTTTTTTTTTCACTTTTAATTGATCTTTAATCTTTAATCTTTGTTAGTTATTTTTTTTTTAAAAAAAAATTTTTTCATCAAAATTTACTAATTCTTCTTGATTAATGTCTAGAAAAAATAATTTTATTTGTTTAACTAGCAGAAAAATTATAATACTTATAAACAAATTGCGAACTTTGTTTTTGTTTTTTGTTTTTTTTTTTTAATTACAATTAAAATTTAATTATAATTAAAATTTGCTATGCTTCCTAACTTTGCTTTGCATTTTACTAACTTTTTTTTTTTAAAATTTGTTTGAAATATTTGTGTAATCTTTTAGATTATATTTTTTATGGTTAAATGAAACTAAATGTGGTTGTTATGGAAGTTTTGCATTTTTTGGCGAAGATGATTTAAGGTAAGAATAAAAAGTTTTTATTTTTCTTTTTTAATTTTAAAAATATGACTTAACTATTTATAATAATTTTATATATGCAAATTTAAAATTAATCAAAAAAGAAAAAAGTTGATTGATGATTTATTAATTAATTATTTATTGTATGAATAATACAATTATTCGTTATCAGTATGTTTGGTGATTAGCTAATCATTTGATAAATGGTATCATCGATGATCTGAAAAGTTACAAATTAGCTAATCATTTGATAAATGGTATCATCGATGATCTGAAAAGTTACAAATTAGCTAATCATTTGATAAATGGTATCATCGATGATCTGAAAAGTTACAAATTAGCTAATCATTTGATAAATGATATCATCGATGATCTGAAAAGTTAGATTAATAGTAATAAAAAAAAAAACAAAATCTTCACATATATATTTCAAAAATCATTTTGATAACTGTTTCACTTATTTAATTTCATTTACTGAAATAATTTGATAAAGTAATTTTCATTTATTGATTTAATTGATAAAAAAAAATTTCATTTATTGGAATAATTTGATAATGAAATTTCATTTATTGATTTAATTGATAAAAAAAAAATTTCATTTACTGAAATAATTTGATAAAGTAATTTTCATTTATTGATTTAATTGATAAAAAAAAATTTTCATTTATTGAAATAATTTTGATAATAAAAATTTTTTACTTTTATTATTTATGTCCTATATTTTGTTTTGGATGAAAAAATTAATAACATTTTAGGCTTTATTTATTTTTTTTTTTTTAAATTTGATTGCTTAATTTGTGCATTTATTTAAATTTTAATTTTTTCATTGATAAAACATTTGGTAAACCATTCAAAAAATTTATCAATTAATTTTATCAGATTTACTCTAAATGATTTTCCCTTTTTTTTTTTTTTTTTTTTTGAAAATACTTAAAATATTTTTTTTTTTACAGTGGTTGCATTTTTATGGCTGATTTTATGCAAAAACTTACACAATCACAAATTAATAATGAACCTAAGCAACCTGGTTTTGGTCAAAGTATCATAGAACCATCAACAAAGTATGTTTAAAAATTTTTATCAAAACTACTTTCATTTGTTTACAAATCAATTTTGAATTTGTTTACAATCGTTCCAATTGTTTACAAATCAATTTTGAATTTGTCTACAATCATTCCAATTGCTTATAAATTAATTTTGAGTTTATTTACAATTCTTTCAATTGTTTAAATTCAATATTCAATTTATTTACAATCTTTGCAAATTATTTATAATTCAATTTTGAATTTGTTTACAATCGTTCCAATTACTTATAATTCAATTTCGAATTTGTTTACAATCGTTCCAATTGTTTATAATTCAATTTTGAATTTGTTTACAATCGTTCCAATTGTTTACAATTCAATTTTGAATTTGTTTACAATCGTTCCAACTGTTTATAATTCAATATTCAATTTATTTACAATCGTTCCAACTGTTTACAATTCAATTTTGAATTTTTATATAATTCCTTTTCCATTCTTTTTTTTAAAGGTTATTTGAAAACAACGATTTAAACATTATTAATTTTTCCAACGAACATAAGGTATTATCATTTTTTTTTCAATTTTAAATTAAATTATAAAATTATAATAATACTTAAGTTTAGCTTTTAGCGTTCTAAAACATTTTTAGCAGAATATGATAAGAAATAAATAAATAAAAATTAATCAATATTAGTGATTAGAGATAACAATGATTAAAATGATTAAAAAGATTAGAGATGATAATAATTAAAATGATTGAAAAGATTAGAGATAACAATGATAACAATATTTATAAAAAAAAAAAAAAAATGAAATAGAATGAACCAAAATTGATTTGCTTAAATTACTTATAATCTAATCAAACAAAAATGAATGAAAACATTGACTATCCTTTGATCTATGTTTTATGATCATTATCAGGTCATAAGGTCAAAAAGTCAAAAGGTCATTAAACTTTGTATGAACGAAAAATTTCATTTTTCCTCCATTACTTCTCAATTTTTCTACTATTAAGTGCTCTGAATTTTAGAATACCATGAATTAATTTGCATAATAATAAAGTTTTACTTTTAAATTAAATTGAATTTTTTAAAGTTAACTTTTGTTTCTTTCAGTATTGACTAGATTAAAATTTAAAATTCCATTTTTTTTTTTTTTTTTAGAAATTAGGGACAGCAATTTGTCCAAGCAGTTCGGATACTTATACAGAAATGACTAAGTCTAAGTGCGCTTCTGGTACACTTCTCGATATTTATCATAATTTTTTAAATATATATCAAATACAGTTCAAAAATAGCACTGCGACAAATGCATCCAATCAATTTAAATTGGTAAATTACCGCCTTTCACATTAATTAGCATAGCAAATTTGATGATAATAATGATAAGCGCAAAAGTCAAAGCTTCTAATTTAATAATTTTGCTGATAATATGATTTAAATTTAAATTGGTAAATTACCGCCTTTCACATTAATTAGCATAGCAAATTTGATGATAATAATGATAAGCGCAAAAGTCAAAGCTTCTAATTTAATAATTTTGCTGATAATATGATTTAAATTTAAATTGGTAAATTACCGCCTTTCACATTAATTAGCATAGCAAATTTGATGATAATAATGATAAGCGCAAAAGTCAAAGCTTCTAATTTAATAATTTTGCTGATAATATGATTTAAATTTAAATTGGTAAATTATCGCCTTCACATTAATTAGCATAGCAAATTTGATGATAATAATGATAAGCGCAAAAGTCAAAGCTTCTAATTTAATAATTTTACTGATAATATGATTTAAATTTAAATTGGTAAATTACCGCCTTTCACATTAATTAGCATAGCAAATTTGACGATAATGATGATAAGCGCAAAAGTTAAAACTTTTAATTCAGTAATTTTACTGATAATGTAATCTAATTATCTAAAAATGTTCTAATTTAATAATTTTACTGATAATATGATCTAATTATCTAAAAATTTTCTAATTAAATAATTTTGCTGATAATATGATTTAAATTGGTAAATTACCGCCTTTGACATTAATTAGCGCAAAAGTTAAAACTTTTAATTCAGTAATTTTACTGATAATATAATCTAATTATCTAAAAATGTTCTAATTTAATAATTTTACTGATAATATGATCTAATTGTCTAAAAATTTTCTAATTAAATAATTTTGCTGATAAAATGATTTAAATTTAAATTATTAAATTACCGCCTTCACATTAATTAGCATAGCAAATTTGATAATAATATAATAATGATAAGCGCAAAAATCAAAGTTTTTAATTTTAGAATTTTACTGATAACGTAATCATTTATCTTAAAATTTTTCTCATTTAATAATTTTACTGATAATATGATCTAATAATCCAAAAATGCACTATTTTGATACTTTTACTGATAATATAATCTAATTAACTAAGAGTTAAAAAGAAAAAAAAAGCAGTAGTGGAATAAAAAACTTAAATACTAAAAAATCATTAAATATTTATATTAAAACAAAATGCATTTCAAATATTTTTAATTTTCATTCTTTCCATAAATTATTAATTGCAACATTAATATCTTATATGATCAACAATTTGTTCAATTAATTAATTACTAATTAATATTTAATAAAATATTTTATTAAATATTTTGTGATAAGTAATTTTTTATTAAGTAATATTTATTTGAAAATATTTATAGATTCGAAATGGTATTAATAATTTACATTTAATTGATACAAAATTAGAAAATAAAAGTAAGGAGAATAATAATTCACCAAAAGAAGAAATGTCACAATCAATATCGCATCATTCTCGAAAAATGCAAATGAGTTCATCGTATAATCAACGACCTTTGAACTGGGGCATTGACCCCAAAGTTATTTATGGTTGGGGTAATATTTCTTCAATAACAAAGGTCATTCATTCATTCATTTGTTTTTCTTATTTTTTTCCTTTTGATAAATTTAATTTTTGTTTGAAAATATTTATTAAATTTTTGAATTGAAATATAAACAAATAATTTTAATGTTTTTTTTTAAAGTTTTACTTACATTCATATCAGATTTTTCAAATTAAAATTATCAAATTAAATGTTAAATTAAAAAAAAAAATTAAATATCAAATTTTTGCGGAATACTTTTAGTTTTTTACATATTTTATTGCAATTAATTTGAATACTTTGCATTATTACTAATTATTATTAACTAATACGATTAATATTTTATAAATTTTTAATTGAAATATTTTAGTTAAATACTTAATAGAATATTTGCTAGTGACAAATAAATTTCATTGTTTATAATATTTATTAAATTTTTTAAATTGAAATATAAGCAAAAAATTTTAATGTTTTTTTTTTTGAATTTTACTAGAATATACTTTTTTATATCAAATTTTTGTAGAATACTTTTTTTTTTAAATGTTTTATTACTATTTGTTGAATACTTTGCATTATTACTAATTTTTGTTAACTTTACTATTATTATTGTATTATTTTTTAATTAAAATATTTTAATTAATATTTAATAGAATATTTGTTAGTATTACTTAGTGATAAGTAATTTTTATTGAATAATGTTTATTCAAATATTTTTAGGTTATCATATAATTATTAATTATTGTTCACTATTACAGTTAATTATTGCTATTATTAAAATATTTACTAGTAAATTCAAATTATTTATTTAGTTAATATTCAACAAAATACCTGTTAGTATTACTTAGTGATAAGTAATTTTCATTGAGTAATGTTTATTTAAAATTTTATTTAGAAAAAGTAATGTTTATTGTTTGTTTAAAATAATATTTGTAGGTTATTGTATAAAATTATTAAAGTATTTACCAGTAAATTAAAATTATTTATTGTCGTCGTATATTTTTTTTTAATTATTTTAATTAATATTTAATAAAGTACTTATTAGCATTACTTAATGATAAGTAATTTTTATTGAGTAATGTTTATTTAAAATTTTATTTAGAAAAAGTAATGTTTATTGTTTATTTAAAATAATGTTTGTAGGTTATTGTACAATTATTAATTATTATTAACTATTATAATTAATTATTATTATTAAAGTATTTACTAGTAAATTAAAATTATTTATTATCTCATATATTTTTCTTTAATTATTTTAATTAATATTTAATAAAGTACTTGTTAGCATTACTTAGTGATAAGTAATTTTTATTGAGTAATGTTTATTTAATATTTTATTTAGAAAAAGTAATGTTTATTGTTTATTTAAAATAATATTTGTAGGTTATTGTATAATTACTAATTATTATTATTAAAGTATTTACTAGTAAATTAAAATTATTTATTATCGTCATATATTTTTCTTTAAATATTTTAATTAATTTTAATAAAATACTTCTTAGTATTGCTTAGTGATAAATAATTTTTATTGAGTAATGTTTATTTAAAATTTTTATTTAGAAAAATTAATGTTTATTGTTTATTTAAAATAATATTTGTAGGTTATTGTATAACTATTGATTATTATTAACTATTATAATTAATTATTATTAAAGTATTTACTAGTAAATTAAAATTATTTAATTACTTTTTAAAATAGATCTTTCTTACACCACTAAGTATCGAAGTAATCCAACGACTTACGGAACGAGCGGAAATGATTTTAACAGCGCTTAATCCAATTTCAATAATACAACATACCTATGCTTTATGTGCTTTCAAATGTCATAAACAACCAATTAATGAGAAAAATAATCTTTTCATTCAAGGTAAATTAACTTTTTATTTATTTTCAAAAAAAATTACTATTTAAAAGTTTTAATTTTAATTTTAAACTTTAAATTTATTTCTTTCATTTCAAATACTTGATATTTTAACTATGGCTAAAGTTTACTTTTTACTTATTTAACTTACTATACAACCAAAGTAAATTAACTTTTTATTTATTTTCAAAAAAAATACTATTTAAAAGTTTTTATTTTAATTTTAGTTTTTTTCAATTTTAATTTTAAACTTTAAATTTATTTCTTTCATTTCAATTATTTGATATTTTAACTATGGCTAAAGTTTACTTTTTACTTATTTAACTTACTATACAACCAAGGTAAATTAACTTTTTATTTATTTTCAAAAAAATACTATTTAAAAGTTTTTATTTTAATTTTAGTTTTTTTTCAATTTTAATTTTAAACTTTAAATTTATTTCTTTCATTTCAATTATTTGATATTTTAACTATGGCTAAAGTTTACTTTTTACTTATTTAACTTACTATACAACCAAGGTAAATTAACTTTTTATTTATTTTCAAAAAAAAATTACTATTTAAAAGTTTTAATTTCAATTTTAAATTTTAAATTTATTGCTTTCATTTCAATTATTTGATATTTTAACTATGGCTAAAGTTTACTTTTTACTTATTTAACTTACTATATCAATCAAGTACTGATATATAATTAACAGTAAATGTATTTTAGATTCATTATTACCTGAAGTAAATGCGCATTTTGGTTTACCACCTGTTTACATAACATTTTTCCAAGGAGCTCGTATTGATGATGAATTGCTAAGAAATAATGCAAATAAGGACAATTGCGCCCGCTCTACCAAAATGCATTGTACAGTTACGATGATTTATGGCCGAGAATGCTATTTAAATGTTTTCACAAATAATCAAAATGTAGGATTGATAAGTTAATTTAATTTATTTTTATTTCATTTAAAAAAAAATTTTTTTTCTTCCAAAAAAAAAAAAGAAAAGAAATTTAAACTGAACGAATTACTTTTATTTGTTACTATTATTGTTCAAATGATTTTGTTTAAAATTTATTTTCTTATTTACTGTTTATTTTTTTTTAAAAAAAAAGTTTACTTCTAGTTTACTTTTTTTTTAAAAAAAGAAAGTAAACAATAATATTAATAAAATAACAATTAAAATGATTATACAATGATAGAAAAAGATAAATGTTTTTGAAATTTAATTTTTTTTTTTAAAAAAATAAATTATAGAATATGCAAATGATATGCTTTGATACATATACACTTTATCATGCGCAATTTGCTAAAATTGTTTATACACGAGAAAAAAAACGATTTATGGATAATTGGAAAACAAATTTTTTAACAAATTGGGACAAATTAGATTTATCAAAACGTTTACGACATAGTAAATTAATCATTCTTAGTGGTAAATTATTTTCTTATCAATTAATTTTTGTTTTTTTTAATTTTTCATTTCTTTTTCTAAAAGAGATATTTACATGTACATTTAAAGAAAAGTTAAAAAATTTTTAGTTTTACTTTTTTTGAAAAAAAAAAAAAATTTTGTTGTTTTTGAAAATGTCGTGTAAATGGCGGAAAGCATAGAATTGAAAAACTTTATGATTTTTAAATAATAATTCAACTGTATCAAAATATGATTTAGCATTAAGCATATAACGATGCTAATCATTGGTAATGATAATTACCAATGATAATTATGATGATTATGATAATTATTATCAATCTGATATCATTTAGCAATAAACAAACATATAGTGATATTAGATCAAAAGATGCAGAAATTGTTTGGTAATTGAGAAAGCATAAATAGTGCTTCATAAATAATAGTAATGATGATGATAATGATGATAATAATAGTAATAATGACGATGATAATAATAATGACAATAAGAATTGCTATTAGTAAGACATACGTTTTTTCATTGTAATAATAGTAACAAAAATAATATTAATAATAATGATAATGATGATAACAATGTAAGACATAAGTTTTTTTTAATAGTAATAATAATAATGGTATTAATAATAATAATAATATTAGTGATAATGGCGATAAAAATTGCTATTGATAATGCATACCCTTTTTATTAGTTATAATAGTAAAACTATTACTAAGATTAATAATAATAATAATGGTAATGATGATAACAATTGCTATTGATAAGATATACATTTTTTATTATCAGTAAAGTTGATAAATATGAATGATTTACTATAATACAAATAGTTTAAATTTTATTTTCGTTATCATTATTCATTTCTTATCATTAAATTTGAATGATAAACTATTAAGAAAGCGAAATTTTTATAATATTGAAAATTTAAAGAATTAAATTTTCATTTTTAATTTCTTCTCTCTCTCTCTCTCTCTCTTTTCACTTATCTATCACTTTTGCTTTTTAAATTTTTATATTTTATTGTAGAATTAAATGTGCCAAATATTTTGCTAAAAGGTTTTATCAATCGACAAAATTTACTCCATTGGATTAATGGTAGTGAAATTATCATTCGTACTGGTGAGCCACGCTTAAGAATCTCTTCGGGTGATGAATGCTTGGATAAACAAAGGTTTCAAATTATTTAACTTTTCATTTTAATTATATTAAATTAAATTTTAATTATGTTTTTAATTATATTAAAAAAGAAAAAATGAATGAGTAAGTTGATTAGATTAATATTTCTTACTTTATTATTTTATTTTTTTCAAACGTACTTTTCAAATGCATTCACGTAAGACATTACACGTATATCATAATTATTTCCAGAAAGAAGAGATTTTTAATGAATTACGTCTTTTTATTATCACGTGATATTACACGTATATCATAATTAATTCCAGAAAGAAGAGAACTTGAGAATTTTAATGAATTACGTCTTTTTATTATCACGTGATACTACACGTATATCATAATTAATTCGAGAAAGAAGAGTGTTTGAGAATTTTAATGAATTACTTTTATTATTATTATATTATCACGTGACATTACAAAAGAAGAGAGATTTTTAATGAACTACTTTTTTTTATTATCATTATTATCACGTGATATTACACGTATATCATAATTAATTCCGGAAAGAAGAGAACTTAAGATTTTTATGAATTATTTCTTTTATTATTATTATTGAATGTTTGCAAATAATAGTTAATTTTTAATTAAATTAAATCATAACTAAAATTTTTTTTTAAATGATATTTTAGCGATATAATATTACTAAAGTTAGCTGTAGCATCATCATTAATATCTTGGTTTCACGTATTACGTCAATTTCAAAAATCAATTCATCATACATTAGTGAAATATAATGAATGGCTTGATTTATGCATGTTAAAAGCATTAAGTGAAGCATTGGATTTACGCGATGATTTGGTTTGCATTTTAAAATTTAAAACTTTATTGGTTTGCATTTTAAAATTTAAAACTTTTTTTTTTTTCAAAAATTGAATGAAAAAAAAAAAGATAAATTTAGTAAATTAAAATTACTTAATAATTTTATATAAAAAGAAATTCGCTCTTTTTTTTCTGCTCAAAAAAATTTTGCAAAAAAAAAACAAAAAACAAAATTTTAGATTAATTAATTTTAGATTTTAACATTATGTAAAAGTTCATTAAATGATGTAAAACGCTATGCAATGGTAATGAATGCATGTGCAAGCTGCATGCTAATGCATTTCTTATTGCATTGCACAATGAATAAGGATGAAAATGAAAGATTTAATTATTGGATGAATCATTCATTTGATTTTGAATCGATCACTAATTCAAGATTTGATCGAAAATTTGCATTAATTTCATTATTGAATTTATGGCATCAATTACTTGCACCACATGTTAAAGTTATTCTTTAATCATTGATAGTAATAATAATCGGAAATGAATGTTTAAACCGGTTTTTGATCATTCCTAATAAATTTAATCAATCAGTAGGAAAGATATATTTTATTGTTAAACATAAAATATTTGCATAAAATGATTTAAATTTGATTTAAAATATTATTATTCATTAATAATGGATGATATTTTAGCATAGTTTGTGGAATATTTTCACAATTTAAAAATCTAAAAATTTTAATTTTTATATTTTTCACTTTGTATTAATTTCATTATTGAATTATTTGTACAAAATTGTATATCTAATTTTAATTTAGGCTTAGAATCTAGTTTTATACTAATTTAATTTATTCTAATTTTATCAAAATTTATTAAAAATTAATTATCGCAGTAGTTTTTATTTATCAGCATAAAATTTTGATATTTAATTTCTAAATTTAATTTTAAATTATCTAAATTTAAAATTATAGGTTAGTAATTTGGCGACAGCTAAAAAATATTCTCGAGATTTACCATCTGAAAATATGAAATCAGTGACAGCTGCTGGTGAAGATAAATCAATGAAGCAAACTACAGGAACAACCGTATCGATTCCGGTTTCCGGTTCTATAGCAAATTCAGGTGTTAAAGGTAAAATCAGAATTAGCAGAACTGAAACTGATAAATTTAAAATTGAAAAACAACTATGCTAATATTATTTTAAAAAAATAAATTTGTGATAATTTTTTTTTTTAGGTATAACTGAAAATCTTACAGTGAAACAATTCAATACTTTACCGTCTATATTTTTTTGGCCTATCTTTAAGGTATAATTAAAATTTGATTATAAAATTTTTATTTTTCGGATGATTATGAGAATATTTTACTAAATAATAATTTAGATATTAATTTTTTGAATAAAAAGTTTGAACAAAAAATATTTTTTATGGCATTTTAATAAAATTTAAATTAAATTAAATAAACTGTTAATTTGTAATTTATTATTTTATCATTATCATTCATATTTAACATTTTAAAATTTTTCGTTTAAAATATTCCATTACAATTTAGATCAAATAACTATAAAAAAATTAAAATAAGAAATAATTTAAAAAAAAATTTTTTTACTTAATAATTTCAATATTTCAATGCATTATGATAAATCATATATTTATCATAATTTTTCATTTTAAATGATTAATTTAAAATTAATTTTGATTAATTTGCAGATTTATCATTTAGATACAAATATTTTATTTAAATTACCAGTTAAAAGAATTCATTTTTCATTCAAATTTATGATTGGAGAGTTTAAGGTTTATAATTAAAATTTTTTTTTCTCAACTTTTTTAATTTATTTAATTCATTTTGAATTATATTAATGTGACAATGCAATTAACAAACAAAATTTCCAATTTTAAGCAAAGTAATATAATGGAAAAAAGTATTTTAAAGGAAGTAATATTTAATTTAAATTAATCTAAAAATTCAAATATTATAAAATAATTGAAAAAATTTGTTTACTATTAGCTTCAAGATAAACAACAAGAAGGAAAGTAGAAATAAATAGGATTGGTTTGTGGGGAATAATTCTAAAATAATTAAAAATTAAATTAAACAGATTTATTCGTCAAAGTTACTAATTGTCATTTTGGAGTAATAAATAAATTTTCATTTTCAAAATTAACAAATTTTAGAAATATTTATCTTTTAAAATTACTATAAATTTTATTTTTTTTTGTAATCAAAAAAAAAAAGAAGGAAAACCGGAAATGCTTTATTAAAATTAAAAAAATGCAATTAAAAATTTTACCAATTTATAAAATTTTACCAATTTATTTGTAGCAAAAACTTATTTAAAATTTATTTATTTAAAAATTTCATATAATTTTATAAAATAATAATAAATTTTTTATTTTTTTAGATATATTTAGTTGAATTAATAAGAAAAAAAAATCAAACAATTCAACAACAATCATTTTTATTCTTACTTTTGGATACGATAACTGTTGATTCAGCAATTATTTATAATATTTTAATGGATAATCAACAATTGAATGCAATAAAGTAAATTAAAAATAATTTAAATTTTTTCTTTCTTAAAAAAATAATTTAAATTTTAGAAATAATTTTTATTCAAATAATAATTATATTCATAATTATTAATTTTGCTATTCTCATAAATTAATTATTTCAAAAAAAAAAAAAAATTTACTAATTACCAATGAAAACTAAAATTAAAGATAAACTGACCAAATAATTTTTAATTCTGAAATAATTCAATAAAATGACAACAAAAAAAATAAATAAATAAACGCTGAAGATTTAATTTGAAAATTATATGACAAAAATTATTAATCAATAATAATTTAAATTTATTCAATTCAACTATTACTTTTTCATATGCTAATTTCTAATGCTAATATACTACAATAATTTTTATAATTGAAAATTTGCTACTAACCTAATTAAACTTTCATAAATTTTTAATTTAGATAAAATTAATTAACAAAAAAATTAAATTTTACGTTTAATCGCAATTTTGTCATTTTTTAAATTTTAGATTAAAAGTGGAAAATTATTATTAAATTAATTGTTGAATATAATTCCTTTTAAAAAATTAGAACAAATAAAAAACAAAACAAAAAAAAAATTTTTTTTATTAAATTAATTGTTGAATATAATTCATTTTAAAAATGAAAATAAATATTTGAAAAAATAAAGTTTTGCTTTTTTTTTTAAAATTTTAATAAAATTTATCAATTTAATTTTTAGTCTTTCATTTCCTCCACTTTTTTTCAGGACATTTTTAACAATAAACTTTGAAACGCTTTTTCCACGCATTGAATTATTTTGTACGCAAACAGTTTTGCATTTGCTAAATGAATTATTTCAAAGTGTCGCATACTGTATGACAGTAACACCTACCGTAACCTCAGTGATTCATTTGGATGACACACAAAATTCGATTAGTAAAACAGCTGAATCAGTTATTGTTGAAAATAGCGAACGAAAACAGCAAAAATGGATTGTGACATTGTTAAATTTGTTTCGAAAAAACAAAATGAATAAGTTTGTGTTTAATTTGTTTTAATTAATTAATTTTTAATTTTAATAATTAGTAATTGACCACCCGTACATTGATAATTGTTGAGTTAATTGATTAATTTATCTATATCTATCT
This sequence comes from Brugia pahangi, assembly GCA_012070555.1. Classification (NCBI taxonomy): domain Eukaryota; kingdom Metazoa; phylum Nematoda; class Chromadorea; order Rhabditida; family Onchocercidae; genus Brugia; species Brugia pahangi. The sequence goes on along the minus strand of JAAVKF010000012.1, from coordinate 863,119 downwards.
ACCTGGTCGATCTATCTGATCTATCTATATCTTTGATCTATCTGATCCATCTCTCTAATCTATCTATCTCTTTAATTTATCTGATCTATCCATCTGATCTATCTATTCTCTATTCTATCTGATCCATCCATCTGATCTGTCTATCTGATCCATCTCTCTGATCTATCTCTTTCGTTTATCTGATCCAACTCTCTGATCTATCTATCTCTTTGATTTATCTGATCTACCCAGCTGATCTGTCTATCTGATCCATCTCTCTGATCTATCAGGTCTATCTACCTGATCCATCTGATCTATCTGATCCATATCTCTAATCTATCTATCTCTTTGATTTATCTGATCTATCCATCTGATCTATCTATTCTCTATTCTATCTGAATCATTCATCTGATCTGTCTATCTAATCCATCTCTCTGATCTATCAGATCTATCTGACCCAACTGATCCATCTATCTCTCTGTTCTATCCGATCCATCTATCCAATTTATCTCTTCGATTTATCTGATCTATCCATTTGATCCATCTATATATCTGATCCATCTCCCTGATCTCATCTGATCTATCTACCTGATCCATCTGATCTATCTGATCCATCTCTCTAATCTATCTATCTCTTTCATTTATCTGATCCAATTCTCTAATCTATCTCTTTGATTTATCTGATCTATCCATCTGATCTATCCATTCTCTATTCTATCTGATCCATCTCTCTGATCTTTCAGATCTATCTAACCCAACTGATCCATCTATCTCTTCGATTTATCTGATCTATCCATTTGATCCATCTATCTATCTGGTCCATCTCTCTGATCTCATCTGATCTATCTACCTGATCTATCTGTTCTATCTATCTGATCCATACTGAATTATGCATATTTAATTATCTTCAAATATATTTATTTATTATATTTAATTATCTTCAAATTGAAATATCTGAATTATTATCGTTTTAGTATGTTTAGCAATTTTCATATTTAATGAAATTTTAATTTTCTCATCATTTTACAAGTGATCGTTTGATTTATCCTAAATTTCAATTTGCAACGGTAAAATAAATTTACAAAATAAATTCATAAACAATTATGATCAGCAATGAGAAATTAATTATAATCTTATAGGAATGAATTATTTGTAATTTTAAAATGCTTTTTTTTTAAAAAAAAAAAAATTATCATTTATTTTTCAGTGAAAAGATTGAAAAACTAAAATCAAACATTGCAAATTTTTCAATTACCATTAATAATAATATTATTATTTCTGCAATCAAATTTGAATCAAAAATTATGCATCTGATCTTGATGTTACGAATTTTCAATAGTAAAGTAAGTTATTAAAATTATTAAAATATTTAAATAATCATATAACTTTATAATATCTCACAAATACGTTTGATAAATTTTAAAACAACTTTTAAACTTATTTCTAAAATAATAATATTATATTTTTGGATAAAAAATTAAAAGTTATATATGTAATTTTTATTATCAATTCATCAAATATTCATTAATTTCTAGTTATTTCTAAGAAAATTACTTAAATTTACTTTTTATATTATAATCAAAATTAACAAAAGAAAAAAAAATTAAATTGATCATTTGATTAAAATTTTAATTAAAACATATAAATATGCAAATTTAGTGAATTATTTCAGCCTAATAAAATTAAATTGAAATAATTTAGTAAAAAAAAAAATTAAATTAATTAAACAGTTTGATAGAAATAAAAATTAATAAATTGTAGCTACAACACAACAATGCATATCTTATAAATGAACCAAAAAAAACAATTCAAGAAGTTTCAATTGCAATTCAAGATATTAAAATGATGATAACCGAGAAGGGAACAACTGATATAAATATTTTTCATGGATCGCTTACTACTGTTACGAGTACATTTCGAAGGTAAAATAGTAAATTTAAAATAAATTTAAGTATTAATTTTTCCTTTTTCCCTTTTTTTTTTGTTCCGTAAAAAGACAAAAAGAAGTAATTTAATTAAATTTAAAGTTTAATTTTGTTAATGATATCAAAAAGAAATTAATAACAATATTTTGGGAAAATTTTGAAAATAAAGCGAAATTGTATAATAATAATAAAAATTTGAAATAAATTTAAATATAGTTGTAATTTTTTTTTTTGCTCCATACAAAGACAAGAAATGATTTAATTAAATTTAAAGTTTAATTTTGTTAATGATATCAAAAAGAAATTAATAACAATATTTTGGGAAAATTTTGAAAATAAAGCGAAATTGTATAATAATAATAAAAATTTGAAATAAATTTAAATATAGTTGTAATTTTTTTTTTTGCTCCATACAAAGACAAGAAATGATTTAATTAAATTTAAAGTTTAATTAATAATGATATCAAAAAGAAATTGATAGCAAAATATTTTGAGAAAAATCTCAAAATAAATAATTTTCATTATTTTACAATTTTACATATTTTAATTTTCGTTATTTTTACAATTTTATAACTTTATTTATAACAAATTTTATAACTATAACTGAAATTTTATAACACTATTTAGCAATTTTAATTTTACAATTTGATTTATTAACTGAAGTATTAATTTAAAAAGAAAAAAGTAGTATATAAGTATATAAAATCGAATGTATTAAAGCTCTTTAAAAAAAAATTTTTTTTTTTTCAAAACAAAAGTTTTTTTTTTCTTTTAAATAATTGAATTTTTAGATTGTATGAAGCGAACAATTTATTAAATACTATTTGTTTGACTGTGGAAAATATAAAATTAAATTACATTATTGGAAGTTCATTTATGATAAAAGCAGATGATAAGATATATAGTGATAACGATGATAATGATAAGGAAGATTATCAATTTGCAGTAAGTTAATACTCTTAAAACTTTCGCTAATATAATGGATTATTATTTATATTTAAAACAAGAATTAATGATTAAAATTTTAATATCATTTTATTTGGCTGTGAAATTTCACTTTAATATTTTAAAATATATAATAAATTCATTCATGAATTTAATTTTTATATATATTTAAAAAACAAATATTAAAAAATAAATTTGTGCTAGAATTTCATTATAAGTTGTTAAAGTGATAAAATACATTTATCTCTTAGCATTTAATTAATTATAATTTGAAAATGTTTAATTAATTTTTATTTGAAATATTTTTTTTGTAAAGTTTTGCTTAATTAATCAAATTAATTGTATAAAAGAAGAAATAAGATAGCATGATAGGCAATTAAATTTGTGATAATTTTGATAAGCAAATGATTAAGCTTTCATTTAAACTTTAAATTTATACTTCAATTTTTTTTCCAAATTTTGTAATTCATTTATTTTCATCAATTTTTTTATTATATTAATTCATAAAAAAGAAATTTTCTCAAAATTTTAAAATATCTCTAAAAAGCTGAATTAGCTTCTATTTATCATTTTGGTTTTTTTTTTTGTTCAAAATAAAATGTCAAACAAACAATAAAAAAAAAATAAAAATAAAAATAAATAAATTCAAAATAACTATGAAATAATCATTAATGGTGGAATAAATTTAGGATAAAGTTTTAAAATTATTTAAAAAAATGAAAAGGAAAGAAAAAAACAAAAAAAAATCAAACAAACAATCAAAAAAATAAAAATAAAAATAAATAAATTCAAAATAACTATGAAATAATCACTAATGGTGCAAAAAATTCAGGATAAAATTTTAAAATTATTTAAAAAAAAAATGAAAAGGAAAGAAAAAAAATTAATTTTTTCAATATTGTGCTCTTTCTCAAGCGTGATCAAACTTATCTGATTATCACTCTTATCAATCATTATCATATATTAATTATTATCTTTATCAGTGGATGATAAATTTCTATATTACAGTCTTCAATAGCTGAACAACAATGGATTAATGAAAATGAAAACATTACAAAGTTTAATTTTGATATGAAATTATTACATGGAGAAATGAATGCTAAAATTTCATCAAATGTTACAGCAAAATATAATTTCAAAAATGCGCATTGTTTTGGAACTTTGTAAGCAATGTTTTCTTCTTTTTTTTTAAGTTATTTTATTTGTTTATTTTAATATTTTCAAATTTATTAATAAATAATTTTATAAAATAGAAAATTTTGAGTTAAAATTTATATCAATAAAATATGAAATTAAATATAGGAAACTATGTTTTCTTCTTTTTTTTTAAAGTTATTTTATCTGTTTATTTTAATATTTTCAAATTTATTAATAATTAATTTTATATAATAGAAAATTTTGAGTTAAAATTTATATCAATAAAATATGAAATTAAATATAGGAAAGTATGTTTTCTTCCTCTCTTTTTTTAAGTTATTTCATTTGTTTAATTTAATATTTTCAAATTTATTAATAAATAATTTTATGTAATAGAAAATTTTGAGTTAAAATTTATATCAATAAAATATGAAATTAAATATAGGAAATTATGTTTTCTTCGTTTTTTTAAGTTATTTTATTTGTTTATTTTAATATTTTCAAATTTATTAATAAATAATTTTATGTAATAGAAAATTTTGAGTTAAAATTTATATCAATAAAATATGAAATTAAATATAGGAAACTTTTTCAAAAAATTGAAATATTATATGATATAAATTAGTATTTTTATTTATAAAAGAAATTAATAAATATTAGTTAACAAAATGCTAAATTTTTTAAGTACTATAAATATTTTTTTAATTTCTATCAAACTATATTTTTGTCTGTTTTCTTTTTATTTCTTTTTATTAATTTATTATTTTATCTGATTAATATGAATATACACCAATTTAATACCATATATTAATTTTTAGGTAAATTTAAAAATTAATTTTAGTCCTAAAAAAAGGCAAAATATCAATTGAAAATCATTTTATCACATCATTTTAGCAATAATTTATTACCTTATATTAATTTTAGGCAAATTTAAAAACTAATTTTACTTCCAAAAAAGGTAAAATATCAATTGAAAATCATTTTATCACTTTGTACACATATATTTTATCACATTAAAATCATTTTATCAGTTTATCACATGAAAGTCATTTTATCATTTTATCACATATACACATATACTTTATCACATATACATCATTTCAGAATTAATTTAATACCTTATATTAATTTATATCATTTTGAGTCCCAAAATTCAATCATTTTATGAAAAATGAAAATGATATATATGTGTAGAAGTGATAAAATGATCTTCAATTGATATTTAAGTAATTTTTTTTAAGTAATTTATTTATTACCTTATATTGATTTTAAGTAATTTTAAAAACTAATTTCAGCCCCAAAAAAGGTACAATATCACATGAAAGTCATTTTATCATTTTATCATTTTATCACATATAAATCATTTTAGCAATAATTTATTAACCTTATATTGATTTTAGACAAATTTAAAAATTAATTTTCAGTCCTCAAAAGGGTACAATATCAATTGAAAATCATTTTATCACTTATACATCATTTTATTCCAAAAAAATACCAAAATGGATGCGATTAGGAAATTTTTCCATTAAATTACCATCATTATTGATTGTATATGAGAAATGTATAAAAAATGAAAATGAAATTATTCAAATTGATAATAAACAAATTATATGCTCTAATGAATCATATGCTAATATTGTTATCACTGCTGGTAAGTAAATCTTTTCTGTTGTATGTGAATATTAATCAGTGATTAACTTTGATAGAATTTAGGAAAAGAAGTAAAGTTAACTCTAAAGATAAAGAAAGAAATATGAGAAGCTTTATGATAAAAGTATGATAATAATGAATTAATCAGTACTAGTATGATAACAATGAATTAATCAGTACTAGTATGATAACAATGAATTAATCAGTACTAGTATGATAACAATGAATTAATCAGTACTAGTATGATAACAATGAATTAATCAGTACTAGTATGATAACAATGAATTAATCAGTGCTAGTATGATAACAATGAATTAATCAGTACTAGTATGATAACAATGAATTAATCAGTACTAGTATGATAATAATAAATTAATCAGTACTAGTATGATAACAATGAATTAATCAGTACTAGTATGATAACAATGAATTAATCAGTATTAGCATGATAATGACGATTTAATCAGTAATCAGTTTTATTTATTCAATAAACTTTTATGCTAAAATTATGCTAATAAAAGAAATCATTACAAAAAAATAAAGAAAAAAGTATGAAAAACTTTATGATAAAATTATGATAACAATGAATTAATCAATACTTACTTGTTTTTATTTGTTTAATAAAATTTTATACTAATGTTATACTGATAAAAAAAATCATTGTAAAAAGTAAGGAAACAAATACGAGAATGATAACAACGAATTAATCAGTAATCAGTTTATTTATTTAACAAACTTTTATACAAATATTATGCTAATAAATTTTTATAAAAAATGAACAAGAAAATGTGAGCAAATTTTATGATAAACAAATGATAACAATCAATTAATCAGTATTTACTTGTTTTTTATTTATTTAACAAACTTTTTTACTTATATTTTATTTATTTAACAAACCTTTTTACTTATATTTTATTTATTTAACAAACTTTTTTACTTATATTATATATTAAACTTTTATACTTATATTAGAAGTGATAATATTATAATAAATAATATAAATTTATCATTTAGGAAGTTTTGATCAATCAATCAATACCGATGTTTTAAATATGTTACTTTATTCGCATGAAACAGCAATTGCTGAATTTGAACATATTATGAGTATTGTACGTAGTTCAACTGCATTTCATCGAAATTCAATTTATAATTCATCGTTTCTTTTTCAATTACAAGTATTAAATTTGATTTATTTATTAATTTTAACATTTTTTTTTTCATTTTTTAAAAAAAAATAACCATATGATAGTGAAAATTAAAAAAAAAACAAACGAAAGGTAATTAAATAATTGAAAAGAAATCACATTTTTTTGCTATTTTTAATGTCTATTAATTTAACAGAAAATTAAATTCACAAAAATTTCTTCGAGAAATAAAAATTATTTTCAATGAATTAATTTGGTTACAAAAAAAAAAAAAAAAAGTGAATTTAATTTTGCTACGATATTCATTTTAATGATAGCATAAAAATGAAATAATTAAAAATTAAAATTTTATAATTAAATTGGAGTAATAATTAAAAATTTTGATTTATGTGTTCAATGATTACTTCAAAAAAAAAAAGAAATAGTAAAAAATATTTTTAAATAAAATTATAATTTTTAATTTGATAGCATAAAAGTAAAATAATTAAAAATTAAAATTTTATAATTAAATTGGAGTAATAATTAAAAATTTTGATTTATATGTTCAATGATTACTTCAAAAAAAAAAAGAAATAGTGAAAAAATATTTTTAAATAAAATTTTTAATTTTTAATTTTAAGATACAATGTGAAAATGTTTCACCATGGTTAAAATTAACATTAACTGATACAACTAATACAGCATTACGTATTACAACCGAAGTTGTTAATATGTTTATTATTGGTCGAAATATTTTAAATAATAATAAGAATATTTTTGAGGTTAAATTTTTCATTGCATATTTTTTTTTTTTTTTTTGTATTAAACAAAAAATTAAATTTAACACTTAAATTTTAAATGATAATTGGTAAAATTTGTCACAGAAAATTGCCATATTAATATATTTTTGACGAATGCTATTTAATGATTATTTTATTAATTAATTAAAAAAAAAATACAAGAAAGCATTGTTAATAAGTTGTTACGTCTTTTACGCTTACTTTTGACGTTTATAACGTTTATACTGTTTTTAAAACGTACTTTTAATATTTTGAAAGATTGAAGGAGAAAATGAAAAGCCATATTATTATATTTTTGACGATTGCTATTTATTATATTATTAATTAATTAAAAAAAAAATACAAGAAAGCATTGTTAATAAGTTCTTACGCTTTTTACGCTTACTTTTGACGTTTATAACGTTTATACTAATTTTAAAACGTACTTTTAATATTTTGAAAGATTGAAGAAGAAAATGAAAAGACATATTATTATATTTTTGACGAATGCTGTTTATTAATTATTAATTAATTTTAAAAAAAGCAAGAAAGCATTGTTAATAAGTTGTTACGTTTGTTACGCTTAATTTTGACGTTGATGACGTTTATACTATTTTAAAACGTACTTGTAATATTTTGAAAGGTTGAGAAAGAAAATGAAAATTACAGTTATAAACAGATACGAGGTAATGACAAGAAAGCATTGCTAATGACTTGTTACGCTTGTTACGCTTAATTTTGACGTTGATGACGTTTATACTTTTTTTAAAGCGTACTTTTAATCTTTTGAAAAATTGAAGGAGAAAATGAAAATTACAGAAACAGATATGAGGTAATAACAAGAAAGCACTGATAATAACTTGTTACGTTTGTTACGTTTAATTTTGACGTTGATGACGTTTATACTATTTTTAAAGCGTACTTTTAATCTTTTGAAAAATTGAAGGAGAAAATGAAAATTACAGAAACAGATACGAGGTAATAACAAGAAAGCACTGATAATAACTTGTTACGTTTGTTACGCTTAATTTTGACGTTGATGACGTTTATACTATTTTTAAAGCGTACTTTTAATCTTTTGAAAAATTGAAGGAGAAAATGAAAATTACAGAAACAGATACGAGGTAATGTATCGTTTTGTTTGAATTTCAAACTTGGACATATGATTCGAAATGAAGCATTTGAGGAAGATGAACTTCGAGAGTTAGCTGATCTTACAACTAATGTTTGTGTTTTAAATTTTAAATTTTAATTTTAAATTCATTAATATCATTTCTTATACGCTTCAACTATTTGATAAATCAGTCATAATTTGTTATAATTTTGCTAATTAAATTATATTATCAAATTATCAGCTTTATGAAATATAAAAATTTTTTGATTATTCATAAATTACTTAAAATGAAGCACAATTTTTAATAAAAAAAAAAATTAAAAAAATTGTTTTAAAGTTTTAAAATGATTTTTCTTGAATTGAAATATATCAAAATTTTTGAAATTAATGATCTGATAATTATTTTAAAATTATATTTAAAAAAAAAAAAAGTGAAATTAATCTTTTGTGACACTGTGACACTAATTTTTTTTCCTAATTTTCAGTTAACATTTATACTTCAGTTCAGTCCTAGAAGTATTGCTAATGCTATTATCATTTTCTCTCATACTGTAATTTTATTCAAATTTCCGGCAATTATCAGAGTATCCAACTAATTATATTTTTTTAATTAATTTATTAATTCTTTTATTATAATTAATTTTTGTATATTTAATGAATGAAAGACAATTATTTTTAATTTAATTAACAAATAAAAATTAATTTTTATAAAAATAAAATGCATAAACAAAAAAACATTGTAACTCTTTCATTTCTTTATAAGTTATTAGTTTTATCACTTTTTTTTTTCACTTAACTTTTGAATTGAACTTTTATTTGAATTGAAATTTGAACTTTTAACAAATTTTTTTTTCATTTCAAATTTTTACAAGCTTTTATTGTTTATTTATTTTTGAATTTTTAATTTTAACTAATTTTTTTTTCATTTCAAATTTATACAAACTTTTGTTGTTTACAAGTTTATTTATTTATTTTTTTTTAGGCGAAAGATATTTTACGAGATTTTAGCTTATCACGTAGTTTTTGGATGAAACAAAAAATGCGTCATACAACGCAAACTGAAAATGATTCATCGCAAATGACGTCGCATAGTTCACTTTTGGTACTATTTTAAACAAATTGATTAATTTAAAAAAAAAAATTTAAAAATCAAAAAAAAAAAAAAATCAAATTAAATGAAAATGATTCGTTTAGAATCATTTCTTATATATATTAATGAACCTCACAATACTATCTAAATTGGCTTAGGAAAATTATTTGGCTAATTTTATGCTAAAAATTTATGATAATTTTGAAAATTCTGTAACTAAACCTTGCAGCAAGTTCATTTCAAAAATTTAATTGAAATTAATTCATATAGAATATTGTGAGGATTAATTAATATATATAAGAAAGGATTAAAAAAAATGATTTTAGAGGTATTTTTTTTTCTTTCAACTAACTTAAAATTAACTAATGACTTAAAAACTTAATAAAAAAAACTTGAAAACTTTAACCAACTTAAAAATTTACTAGCTTAACTTAATTTAAAAGTAATTTAAGTTAAAATTATTGACTGAAATAGGTTTAAATTTTATTGAAATTATCAAATGATATTTGATTTGTATATTTTAGGATATGGGAAATCGTTTAATAATGCGAATAACATTACTATTTCGTGATCGTACAATAGCATGCATACCGCTTTACAGTAACAATTATCGATCATTTACGTCTGCGCTTCTATTTGGCGTAAAAGACGCTGAAGCTACGGTTAAATTTGTACGTGGCGCTAAAGCTGAAGCAAAATTTAGCGATTTTAAAATTGTTTTTGTGGAAAATTTTGAAAATGTTAGTGATATGTTATAAATGATAAGCTATTTTTTTTTTTTACAATTAATTATTTAGAATTATCTTAATCTTAAAATTTTAGTATTTATTTACTTGGATCATTCACTGATAGTGAATGTTTTAAAAATTCAATTTCGAAGTTTTAAAAAAAAAAAAAAAAATGAAACAGTAATAGGCAACGTACAATAATTATTTATTAAATTATTATTTTGTCTCATATTTTTATAAACAAAAAATTTTTTATCTTTTTTTTAAAAAAAACAAAAAACAAAATGAAGCAGTAATAGGCAACGTACAATAATTAGTTATTAAATTATTATTTTATCTCATATTTTTATAAACAAAAAATTTTTCTCTTTTTTTTCTTTTATTTAATTATCACACAAAAAGAGAAAAATTTATCAAACCATTCTTTACATATTATATCAATTTTATAATAATTTATAAGAAAAAAAAATGGTACAACTTAATGAATGATAAGAAAAGTTAATATTATAGACTAAAATTTCTTGATTTTTTTTAAATTCTTTTTGTTTTTTTCTTAATTCTTAGAAAGATACCAAGATGGTACTGTATTTTAGTCTATGGAAGAATCCTGGATTGATGGCCAAGAAAATACACCAACAAATTTTACATTCTTTCCGCATGGTGTTTGCAAAATTGTAGTGAAATCTTCAAAATCGGAACAATATAAACGAGTAGCATCTGTGCAATGCTCAATGAAAGGTCTTATCTTTGATATTGATAGTGTAAGTTATACTTTTTTTTTTTTCGACTATTAAAAAGTTTTTTAAGTAATTTTTAGTTTTATATATAAATTTAGTAAAGAAGTATTTCCAACATTTATTCTAATTAGTAAATAATTTTTGCAAATTGATTTAGTCAGAAGTGAAGATATTTTAAAAATTTAATTAAATAACTAATTAAATATTAAGTTTCAAAGGTAATTTATAATGAAATTGAAAATTTTTTCCTTTGAAATGTAAATTTTCTTCTCTCGAATATTATTTGAAAAAAGTTTTTTTCTTTTTTTTTTTTCAAAAAAAGATTGAATAATTTGACAGCGTATTGGAAATTTGATTGGAGCAGTGTGGAATACATGTGCAACAATTAATGAAGATCAAGATGTAGATGTAAGTGAATATGAACCGATGAAAATTATGACAAGTGAAATTGAACGAAATGATGATATTAATCTGAAAAATGAATATGCGTCCATTGTTAAACCGGAAAAACGAATTCGTTGGGTTGAGCAAAAGGTTGTAAATATTATTGTTTACATTTGAAAGAAAGAAAAAAAAAAGCATCTAAAAGCAAAAAATGGAAAAAAAGTCAAATTTTTGGTGCCATATTATTTCTCAATTACTTTCAGATCTAATCTAAGGTTCAAAAAAATAACAAAAAATAAATATTGAAATTAAGAATTTGTTTTATCTTTATTGCATTTTCGCATGGATTTACTTTAAGTTAATTCTCTTTAAAATATTTACGAGTTGAAGTAAATGAGTAACTCTAGGAACAAGGAAAATATATATAGTATCAATTGTAATATTAAATAAATTTAGGCAGGTTTAACTAGAATGAATAAGTCTCAAAATTTTATGATATTTGTTTTTTTTTTTTTTTTTTTTTTGATGTATAAGTTATTTAATAAATAATAATTTTTTACTTTTGACTGAGATAGCTGTCATCCAGATATCTCAAAGTAATTCCGATTAAGTAATTAACAGGTCAAGGAGATGAAGATAGCATTCTTGCTCATAAACTCATCAAACAAAAATAATGCCACAGTTTCAATAATATTGAATACAGTACTTACTCAAACACAGTAGTAAAATCTCAATTAGTGTAGTACTATAGTAATTGATATCAGAGTTACCGTATCTGTCAGATAAGGTACAGTACCAAATAGAATGTAAGTTAAATACAGTACTTATTCAAGTATGAGTTTTCATAACAAAGTACAGTAATACTGCATCCATAAGACAAATACAGTACCGAGTAAGTCTCAAATAGAATGCAATGTTTAATACAGTACTTTCTCAAACGTAAGCTTTCATACCAGAGTATAGTATTACAGTATCCTTTAAGCAAGTGTAGTACCAAATAGAATGCAATGTTAAACGCAGTACTTTCTCAAATATTGACATTCATATTGGAGTATAATACTACAGTATCCTTCAGACAAGTACAGTACCAAATAGAATGCAATGTTAAATACAGTACTTTTTCAAATACAAGCGTTCTATGAGATTTTAGAGAAAAAAAAATCAAAGCCAATTAAACAATAAGAAAAATCTGAACAAATAGAAGTTACTTTATGGTTAAGTCTTTTCTGTAATAGATGGTTTATTTAAGAAAATCAGAGTTTAAGTTTAATTAGAAATGAGTGCTTAAAATAATAAAATGATTTCTGAAATTGGAAATAAATCAGCGTATAATTTTGATAATATTCTTAGGATTGCTTAAACAAATTGGTACATGTAAATAAAACAACAAAAGAAAAAAAAAATTTCTAAACAATATTATTTTCTAAAATAACAAAAATATATATATAACAAAAACTAAGATAAGATAACAAAACAAAAATAAGCATACACAAAAAATATAATAACAAATTAATGTTAAATTATCAGGATGTTATCTTGCTAATAAAAATTTTTAGATTTATGAGCAAACGCAGAAATTAAAGTCACACATAACAGATGTCACATACGAATGGGAACTACGACGTTTGAAAAAACTTCAATTAATTCGAGTGAAACAATTTAAGGAATCAATGCTTGATCGTTTAAAACGACAAAAATTACGAGGCAAACAATTGAAAAAAGCACCAGTTAGAAAGGTATTTCTAAACAGGAAAATTTTATTTAAATAGATATTTGTTCAAATATTTCTCTAACACACATTTTATTTGATCATTAAAATATAATAATAAAAGTTGTAATATTGAAATAATTATTGTAGATTTTAGATTTTAATAAATTAAAATCAATTTATTAATTCAATGAATTAGAATATTAGGCCAATCTAAACCCAAATTATCTTTGCTGCTAGTTCAAGTTTAATCCCTTGATTAATAAAATTAAAAGTTATACTTTATCTAATTTCAAATTCATCAGATTGATTATCACTATTAAATTTAATTCATTAAATTGATAATATACATACTGATAAAAAGCAAAAAAATATCTTAATCAATTTGAAATAATTTCAAAATATTTGCAGGATAAAACTAAAGATGAAGATGATGCTGAGGAAAAATCAGATAGTGAATCAGTTACAGGTGAGCAATCAACAAAATTTCTTCGAGAAATTACATCGATTGATCAACCAAAAAGTAATATTGTTGGTTCATCATTGAAACAGCATAAAATTCCTGCTAAAATCAATGATAATACGATGAAAACTGATGAAAAAATGAACGATGGATCATTTATATTTGACATGCAAGTACTAATTAATTAATTTATTAATTAAATTTTTTGCAATTAAAATTTAATTACTTTCTTATCCTTTTTCATCTTCACTCAATTATTCTGATATCATAAGTGTATTAACGTATTATTATTATTATTAATATTATTAAGGTATTGATATCGCATTATCATTAAAGTTAAAGCATTATTATTATCATTATTAATATTATTATTATTATTATCATTATTATTATAGCATTAGACACAATTATACAATCAATTATTTTGACATCGTATTATTATTGAAGTAAAATTATTATTATTAGTTGTTATTATTATTATTATTATTATCATTATTATTATTATATCATTAGATACAATTATACAATCAATTATTTTGACATCGTATTATCATTAAAGTAAAACTATTATTATTATTGTTATTGTTATTATTAGTATTGTAGCATTAGATACAATTATGCAGTAATGTGTTAACACAATAATTTAATAAAATATCATAATTTAATACTTTTTTTTAGAAAAAAAAAGCGAAATAAGTAAGATAGTTATTTGTTCTAATTTTACCATTTTTGATTTGAAACTTTTCTTCAATCAATGCTTATCCATTCGTTGGCTAATTAAAATGCTAACATAATCAAATTCATTATATATAAAATTAAAAATAGAACTTATTACTAATTTTAGAATTTGAACTAATCTATTAAAAAATGGTATTTATTACTTTTTTTTTTTAAAAAAAATTTAAAATAATATATTTAAAATATGGAAATTCTTATCTTTTTTTTTTAAGAATCTTGAATAATAATTTTTTTTTGAAATTTAACAGAGAATTTAAATAAATTTTTAAAATTTTCACAGTTTTTTGGTGAAGCTGGTGAGTGTATGCTACGAAATAGAATTTCAACTGAATTTACAAGTACAACAAGTGCTACACCAGAAAATAATTTTAAAAGACATGATGATGCAAATGAAGATTGCACAAAAATTTCCTTACCAAGGTTAATTCATATAATTTCTTACATTTATTTTAAATTTAAAAAAAAAAAAATTGATAATTAATCAAAAATAATTTGCTTGCAAAAAATGAATGCATGTTGAATGCATTGCATGCATGCAATTATCAAATTTATTTACTTAATTACAGTAAAAAATTTAATAAATCATTATTTAAATGTAAGGAAATGCATTGAAAAAATTAAAAAGATTTAATGTATAATGCAAAAAAAGGAAAAATGTTTGTTATAAAAATTGCTAAAGATAAAGTATTTAATTAATTAATTACTCAATAAATAATAATTAATTAAATATTAAATTATGAAAATTATAATTTCTTTAAATCTTCTGGACATTTGTAAATGATTGCAAGTCACTGAGACATTTCTACTAATTTATAACTATTGCAAAAGTTCAACAGTCCTTGTCCATTTCAAATTTAAGATTTAATTTACTTAGTCTTTTTTACAAACTTTTAATTAACAATTTTCTGTAATATGCTAGTTTATAAGTAAAATCAACAAAAAAAAAATTAATTATAAATAATAAAATGGAAATAATTTTGTTTACTTTTTTCATTTTAAAAGTTGTTTATTACAGTATCGAAGCAAAAATATATTATTCCACTAATGATGCAATCAATTGTCATAAATCATTCCCAATGTAAGTCTCATCTATAATTAATTAAATATTAAATTTCAATTTTAATTAGCGCTACTAATGACAAATGGTTTTCCAATTCATGTCTTATCTATAATTAATTAAATATTAAATTTCAATCTTAATTAGCACTACTAAATAATAAATGGCTTTCCAATTCAAGTCTTATCTACAATTAATTAAATATTTAATTTCAATTTTAATTAGCACTACTAATAATAAATGGCTTCCCAATTCAAGTCTTATCTATAATTAATTAAATATTTAATTTCAATTTTAATTAGCACTACTAATAATAAATGGTCTCCTAATTCAAGTCTTATCTATAATTAATTAAATATTAAATTTCAATTTTAATTTTTTTTTAATTTCAATTTTTTTTAATTAAATATTAAATTTCAATTTTAATTAGTAAATTTCAATTTAATTAGCATTCAATTTTTAATTCAATTTTAATTTATTAGCACTACTAATGAAATAACAAAGGATTAATTGTAATTTTTCATTTGAATTAAAAAATAAAAATATTAAAACTTAAATTTAAAAAATTTTTTATTTCTTAGAATAAAATCAGCAACCACTTCAATGCCATATTTATATGTATCAGCAAATGTTGCTAATATGCCTGAAGAAACAGCACTTACACCAATTATTGCCGATTTTTTTCAGCAATTATTGGAAAATTTACCACAACAATTTCCTCAGCAAGTAAAAATTTATTTATTCATTTAGAAATTTTGTAGTTATTTAAATAATTTTTGAATAGTTGAATTATAAATTTCAAAAATTATTAATTATGAATTATACCCTTTTTTTTTGAATGGTACATTTATCATAAGCAAATATAAACATATTTATTCATTTGAGAATTTATTATTTATTTATTATATATATTATAAATTTAAAAATTTATTTATTCATTTAGAAATTTTGTAGTTATTTAAATAATTTTTGAATAGTTGAATTATAAATTTAAAAATTTATTAATTATGAATTATACCGTTTTTTTTTTGAATGGTACATTTATCATAAGCAAATATAAACATATTTATTCATTTGAGAATTTATTATTTATTTATTATATATATTATAAATTTAAAAATTTATTTATTCATTTAGAAATTTTATAGTTATTTAAATAATTTTTGAATAGTTGAATTATAAATTTAAAAATTTATTAATTATGAATTATATCCTTTTTTTTTTGAATAGTACATTTATCATAAGCAAATATAAACATATTTATTCATTTGAGAATTTATTATTTATTTATTATATATATTATAAATTTATTATTTATTTTTATTTGAATAGTTTATCAACACTGAATTTATAAATTATAAAAAATATTAATTATGAATTATATCCTTTTTTTTGAATGGTACATTTATCATAAATGAGTAGAAATTTATTAATTCATTCGAGAATTTTGTAGTTTTTGAATTTTTTTTTTTGGAATAGTTTTTGAATTATAAATTTTAAAATTTGTTAATTCTGAATTATACATTTTTTTTTAAAAACGGCACATTTATCATTTATTTATTTATTTAATATAAATTTATTTATTCATTTGAAAATTTTTTAAACACTAAATTATAAATTTAAAAAATTATTGACTATAACTTATACCATTTTCTTTCTCTAAACAATACATTTATCATACTGATAATAAAATTATCAACTATGTAATAAAATATCAAATAAATGATAAATTTATATTTTATTTTGATAATTTTAGTCAGAAAATGTAGTAAAATATCAAATAAATGATAAATTTATATTTTATTTTGATAATTTTAGTCAGAAAATGTAGTAAAATATCAAATAAATGATAAATTTATATTTTATTTTGATAATTTTAGTCAGAAAATGTAGTAAAATATCAAATAAATGATAAATTTATAATTTATTTTGATAATTTTAGTCAGAAAATGTAGTAAAATATCAAATAAATGATAAATTTATAATTTATTTTGATAATTTTAGTCAGAAAATGTAGTAAAATATCAAATAAGTGATAAATTTATATTTTATATTGATAATTTTAGTCAGAAAATGTAGTAAAATATAAAATAAATGATAAATTTATATTTTATATTGATAATTTTAGTCAGAAAATGTAGTAAAATATCAAATAAATGATAAATTTATATTTTATATTGATAATTTTGGTCAGAAAATGTAGTAAAATATCAAATAAGTGATAAATTTATATTTTATTTTGATAATTTTAGTCAGAAAATGTAGTAAAATATCAAATAAGTGATAAATTTATATTTTATTTTGATAATTTTAGTCAGAAAATGTAGTAAAATATCAAATAAATGATAAATTTATATTTCATTTTGATAATTTTAGTCAGAAAATGTAGTAAAATATCAAATAAATGATAAATTTATATTTTATTTTGATAATTTTAGTCAGAAAATGTAGTAAAATATCAAATAAATGATAAATTTATATTTTATTCTGATAATTTTAGTCAGAAAATGTAGTAAAATATCAAATAAGTGATAAATTTATATTTTATTTTGATAATTTTAGTCAGAAAATGTAGTAAAATATCAAATAAGTGATAAATTTATATTTTATTTTGATAATTTTAGTCAGAAAATGTAGTAAAATATCAAATAAGTGATAAATTTATATTTTATTTTGATAATTTTAGTCAGAAAATGTAGTAAAATATAAAATAAATGATAAATTTATATTTTATTTTGATAATTTTAGTCAGAAAATGAAAGTGATACAATCAGTATGACTGATACAGAATCATTATTAACATGTATTCATTCAAAATTAATGATTAATATATTACTTTCGATAACTATTCAGTCTAGTTCACTTCGTTTTGAAGCTCATCAACAGGTATACTCTAATTTATAACTTTTTTTTTTTTGATAATTAGCAAAATTAAACAATTTTTGAATTTTTTTTATTAATTTAAGAATTAAATTTAATGATAATAATTAATTTAATGATTCTAAGATTAGATAAAACATAACTTTTAATTTTAAGAATCAGCGAAATTAAACTTATGTGTATGTGATAATTTTTGAATTTTTTTTATCAATTTAAAGATTAAATTTAATCATGTTAATTAATTTAATGATTCCAAAATTAATCAAAGCTTTGACTTCTGCAAATCAAGAAAATCAAACTTATGTGTATATGATAATTTTTGAATTCTTGAGCAATTTAAGGATTAAATTTAATGATATTAATTAATTTAATGATTGCAAAATTAAACAAAGCATAACCTTTGACTTCTGTAAATCAAGAAAATCAAAGTTTTGTGTATATGATAATTTTTGAATTTTTTTATCAATTTAAAGATTAAATTTAATCATGTTAATTAATTTAATGATTCTAAAATTAGATAAACCATAACTTTTAATTTTAGGAATCAGCGAAATTAAACTTATGTTTATATGATAATTTTTGAATTTTTTGATCAATTTAAGAATTAAATTTAATGATTGTAATTAATTTAATAATTATAGAAATTAGATGAAGCATTTATGTGCGATTATAAGTTCTTAATTTTTGATATTATACATTTCTTATATACAAAATAAATTACATCATTAATAATAATTACAATTTTTTATATGCTAATTTTAATTGATCATTTCATTATTACAATTTTATTTTTCTGATTCAATTAATATAAATTACAATAAAATATAAATTTTTTTTTAAAACGAAAATGATAGATTTAATTGAGGATAATTGATATTTCCTAATGTTTACAAATGATTAAAACATAAATTAGTTTATAAAAATATAAATTGTACCATTTTTATATATTTTAATAATTTTGCTTTAAAAAAAAATAATAATAATTTAATTTAAATAAATTAAAAAAATTAATTTACTAATTATTTTTTTTAGAGAGCTGGTGCAATGGATCTTTTACTACGATTACCATCATTAAAGCTTGTTGCATCAGCACATAATGATACAATTAATAATGAATTTGATATTTCATTAAGCTTACAATCATTTTCTGTTTGTTTCTATAATCCACATCAGGTTTAATTTAAAAAAAATTTTTTTGTTGAATTTTTGTTTTTTTGTAAATATTTTAAATTTTTAAATTTTGTAAACATTTTCACTTCAATTAAATCTTTTTTTGTTGCTATCTTACTAAAATAACTTAGTCATATTAAGCAGTTTAATAGTTTATTTTAATAAGATAACAGTAACAAAATTATTACTCTCAAAATTTAAAAATAAAATCATCTAGGTATATCTGAAAAATTAAAAAATAATTAATTTAAAAATGTTTATTTATTTTTTTTTTTGTTTGACAAATAATTTATTTATGCAAAAACATTGTCAATTAATTTTCTCATAGTATCTTACTAAAATAACTTAGCCATATTTAACAGTTTATTTTCCTAATAACAAAATTATTACTCTCAAAACTTAAAATTAAAATCGTCTAGGTATATCTGAAAAATTAAAAAACAATTAATTTAAAAGTGTTTTTTTTTTTGAAAATTCAATTAATCATTTTTTTAAATAAATTATATTATTAAAATATTAATTCATAAAGCCTTCACCATTGGATTTTACGCTTAACTTAGATATTTCACAGTTTATTTCACCAATAACATATTTATTACCTCAAAATTTAAATTTAAAAATTTATATATTGAAATTTAAAAATTTTAATTTAAAAGTGTTTTTGAAAAATCAATTAATCATTTTTTTAAATAAATTATATTATTAAAATATTAATTCATAAAGCCTTCACCATTGGATGATTTTTATTTTAGATAATTTAAAAATTTATACGTACGAATATTTAAATGATAATTCACATTTAAAAGTTTGCAATTTGAAATTTAATTAATTTTATTTACGCATTTTGAAAACTATTAATTCTACTCGTACTATTCCAGAAGTATAATTTATTAAAATAACCTTTTTTTTTTTTTAAAAAAAATTTCAAAAGAAGATTGTTTTTTTTTTATTTTGATAAAATTAAAAATTTAAATAAATTTAAATTAAATAAATAAATTTTAATTTAATTTTGTAAAATTGATATTGTGTAACTAATATTTTATCATAAATCAAATCATTATCAAGGATCATTCATTAATTAATCTTTTACAAATTCAAATTTAAATTCAAATATAATTTTATTAGCTATTAAGTTATTTTAATTATTAAACAGATCATTCATTAATTGATCTTTTACAAATTCAAATTTAAATTCAAATATAATTTTATTAGCTATTAAGTTATTTTAATTATTAAACAGATCATTCATTTTAATTTCACAAACAAAAAAAAATATTAAATTAACTATAATTTATTATAAAGTTATTTTAATTATTAAACAGATCATTCATTAATTGATCTTTTACAAATTCAAATTTAAATTCAAATATAATTTTGTTAACTATTAAGCTATTTTAATTATTAAACAGATCATTCATTAATTAATCTTTTACAAATTCAAATTTAAATTCAAATATAATTTTGTTAACTATTAAGTTATTTTAAATATTATTAAATTTTCTTTTTTAAAATTTTTTTAATTTATTATTTTTTTAAAAAAAAATTATTTTTTAATTTTGCAAAAAAAAAAAAAATTAAATTATAGTTCAAAACGAACAAGAAAAATGATGGATAAATTAATGCTTGAAGCATCAATAAATATTCATTGGGATAGTTTTAAAGCAAAAATTCAAATGTCAAGTGCAATGGGTGATACAAATTGGTTAATTGATAAAATTTCTACAAAAATTATATTTTCTGTATGTTTATTTTATAATTTAATAAATAATATTTTTGTAGATGAAAAATATTATTTATCTAATAATAATAATAATAATAATAATAATAATAATAATAATAATAATAATAATAATAGTAGTAATAATAATAATAATAATAATAATAATAATAATAATAATAATAATAATAATAATAATAATAACAATAATAATAATAATAATAATAATAATAATAATAATAATAATAATAATAATAACGGTAATAATAATAATAACAATTAATAATAATAGCAATAATAATAATAATAATAATAATAATAATAGCAATAATAATAATAATAGTAATAATAATAATAATAATAGTAGTAGTGGTAATAATAATAATAATAACAGTAATAATAATAATAGCAATTAATAATATTACCAGTAATAATAATAATAATAATAATAATAATAATAATAATAACAGTAATAATAATAATAGCAATTAATAATATTACCAATAATAATAATAATAATAATAATAATAATAATAATAATAATAATAATAATAATAATAATAATAATAATAATAATAATAATAATAATAATAATAATAATAATAATAATAGCAATTAATAATATTACCAATAATAATAATAATAATAATAATAATAATAATAATAATAATAATAATAATAATAATAATAATAATAATAATAATAATAATAATAATAATAATCATTAGTTTTTTTTTTCTTATTTGCAATGATATAATTATAAAATAATTTTATCAGTATTTCAATATTATCAACATTTTATATTATAAACACTTTAAAAAACGAAATTATTGCTAGAAAAATATTCTTTTTAAAAAAATTTCACTAATTTTTTTTTAAAAAAAGAATCATCAAATAATAATATCTATTAATTTATGTTAGTTTCTTTTTTTTTTTCCATCCCTTATTTAAAATTAGATTAATTAGTTTAAAAAAAAGGATAATTTTATTAACACTAATAACTATAAGAAATTAGTTTGTTTACAATCATATAACAATCCTTAATTATACCTTATTTTTTCATTTTATTTAATCAGAAAAAGAAAAAAATGAAATAATAAAACATTTGAAATTAATTTCAAACTTTTATTCTTTAATTCTAATAGCTTCAACCATTTGTTGAACGACGATTGAACATATATTTTGGTGTATCATTTCTGGAACAGGAAGCAAAAGGTGGTGCAATTTCCGGATCATTACAAATTGCTAATGCTGCAATCAATTTTAGTTGGATATCACTTTGCAATGTTTGTTTTAAAATGATAAAATAATTTGAAAGAAATTTCCAAAAAATTCATTTTACTTAAAAAAAAAACGAATTAATAAATATTTGAAATTAATTTTAAAATTTCATTCCTTAATTTTATAGCTTTAACCATTTGTCGAACGATTCATGGTTGAATATATGTTTTGCTGGATATATTTTAAAAATAATTTAAGAGAATTTAAAAAAATTATCTAAAATAATTTATCAGAATTTTTTTTTTAAGCAACCTACATCATTTTCATCAAAGATAAATTTTAATGAATTAAAAATACAAATTATTTGGATGGGTCGTGTTGTTATTGTTGTATTAATCGATCAATCATCACTTCTACTTAATGATGAATGGAAATTATACAATGATCAGGATGAAAAGGTATTCTTTAAAAATTTAAATCATTAAAATTCAATTATACATATTATGAATTAATCATTTGGATGACCTGAATAGGTGGAAATTAATAAGTAATGAATAAGTAATGAAAATTAAATTCATCAATGATAAATATTTTTCTTTTGAAAATTTTATTCTTTTGTTTTTTTTTGAAAAATACTTTAAAAAATGAGAAGGAATTGATAATGTATATAAAATAGATTATCAATTCCTTAATTAATTAGCAATAGTAAATTTTCTTATAATTGTACGATTTGATAACAAAAAATGGCCAATATTTAAATTTCAAAAATTTAAATTTAATTAAAAATGATGACAATTGCTTAATTAATTAACAATAATAAATTCTCTTATAATTGCACCCAGTTGATAACAAAAAATGGCCAATATTTAAATTTCAAAAATTTAAATTTAATTAAAAATGATGACAATTGCTTAATTAATTAACAATAATAAATTCTTTTATAATTGTACGATTTGATAAAAAAAAATTGCTACAATTTAAATTTCAAAAATTTAAATTTAATTAAAAATGATGACAATTGCTTAATTAATTAACAATAATAAATTCTTTTATAATTGTACGATTTGATAACAAAAGATGGCTAATATTTTAATTTCAAAAATTAAAATTTAATTAAAAAAGATAATGTAATAATCATTAACATTTAGAGTTTATAGTTGATATTTTCTCATAAGTATGACAAGATTTAAAATATCAAATTTGAATGGACAACAAAAACAATAAACAAAATTGATATTAAATTTAAAAATTTTATAACATTAGCAAAATTTAATTCTTATTTATGTTTATTAACAGATAAAAGAAGCAATGATAATGCTTAACAGTATTTTGAAATATTCTAAACTACAAGCTATTATCACTAAAGCTACATTCAACAGTATTGATAGTGTGATACAAAAACTTAGTGTTTTCTTTAAGGTAATGATTTGTTTATTTATTTATTTGTTTATTTATTTTTTTTCTTTGTCAAACCATTCTTAGCACTTATTATTTATTAGTAAACAAATTGGTAAACAAAATTTTTAGTAAACAAAGTCTGTTTGTTTTAAATTATTAGTAAACATTATTAGTAAACAAAATCTGTTCATTTAAAAAATACTAGAAAATTTAGGAGTAAGTGATAAGCTGAAATTAGAAATAGTTAAGATGAAAATTTTGATAAATTTTTTTTTCTTTCAACCAAAAGTAAAACTTAGTTATTACTATCGAAATGAGATCTTTTTTCAAATTAGTTTAATTAATTCTCAATAATATAACAAAGAAAAAAGAAGAAAAAAAATGAAAGTAAGGTACAATTAAAAATGTAACTTAGAAATAAAATTAAAAGTGAAAATATAAATAGGTTTTAAAATTAGAAGTAAGTGATAAGCTGAAATTAGAAATAGTTAAGATGAAAATTTTGATAAATTTTTTTTTCTTTAACCAAAAGTAAAACTTAGTTATTACTATCGAAATGAGATCTTTTGTTTTCAAATTAGTTTAATTAATTCTCAATAATATAACAAAGAAAAAAGAAGCAAAAAAAATGAAAGTACTATAGAAATCAAAATGTAACATAGAAATAAAATTAAAAGTAGAAATATAAATAATTAAATAAAAGATTTCATTGAAAATAAAATTTATAAATTAAAATAATGAAATGAAATAAAATTTTAGGAACAAGTGGAAGATAGCCGTCTGTTACATAATCTAACAAATAAAACATTAGCAGGAACTATTAAAAATGTTATCAAATTATCACAAATATTTCATTGGGCAAAAATTCTTGATTTAGTCACTGATATGCAAATGAAAAGTAAAACATTTCCAATGCCTAATGCTAGTAATGGAAGGACAATTATTTGTGGACAATTTATTTCAATTGGACAACAAGCATCATTGGTTCTAATGGAAGGTGAAATTACAGCAAATCGGTTTGTAATTTAGTATATTATTCAAAATATTACTTAAATTTCATTTCTAAAATTTAATAATGTTTTAGTTAATATAAATTTAATTTTGGATGAAAAAAAAAATGAAACAAAATGAGTAAAGGAATGTTTCAAAGTTATGTTTTAAAGTAAAAATCGGTTTGTAATTTAGTATATTATTCAAAATATTACTTAAATTTCATTTCTAAAATTTAATAACATTTTAGTTAATATAAATTTAATTTTGGATGAAAAAAAAATGATGAAACAAAATGAGTAAAGGGAATGTTTCAAAGTTATGTTTTAAAGTAAAAATCAAGTAAAATATAATTATGCAAATTGCAATTATAGTTTTAGTGAAGAAAGAAATTGTGTAAAATAAAATAGAATGAGGAAAAAAAAAAAAGAAATAAGCAAAAAATTTTTTAAAATTTCTCAGTTCAACAAATTTATGAATAATTTTCTTTGGATTATTCATTAATTGTTTCAACAATGAAATTAAAATGTAACACTTTTAAGTGTTAATATCAATTTCTTAGACTTAAACTTATTTTCAAATGTTTAAATTAGTTCTATTCTATAGTGGAACTAATTTAAATTATTATTATTATTATTATTTAGGTGAGAAAAAAAAAATAAATTCAAAAATGTTTATATTTATACACAATGATTTATTTTATAAAATTCTTCAATGTTGATAAAATAAACAATCCTATCGTTTTGTTTGTTGTTTATTAAATGTAAATTTAACTAAAATTGTTCAATTTAAATTTCGTTTAGTTGGGCGCTTTTCTATCTCAATCAGCCAACATTAATTTTCTCAAGTGCTGCACAATATACATTTCTTGATGAAAAACAAACAATTGGTATTGATTTATCAGAAAAATTACTACTTAAATTAAATGGTGCAACAAAAGAAAATAAAATTTCTGATAATAATTGGACAAGTGTTATTTGTAAAGTTGAGGTTTGGTTTCTTTTTTTTATTTTTTTTTTTCAAATATTATCACAAATTAAAGTTTTTTTTTTTATTCAAATGAAAAATAAAAAAGGAGGAAATATTTATTATTGCTTGTTTAATTTATAAAACATTGATCATTTTTTTTTTCTTCGAATAATATTTATTTCAATTTTTGGCGTATCTAATTCATAGAATTATTTCTGCTATTTAAAGTGAAAAAATAATTTAGAGCGTATTTTTCTTTTTTGAATCAATTATTTGATAAAATTCAAGACATTATCACATACTCTATTTTTAATTTAAATGATTATTTTCTAATTTGATATTTTATCGAACTAATCTCAGGATTAATTTACATTCAATAATTCAATATGACTGAATGAAATTACATTAAAAATAGCTTGTGCTTGAATTTATTTGGCTTTAAAACTTAATTTGCAGTAAGATACAGTAAACCAAATACAGTAAATATAATAATGCAGTAAAGTTAATACATAGTAACTTAATACGGTATATACAATAATACCGTGGATTTAATTATTATAAGATTATGCAATATTACCTTTCCCAATCTGGGAATCATATTTTTGCAGTAATTTAACACGGTAAACACAATAGTACAGTAAGTTTAATACAGTAATTTTAGTACGGTACAATATTACAGTAATTTAAATAATTATAAGGTTATGCAATATTACCTTTCGCAATCTGAGAATTATATTTTTTACAGTAACCTAACACGGTGAATACAACAGTACAGTAAGTTTGATAGAGTAATTCTAGTACGGTACGTAGAATAACACAGTTGATTTAATTATTATAAGATTATGCAATATTACCTTTTGCAATCTGAGAGCCATATTTTTTACAGTAACCTCACACGGTAAATACAAAAGTACGATAAGTTTGATACAGTAATTCTATTACGGTACATGCAGCGATACAGTAAATTTAATTATCACAAGATTATGCAATATTACCTCTTACAATCTGAGAATCATATTTTTTTTACAATGACTTAATACGGTAACTACAATAGTACAGTAGGTTTAACACAGTAATTTTGGTACGGTATATACAATAATACGGTAAATTCAATCATTATAAGATTTATGGAATATTATCTCTCCCAATTTGAGAATTATGTTTTTTTTTCAGCGCCATAAAGATCAAACATGTCCGAAATATGCAACAATTCAGGAATGTCTAACATTATGCATCGATGAACCATTAGCACAGCTTTTCTCATTGACCCAAAATTCAATCAAATTTCAGTCAATGGTACTTGAGCTATTCGAGTAATTCTTTCTTTCTTCTTCTTTTCCTTCATTATCTAATTTCAACACAAAAAAATTTTGCAATCATTTCATACTGATAAAAAAAGATGATAAAAAAATAATTCATAATAAAAAAAAAATTTATAACCATAATAATATATTCTATTTCTTTTCGACATTATTTGATATTTTAAGAAATTATTATGAATAGATTATTGTTGTTCAAAAAAAGCAATAATAATTCTTCCATAATTTTTGAATTTTATTTTCTAGACTACCTGCAATGGATTCAGTTTTTACCAGCAATCAGAAAGTACCAATTCATTTAGAAAAACTAAAAGATATTAAAACTGAAGTGATTTTATTTTCATTTCAAAATATTCCTTAAAAATTTAGTAGCAATAGAAAAATTAAATTTGTGAATTGAATAAATTCATCAGGAATGTGTGATCAGTGTTATTTGTTTAGAGAATTAAAAAGTATATACCAAAACTTTATTAGTATATACCAAAACTTTATTAGTGGAATTTTAGAAGAAACTTTATGATTTCCA
Organism: Brugia pahangi; assembly: GCA_012070555.1. NCBI lineage: Eukaryota > Metazoa > Nematoda > Chromadorea > Rhabditida > Onchocercidae > Brugia > Brugia pahangi. The sequence continues at coordinate 835,371 of JAAVKF010000012.1, read as the reverse complement.
ACTTTTTATCCTTCCATTCTTTTTTTCTCAATCTTTTCTTCATTAAATCTAATATTATTGAAAATGCTTCCATTTAAGGAATTTAATTATGAATTTGCTTTTTTTTTTGTTTAGGTCCTGTGCAGTCTTATATGTGATTTTCATCAAGCACTTGGCGTACAGACTGATCTCTCAACACAAATTAATTTTCTTCCTGAATTACTTCGATCTTATCTTATCGAACAGGTTTAAACTATTTTATCATTTTACATTGTTATACTTTTTTTTTTTTTCATTTTCCTTCTTAGAAACTGTGTTACAAATATATACAATAAATACTTAAAGATAAGTTTTAAAAAAAAAAGGAAATTAAAGGAAATGTTCAAAATTTTGGAAAATTCAAAATTTACATAAATATTTGATGTAATTCAGGATAAAGATGTTAAAAAAGAAATAGGAAAGCTACCAATGGAGGAGAAATTAGGAAAAGGAGAAACTGAAAAAACTGATAAACGACAGTATATTTGCAAACAGTGGAAAGTTGATCCAAAAATACGATTCATTGATAAAGTAAAATGGGATCCACCAGTTATTGATGAGATTTTGCGTAAATTACAAGTAAGTTTCAAAAATTATATGGATAGATTTGAAGTTTTGGAAAAGATTAAATTGACAAAAGTTTAAGATTAAGATTAAGAAATTGTTAAAAGATCATTGGTTATATTTAAGATATTCGATCATCGAAATACCATACCTAAAGTTGTACAAAGACATATACTGGATCATTGCGATATATTTTTATCAAAAATTCTTTTGGCTATTGTAAAAGTTGCAAAAGAAGCTTCAGTAAAAAGTGATCGAATGTCCACTCATTTTTAATGAAAAAAAAAAAAAAAACAGTGAAAGAATTAAAAAATATAATTCAGTATTTATTATTTAATTTTCATTTTATTAATAAAATAAAGATGAGATAATGTGAAAACATGTATAAAATTTGATAAAAGTATGAAGAACTAAGTATAACAGAGCATATATTTGAGAAAATTTTTAAATAAATAATAAAATCAAACTCAACAATGAAGTAATCCATTAAAGTCAGCCTAATCTTTAAGAAAAGAGAAATTTTTTGACAGATTCATGTTTTTTTGGAATGATAAGGAATGGATTATTCTTGAAAACTGATAAAAAAACAAAACACAGAAAAGAGCGATGGATCAAATTATACCAAAACAAACATACCTTACCTAGAAACTATCAAAATTTCATGCTTATGGAGCTCCGCTCTATTATTTCCAAAAAAAAAAAAGCGATTTTAATTCCATAAAACTTATCTGAAATTTCCCATATATTCAACTATCGTCAAGATGAGTATTAAATTCTTTGATATTCTAGAGTAAAAGCTGATCAGTGCAATTAGCTTTGTCATAAATATTGTAGATTTTTGCAAAATCCGAAACTACTGTTGTTTTAAAATGTACACTTTCAAAAAAGAAAAAAAAAATTTATTTATTGTAAGAATGTTGACAAAGGTTTTTCTATCAACCAATTTTCATTCATCAATCGCTGATTAAGTGCTTCATGTAGTTGATGTACTGTTTTCAGGCCAATACTGATCATTTCCTCTAAAACTGTACAAAGCACAAATGAAGTTTACAGTTATATTTATAGCTTTTTATTTCTCTAACACTTTCCTTTATCTTTGAAAATTCAAAACTAACGTTAAATGAAATGAAGTATACATTAAGTTAGTTAAACTATATTAGTAAGCCTGAAATATTTGATAAAATAGATACAAATAAATTACATATATATATATATATATATATATAGGATCAGCTACAGCAACTTAAACAAAATTTAAAATTATTTGCATGAAGAAATGTGTTTACTTTGAACAAAATTGTTTTAAAAGAATGCTTTAACATTCTCCATTTGAAGAAATGCGTTCAACAAAAGGAAAAATCTCAACAACAACAACAAAAAAAAGTACCAACCAAGTGAATCAATTTCAAGAGTACCACCACCGCACTGCCTCATAAATGTAATTATGGAACCATCACGCTTCACTGCACATTGATTATTTTGCTGAAAATAATTGTTCACTATACATTCTCACATCCATTCTTATCTATGGACTGTTTACAGTTTTCTTTCTACGTATTAGCTCAGTACAAGTGGACCTCATGGTATAATCAATCAAGTCACTAACTCACTAAAATTTTAGAAAAAAAAAAAGATAAACAAGACTGATAATTAAATAAAATTAAACGACAAAAATTAAATGATATACATTGTGATTGATGTCAGAAACAAATTGTGGAGCGACAGCAATCCAAACAGATGTTCGAGTGCATGCTTCTTCGGTCAACGAATTGTCAACAATTTTAGCAGTTCCAAGTCTATTTACACTGACAAATAAAGGAACTCTGCAACAAATAATAAAACACTAGAAATCGAAATTTTGTAATTAAACTAATGAAACTACGTTTAAGCATTATTCTAGCAGTTGAGGAAAGTCGGGAGTTTGAAGGAAGGAAAGACGATGAAATAAAGTTGTCCTTATCGTAGAAATCAAATTCTAATCCTCAAATCAAATCCCATTCCTCTGCATCTGAACTCAGCAATACTTGAAGTGAGAAATAACAATGTAAAAAAGAAATTTCAGTTCTTTAAAGAGATCAACGACAATCAACCATTCGAGATAAAAAGATCAATGAATTTGAATGAAATCTTGCAAGGTAATAATATCTCACTTTGCCCTACCAAAACGATAAATCCATTTTCATTTAAACAAATCACGAAATCCATTATATTGCAAAACGGATACCTTGATGTATCTAATTTCCAAACAGTATTATCGTCCGGTAAATCAATTGTATACTTTCCTTCATCAGCTGGTCTGACTATAACTTTACTAATTTCCGTGTCTTTCAATGCTGCTTTAACCTAGAATTACTAATATATAATTCAAAAAAGGCATAAAAAACTCAGTTTGTAATTATTAATCTCGTAATCTCACATTCTGTTTGAAGTTTACTCCATAAAAAAGGAAAGAAATTCACTAACCCCTAATCCTGCTGCATCAATAACATTACCGTCACATTGTAAAAGAACGATATCCACAAACAGTTTCCAAGCATGCATTGGAGATAGAATCAATCTATGAAAAAATAATATTAAAAATATAAGGGAAAACATAGCACATGAATTTCTATCTAAACAGTTATTCAAATCATATCAAATTCTCTGAATTTCTACTAACACTTATCATTCATATTATTACTTATAAATACTTTTTTAAATCTGGAAGCACATAATTGTTGTCATAAGCAGCATCTAATGCTGCACTCAATTCATCCGCGAATTCTTCACCACCACGACCTACAATTATAAGTTTTACTAGTCATTCTGAAAAGATTGATCATTGAAGACTATAGATCTTACACTTCATATTAATTTACTTCATCAAACTTTGGTTAATATGGCATTAGAACAAATGAAAAAGAAAATTTGTTTCCCAAAATCTTCGGATTAAAAAAAAATCATCGTAACATCTAAAATATCACAAAAAATGTCTATTCCAAACTAACTGTTGTAAAACTATCAACAAATTTTTATCATTATAATACCATTCATATGAATCTGTTTAAATGCTACGCTAGCCCAGCCTATAGTAAGAAGGTCTTACTACTAAAGTAAGCTATAGTAAAACCTATATTAAGTAAGAATACAAGCTTAAGAACTCGAAAGTATCCAAGATTCAGCTCAGAGATACCAGAAAGAACGGTATATTCATGAAGATTTCGAGAATTCCATTTTTCACCCTTATCTAGATACAACGCAGAAATAAAATGCTACATCTCAACCGCTAATAACTACAATGTTTAAAACTGAAATTAAACAAGTAAAATCCTTTACATACCAGCAAAAAGTGGAGTGGCATTTGCTGAGCAATCAACAAAGAAATTTAGCCGATTCCGATAAACAGTGGTATCCACGCTGATTAATTCGGCTTTGACACCAATTAGTAAATCAGTTGAACCTATCTGGACACGAGCTGAACCATTTGTTGTTGCCAAAACACCGGTTTGAACTATTATAGGCCGGTAATCTAATGGACTGCAATAAAGAAGGAATGACCATGCTGACTAGAAAACATTAGTATAAGAAAAAAATTACCCTTGACTGAAGTGTAATGAACTTATTAGGTTTTTCTTCAAAAGCTTGCTCGAAAATTTCAAGAAATCATTTAAAAGCTAACTGAAACATGTTATCTTCTCATAATAAACATAAGACCAAAGAAGGTATGGATTAGTTTAAATAGAGTTAGCCAGAATTTAACTTGAACACTGAGTAAAAATGAGGTAATACGGAATAGAACCAAATTACTTAAAACTATTTGAAATCAGCTGTAACACTTACCCACGTCCGTCAGCTCGCAAACCTTCCTGCGCTCCATGTATTATGAATACTTTTTCGGCTTCACTTAATTGCACTTCCATTTTTTGAAGTTAATCTTGAATTTACAAAAAACGAAAAAGTGAAAGCCTCATTCTGCTGCACAACAGTCTTACTTTATCTGAAACTATAAGAACACGTTTAAACTTGGGAAACGATTTTATGGTACCACGTAGAGTAATTTTTTTTGACAGTAAGGACATAGCGAAACCAATAACCTGGTACCATACAAGTACCATAGCTCGTCAACATACAAATACCTACATTTAGTCCAGACACCATACAGGAATCAGATTAACGTTAAGTTCACAGTATAACCCAACACCACGGTACCATAAGTTACCCAACGTACGTACCGCACTTGAGTACCACCATGTACCGTAGTACCACGACCGCGATTTACCCTACCACCCAGATAATTTAAAAATGAATGCAATTATTAAATCCCACGCCGAGAGTTTTTTTTTCGAAAGATTCAGAATCTTTCGTTTGTGATCTAACAAATATTCCTCTCAGTGACAAGTAGAGCATTTGATTTTACGGGTTAAAGGTTAAAGGTCAATTGATATATACTGGTTAATTGACAGTTATTTTTCTATTTCAGAATTCCTTCCCAAACGAAATAATTTCCTCCTCTCTTTTCTTCTTTCTTTTTTAAACATTAATTGCTGCTATTGTTTTCATCTCATCGTCTTCTCATTCTGTTATTTCTTTATTTATGTAAGATTTAAATTTATTATGGAAGATTTAAAATTATTTTTGTTATCTTTTTAAAAGGATAATTCAGATCTTCTAGAATATGTTTGTTTATTCAGCAATTTTATTTCATATGTGAGAATTTGTTGGAGAATAAGATAAATTAAATGATTGAAAAGACTGAAAGGAATATGGTAGTAGAGTTAAATATAGCAAGAAAGTTCGAGAGTAGCCTAGAAAATTCGAGAATAGCCTAGAGTTGACGAGATTTAAGGAAAATTTGTTGAGTAAGAATATTTGAATATTCCTTTGTACTTATACTATTAGGTATTATACTATGATATATTTTATTATCCTCTTTCATTATCATTTCATATTTATTAGTTTGACTATTTTTTCTGATATTTTTCTAATAGATATATTTTTTTAATCTAAGTAATAAAACGAGCAGAAGATAATTAGAAGTTTATCTGACTTAGATATTTAAAGAAATTAATATTTGTTTCATATTTAAAGAAAATATAAAATAGTTTTATCTTTAAAAAAGGAGAAATTATATATTAAATTAGATTCAATACTAAAAAAAATTGTTATAGTTATGATTGAATAGATTGTCATTTTCATAAATTATCACAATCATAAATAGCAAAACGAATTTATATTGCTTAAAATAAATCGAATAATACTTCTTAGTTTCATAAATTGAAAAATTGCGATCGTTTTTATGTTTCATTTGGCTTATGAAATATTTTAGAAAATATAAGTAAAAAAAAAATCAAAAATAAAAATTAAATTTAATTTAATCATTTCTTTATCACACTGATAAGTGATTCATGATATGATAATTTACATGATGAATTAAAAAGAAGAAAAAGCTTTTTTTTTCAGTTGTTGAAATTTTTATTTATTTTATTTTATTTTATTTTTTTATTTTTTTGCATATTTTATGCTTAGAAATCAATTTAAAATTAAATTGTGACGCATTCCTCATGAATTATTGTTACAAAAAATAGAAGAGGCAAGTGAGTCTTGTTTATTTATTTATTTGTTTATTTTTGTAAACAACACTATTTTCATTTTTTGTTTTCAATTTAAGTAAACATTAAATTTAGCAATGCAATTAATTATTAAAAGCATATATGTATATATTCTTAGGCTTGGCTTGAACGTTGAATAAGTGTGGCTCGTTCCTCACCATTACGACTGTAAAGAATTGTATGAACATTTGAGCCAAGCCCAAATGACTCTTCACCATCAAAGATGAGCTGTTCTGGTGGCGATGAAATGCCATGTCCACGGGCTACAATCTATAATTAGAAGAAAATAAATAAATAAATAAATAAATAAACAAATAAACAAACAAATATTTGACGAAAAAATTTTTTAAAAAATTTCAATTTTTTTTTTCATCTCTTTTAAAATTTAATATTTTACCAATTAAAGTTTCGTTCTTTTTCTTTTTTTCTTTTATATTGAAAATTAATTAGATATGCTAGAAATGAAAAGATTTATCATTGAAATGAGAAAAAAAATATATTTATTCAAAATGATAATTTTTTGTTGGTAATTCAAAAATTTTACAAATTTTACAGATTAAAAAATTTACAAATATGAAGAAGATTAATTAGAATGATAAATTATTATTTAAACCTTAACACTTTTTCCAGGTTTAAGAATGAAATTATGTGGAAATGTATAAATTATTTCTTTTTTTCCATCAATTTTTCTCTTCAATTTCCATTCACCAATTAATTCTTCCTTAGCTCGATGTGTATTTTGAATTATAATAAAGGTACCATCGGTAGAGGTTTCCTATAAATATTTTAAAATTTAATTTGATAAGACTTTTTTTTTTTTTTTAAATTTAAATTTTTGGTAGGACTTTTTTTTTCTCTCTCTCTCTCTCTTTTATTTTCCTTTTTCGTTTTTTTTTTCTTACCTGAGAAATTTCTATTAGTTGATTAATTTTTAAAGTTCAGAAAGAAAATAAAATTAAAATTAAAATTGAAAAAAAAAAAAAAAAGAAACCTGAATGGAAACATTTCCTTTAGCAGATCGTTGAAATGATGTACGAGATGCAGCTTCACCTTTCATAACTCTCATTGTTTCTATAAATTATTTTCAAAAATTTCTTTTTTTTTTTTTTGAATTTTTGAAATTATCAAAATAAAAGTATGGAAAATTTAAATTTCACAAAAGAAATTAATCAATTTTTCAAAAATTTTTCTTTTTTTTTGTACTCTTTTGATGTTTTTTTTTTTTGACAATTTTTTTGTATTATTAATGTTACATAAAGAGTAATAAAAATTTCCGTAAATATTGAAATTGTTAGAATAAATTTATTGAAAAATGAAATTTTGTTTAAATTTCATTTTTTTTTTCACAAAAAAAAAAAACGAAATTAACCGGTATCATCTCGACGAGTTAACTCATGAGTACGTACAACCTGTTCTACCAATTGACGTAATCCGGCACGATTCTCTTCACCTTCTAACATTTTCCGGTAAATTGCTATCTCAGCATCTAATGTCTGCAAAACAAAAAAAAAAAAAAATTTTTAAATTTAAAATTTCCTAAATATATTTTTCTGCTTAATTGCTAACTTTTTATTTTGAGAAAAGAAAAAAAAAGTAAGAAAGGAATATTTTATAATATAAAATTTCGGACATAATAAAATTTAAATTTAAATTTGAAAAAAAAAATCACTAAATATTAGGTAAATTATTGATTACTTTATTGAAAAATAATTAACTCTAATTTTACTAACCTGTTTAGTATCAAGAAGCATTTGAAGTTCAACCATTAACGCTTGACATTCCTCGCGCATTTTTCGAATTTGCGCATCACGATCATTTAATGCTGCTTCATATGAGCGTTGATCATCTTCTAGCTGATAATTTAACTCTTGTATTTGTTTTTCCAACAATGAATTCTAAAATTAGTTTAAAATTAATTTAATTATTTTTAAATAATACTATTTCAAATATTATATATTCATCTGATGAATAATGTTAATACTTTAATTAATTAAGTTCATTTAATAATATAATATCAATAATTAAGTATTATTATTTGTTATTCTATTAAATGTTTTGCTAATCAATATGATAACTTTTATCATTACAATTAATATAATAAATATAATAAATATTAATTAGCAATTCTATTTTATTATTTTTTTCATTATTTTATTCTATAATATTCGAAATGCTATTTCATTTATTAATCTAATATCAACAATTAATTATTATTATTTGTTATTCTATTAAATGTTTTGCTAATCAATATGATAACTTTTATCATTACAATTAATATAATAAATATTAATTAGCAATTCTATTTTATTATTATTTTTTCATTATTTTATTCTATAATATTCGAAATGCTATTTCATTTATTAATCTAATATCAACAATTAATTATTATTATATAATAATATGAATTAGTAATTCTTTTATACTATAATACTCGAAATACTATTTCATTAATTAATATAATATCAATAATTAATTATTATTATTTATTATTCTATTAAATATTTCACTAGTCAATATGATAACTATATTACAAATAATTTTACAAGTAATATAATAAATGTTAATTAGCAATTTTGTTTCATTTTCTTCATTACAATTATATATAATATAATAAATATTAATATATATATTTTAAATATATTTCATTATAATATTCTATAATATTCGAAATGCTATTTCATTTATTAATATAATATCAACAATTAATTATTATTATTTGTTATTCTATTAAATGTTTTGCTAATCAATATGATAACTTTTATCATTACAATTAATATAATAAATATAATAAATAATTAATTTTATTATTATCATTTTTTATTTTTTGATTATTTTATACTATAATATTCGAAATGCTATATTCTTCTAAATCAATTAATTTAATTATTAAGATTATTAATACTATAATATTCAAAATACTATTTCATTTATTAACATAATATCAATAATTAAGTACAAATAATATAATAAATATGAATTAGTAATTATTTTATACTATAATACTCGAAATGCTATTTCATTTATTAATCCAATATCAATATTTAATTATTATTGTTTATTATTCTATTAAATATTTCACTAATCAATATGATAACTTTTATCATAACAATTAATGTAAAAAATATAATAAAAAAATATAATTTTAATTTAATAAAATTTAATTATTTATACTATAATAAAATATATTTCATTTATTAACATAATATCAATATAATAAAAATTAATAATAAATATGAATTAGTAATTCTTTCATTATTATCATTTTTCTTACTTTTGATAGTTTTATAACTATAATACTTTGAAATACTATTATTAACTTACTCGTCCTTCTAAATCACTTAGTTTACCACGTAGATCAGTAAGTTGTGTACGTAATCGTTTTACTTCTTCTTTAGCATAACCATGTTCAATATTTTGTCGTGCTGATTGTGTTTGAATTTCTTGCACTTTTAAACGATACCATGATTCCATATCAGTACGATTAACATTTGTAATCTATTCAATTATTTTATTTTAAATTAAATTATAATTTAATTATATTATATAATTAGACAAACAAAAAAAAAATAATATGAAAAAGTAATAATTTAAAATATAATTTATTGTTAAATTATTAAGTAAATAAATTAAAGTAATAAATTATATGAGAAAAAAAAACCTGATCATATTCAGCACGAATATCACGAATTGCAGATGCTAATTCATTTTTGAAAAATTCTCTATTTTCAGGTATCGTATCACGTGCAGCAAGACTTTGTAGTTCACGTATTTCTTGCTCGTGAACACGATTAATTAAATCAATTTCCTCCAATAATGTTTGCACTTGATTTTGATGATCGATACGATTTAACGTTTCCTGATCTACATCCTTTAAATATTACATTATGCATTTATTATCTTTGAAATTTGATTCTTTTAATTGTTTATTATTTCAATTTATAGTCGTTGACTATTTCAATTGTTTAGATTAGGAAGTACCCACTTTCTCGAGTACTTTTTACAATTAAATTTAAATTTTCATATAACTATTATGTAGTAATAAGATAGAGTAGATCATATTTTATGATAAAAAAGAAATGTCATCTACCTACCACAACTTTCTCGAGAATTAAATTTAAATTTTCATATTACTATTGTACAGTAATAAGATAGAATAGATCATATTTTATGATAGAAAAGAAATGTCATCTACCTACCACAACTTTCTCGAGAATTAAATTCAAATTTTCATATTACTATTGTACAGTAATAAGATAGAATAGATCATATTTTATGATAGAAAAGAAATGTCATCTATCTACCATAACTTTCTCGAGAATTAAATTTAAATTTTCATATTACTATTATGTAGTAATAAGATAGAATAGATCATATTTTATGATAAAAAAGAAATGTCATCTACCTACCACAACTTTCTCGAGAATTAAATTTAAATTTTCATATTACTATTTACAGTAATAAGATAGAATAGATCATATTTTATGATAGAAAAGAAAGTCATCTACCTACCAGTACTTTTACAATTAAATTTAAATTTTCATATAACTATTGTGTAGTAATAAGATAGAATAGATCATATTTTATGATAAAAAGAAATGTCATTTAGCTACCACAACTTTCTCGAGAATTAAATTTAAATTTTCATATTACTATTGTACAGTAATAAGATAGAATAGATCATATTTTATGATAGAAACAAATTTCATCTACCTACCACAACTTTCTCGAGAATTAAATTTAAATTTTCATATTACTATTGTACAGTAATAAGATAGAATAGATCATATTTTATGATAAAAAAAAATTTCATCTACCTACCACAACTTTCTCGAGAATTAAATTCAAATTTTCATATAACTATTCTATATTAATAAAATAGAATATATTTGTTATTGAAAAATTGGTAGTATTAACTTTTAATCTTCTCTAATCATTATATTTGTTGCTTTCGTCAAATTTTGATTATTAAATAATTATCGATTAATTCAATTAATTGAAAGCAAATTAAATTTTTATAACAAATTATATCATTTAATATTATTACTAAATACAAAAAAAAATTATATTACTAAATAACATTTGATATTATTAAATAACTAAATTACCTTACAAAATAACTAAATTACCTTATTAAATAATTTAATTATATTACTAAATAACAAAATTATATTACTAAATAACTGAATTATATTACTAAATAATATTTAATATTACTAAATAACTAAATTATATTACTAAATAATTTTTATAATAAGTAATTTTTAATAAATCTTTCAATACTATTTATCCTTATTTAAATAATTTCTTAATCAGTTACTCAATTATTCATTAATTATTTAATACTTTGCTTATATTATTTAACTTTTAATATTACTAAATAACTAAATTATATTACTAAATAACAAAATTATATTACTAAATAACTAATTTATATTACTAAATAACTAAATTATATTACTAAATAACTAATTTATATTACTAAATAACAAAATTATATTACTAAATAACTAAATTATATTACTAAATCACTAAATTATATTACTAAATAACTAAATCATATTACTAAATAACAAAATTATATTACTAAATAACAAAATTATATTACTAAATAACTAATTTAATATTACTAAATAACAAAATTATATTACTAAATAACTAAATTATATTACTAAATAATATTTAATATTACTAAATAACTAAATTATATTACTAAATAACATTTAATATTACTAAATAACTAAATTATATTACTAAATAACTAAATTATATTACTAAATAACTAATTTATATTACTAAATAACAAAATTATATTACCAAATAACTAAATTATATTACTAAATAACATTTAATATTACTAAATAACTAAATTATATTACTAAATCACTAAATTATATTACTAAATAACTAAATCATATTACTAAATAACTAAATTATATTACTAAATAACAAGATTATATTACTAAATAACTAAATTATATTACTAAATAACTAAATTATATTACTAAATAACTAATTTATATTACTAAATAACATTCTTTTAATTAAATCGCAAAAATTTGAAAACAAAAACAAAAACAAAAACAAAAACAAACAGTTCGTGTTCGTTGTAATTCACCCAATAATCGTTGATTGTCTTTTTTAATACGCATTACTTCTTCTTCTAATTCTGTTATGCGACGTCGCAATGCGTTAATTTCAGCTTCAATTTTTGCAAGTTGCGAAAACATTTCATCAATTTTCTTGCGATCAACGTCGCATGATCGTAACGCTTCATCATATCTGCGACATTCTTTTTTTTTTTATTGTGCATTGATAAATTTTATTTTTGATAAAATTTTACATTAATATTTAAATTTCTAAAATCATTTTGTTAACTATCAATCATTTAGCACACATAAAATTTACTATTAAAATATAAAAATTAAATTTTTCAACTTTTAAGTTCAAACTTTTCTTTTCAAAAAAAAAAATTTCAACTTTTAAGAAAAAAAAAAAAAAAAAATTGAATAAATAATTTGTTTGAATAAATAAGCATTGCAATTGACCTCTTACGATAGTCGGATAATTCATCTTGCATTTTACGAATTTGCTTTTCCAATTCATCACGCTGTTTTATTGTTTCATTAATTAATTTACGTGCATCCTAAAATTTACCCTAGCATATTTAAAATAATTAAATTTCAAAAATTTTAAATAAAAAGCAAAAATGGATAATTCATCTTGCATTTTACGAATTTGCTTTTCCAATTCATCACGCTGTTTTATTGTTTCATTAATTAATTTACGTGCATCCTAAAATTTACCTTAGCATATTTAAAATAATTAAATTTCAAAAATTTTAAATAAAAAGCAAAAAAAAAATGAATTTTTCCTTCCTTAAATTTCCATCGATTTTTACATTTTTATATTTTATAATTGAATGATATTAAAATTTAGTATCAATTAAGAAAACGAAAAAAACAAAAATAATTTATTGAAAATAAAATTGAAATTATTTACCGAAATTTCTCCTTCATACATTTGTTTTATATTAAATGTATCTTTTCCCCATTTTCCACGTAGAAGATCCAAATCCGCCGCTAATTTTCGATTTTGCGCTTCCAGAAAACGAACCTTTAAATTGATATTACTATTATTATTATTATTATTATTATTATTATTATTATTATTATTATTATTATTATTATTATTATTATTATTATTATTATTATTATTATTATTATTATTATTATTATTATTATTATTATTATTATTATTATTATTATTATTATTATTATTATTATTATTATTATTATTATTATTTTTATTATTATTAAGTGGTCTTTTTCATTTTACATTTTATTTGTAATAATTTGTTGAATTACTAAATGAAAATTTGATTTTACATTTATCATTTTTTTTTTTTTGTAATATGAAAATAATATTTAAATCCTGGAAATTAAATTTCAGATAAAACAAAACTTAGCAAATTATCAAAAGCATTAAAATAAATTAAAAAATTTATTTAATTAAATAAAATTTTGTTAAATTAATTTTATTTATGCAAATATATTTTTAATTCAAATTTTTTTCAAAAATTATTTAATTTACTTTTTCAATATAAGTAGCTAAACGATCATTCAAATCGCTCATTTCTTTTTTTTCACGTTCACGGCTATCACGTATAGTTGACGCAGCATTTTGACCAAATGGTGATGCACTTAACATTCCAGTACCACTTGTCAACGATGTTGTTGATCCAACTTCGGTGACAAATTTTATAGTACGACCATTTGTTACTTAAAATAAAATAATAAAACAATTTTACTAATTTAATAATTTCATTATTTTACCAAATTATATTAAATTTTAAAAGTTAATTTTATTTTTTTCTTTTTTTTTTGTTAATTAAAGAAAAAAAAATTTAATTTTTACTACGAGACAAATAGTTTGTTAGTTAATTTGATTGTGTAGTAATAGCTTAGCTATTAATTGCTAGGACATTAATTTATTTATAAAAATTAAAATATCATACAATTAAACAATCTTTTCTTTTCTTTCTTTCTTTCTCTCTCTCTCTCTCTCTCTATTAAATGCTGCAAATTAATGAATGAGCAAAATTAAATTCAATTAATAAATATATAATTCAAAATTACCACTTGATTCACGTAAGCGTCCACCAAGTGGTTGACGTGACATTGGCGTAGAAATAAATGACATAATTTTTTCTTTTTTTTTAATTTTAATTAATGAACGAAGCAGCAATCAACGATGAATGTTAGAGTTTGCAGAATCTGAAATATTAACAAATTAATTTAAAATAATTTGAATAAAATTTTTCGAAACTAAAAATTACTAATTAATAACTATAATAATCACAGATAATTTACAAATATTCTTATAAAAAAAAAGTTTTATAAGTAAATTTTTTATTGTAATATATCAGTAAATAATAATTTATGAACATTTTAAAATTTAAAAACTTTTAGTTGACAATTTGCTTAATTAGCTGTGACAATTTTAGATAATTTATAGGTAAGTAATAAAACGAAAAAGAAAAAAAAAAAGTAAATATTATATTAACGACTGACAATTTGTTCGTTCAAATTATACAAAAATTCTACAAAGGATTAATTTTTATATTCGCCCAAATTGTCATTTGTCGCAGAGAGAGAGAGAGAGAAAGGGACAGAGAGAGGGAGAGAGAGAGAAAAGGAGATAAAATGAAGAAAACAAACAAAACAATTTTCTTCTTTTCTTTTTCATTTCTTTTGTCATTCAAAAGATTACTGTGTTGACAGAAAATACTTTTCAAACAATTTTTCCTTTCTAATTTTATTTTTTTTTTTTGTCATTTTCAAGAAATTTCACTAAAATTTAAAAATAGTAATTAAAATGTATGTAAAATAAAAAATTGCACTTGCTGATATAAAAATTTTAAAAACAAAATTTTGATATTTCGATAAATTTTAATTTATTTAATTTTGCAAACAAAAAAAAATAATTAAAAATTTTTAAATAATTAAAAATTTTTAAATAAACAAAAATTTTGATAAATTTATTAAATTATTCTGCAAATTTATTAAATTAAATTTTATGAAAATTGATACTGTCAAGCAAAATGATAAATGATAATTAGATAGAATAACGAATGAAATTATTTTTTTTTAAAAAAAAAAAGATGATTTCCAGTTTGCTGATTGCATTATTTAGTATGACATATAATTTGATTCATTTCAATAAATTTAAAATCATTTCAACAAATTTAAAATCATTTCAATAAGTATAAATTTCATTTCAATAAATATAAATTCATTTCAATAATTTAATTCATTTCGATAAATACAAATTCATTTCAGTAAATTAAAAAATTAATTTCAATAAATTTAAATTCATTTTAATAAATATAAATAATGATAATAATTACATTTTACTATTCCCAAACATTTTTTCACTGTTTTACTTTACAAATAAAATTACAAAAAAAAAAAAAATTGATTTTAAAATAATTTAAAATTTTTATACGCCTCATCTCATTTAATAAATGATTGGTTTTTTCAAAAATGTAATAATTGTCAACAATAACAAAAAAAATTTTGAAAATTAAAATTTATACATTTTCCATAATGTTACCCATTTTTTAAAGAATTAAATTATTATTAATAAAATTGAAAGCTTTTTTTTATTTCGGACTAAAATGTCGAAAATTTTATACATTTGCAAATTTTAAAATTAAATAATTGCGAAAACTTTTATTAAATTTTTGTTAATTTTTGCGAATTTTTCACATCTAATTAAGCAATTAATTAATAATTTATTTTTCTAACGAAAACGAAATGTAATTAATAAATTATTAGAAAGAAAGTTATTTTCATTTTCTTATTTTTAGTAAAATAATTTTTTGAATTAATCAATTTTTGGAAGAATAAATAATAAAATTATTTTTTTCGAAAAAAAATTGCTAATAAAAATGACAAATTAATTGCAAAAAGAAAAACGAAAAAATTGTTCTTTTGTTTGTTTTTTTAGAAATTATTTATATTTCTTTTTTATGAAATATTACTGCCAACTTTTCTTTTTATTTTTTAATACTAAAATAATATATCAATTTCTCTTTTTTTTTGCCTTGATAAAACGATTTGTAATAAAAAAAGCTAATAAGGATAATGTTAATAATATCAGTAACAATAATAGTAATAATAATAATAAGAGTGTTAATAATAATGATGATAATAGTAACAATAATAATAATAAAAATGAAGGAAAAAGCTAATAAGAATAATTTTAAAAACACCAATAATAATAGTAATAATAATAAGTAATAATAATGAAGGTATTAATAATAATGATAATAGCAATAATAATAATAATGAAAACGACAAAAAAAAAAACTAATAAGGATGATTATAATAATACCAATAATAATAATAATAATAAATAATAATAATAAAGCTATTAATAATAATGATAATGATACTTACAACAATGATAACAAGTAATAATAATAATAATAATGAAAATGACAAAAAAAAAAACCAATAAGGATATTTTTAATAATGCCGATAATAATAATAAGTAATAATAACAAAAGTATTATTAATAATGATAATACTAATAACAATGATAATAATAATAATAATAATAATAATAATAATATTGAAAATGACAATAAAAGCAGGATAGTATGCAAAAAGTATTTTAGGATGGCAAAGTTTAGGAAAACTGAAAATAATTTAATGCCTCCAATTATATTTCCACCTGTACTGATCCTTCCTCGTCCAGTGTTCCTGTCATTTGCCATGAAAGCTGTGTTTACCTGTAACAGGTAAATCATATATATTGCTGTGACAGTTGACAATTTTCTATTCATCTAGCAATAGCCACCATTTTTTCTCTTCTCTCTCTCTCTCTCTCTCTCTCTCTCTCTTTCATAGAATCGTCCATTTTTATGCATCAATAAAACGATTATCAAACAAATTTTCATCTCAAAATGTCCAAAAAAAAAAAAAAATTTTTCCACATTTCTTTTCTTTTTTTTCTCTCTCAGTTTTTAAAAATGTTTTCAACCGGTCTTACAGACAAACATACACACACATACACACATACAAACATACACACATACAAACATACATACTTATACAATTACTACTTTATACTATAATTCTTCTTCTCTCTCTTTTTTTTTAAGTTAAAAAGTGAGTGAAATATTTTTGAAATAAAATTTAATAGTTGCAAAAAATTATTTGTTAAATTCTTTTTCTTTTTCCATAAATAATTTCAACTGTAGAAAAAAAAACGATTAAAAAAGGTTTTTTTTTCTCCTATATGATGAAAAATTCAATTTAAAAAACCAGAAAATTTGAAACGAAATAAAGTTAAAAAGAAATGAAAAATATTAAATTTTTTTTTTTGCTCTTTTTTTTTCACAAAAATATGAAAATTATTGAAAAAAAATAAAATGAAATCTTCAATAAATGCAAAGAAATTAATTTATATAAAGTAAAAAAGAAATGAAAAATAAAATTTTTTTTTTACAAAAATGTGAAAATTATTGAAAAAAAATATGAAATCTACACAGAAATTAATTTCTATAAATAAAAAAAAATAAAAAATATTAAATTTTTTTTTGATTTTTCTGCAAAAATGTAAAAATCATTGAAAAAAAAAATTAAATCTTTTTTTTTGAAATAAAAAAAAATGGAAGTAAACATGGAAAGAATGTAAAGTAAGCAATGTGAGAAATAAATTGTACCGATCGGTAGCAAATATTAGCAAACAATAAAATAGACATATATATATGTATGGTTGAATGAAGAAATTCTCGACTAAATGGTTTTTTCTTTTTTTTTTTTTTTTTTTGGTTGGTGATTAAACAGAATAAACATTGGTTATATTTGTGAAATAAATTAGATTTCTTGAAAATAAAATTTATTTTTTTTTGGGGGGCAAATTTTTACTCATATTGGAAATATTTATTAGGGAAAAAAACTAATCGCATATATTAGTATTACTAGTATTATTATTATTATTATTGATAGGAATTAAATCAATCAATGGATGAATCAAAGTGATTATTCAATTACATATGTGTGTATTATTTGGTATTAGTTTTTTAATGGAATTAATTCTAGGAATTGAATTCATGAATAAATGAATGAAATGATAAGAAATGATAAGGAATGATAAGGATGAATGAAATAATAAGAATGAATGAAATGATAGAGAATGATAGGAATGCGTGAGATGATAAGGAATGATAAGAATGAATGGAATGATAGAAGGGTAATTAATTAATATTGAACGATTAAATGAGTAAATGAAAAAGAAAATTCGATTAAACAGTTATATTATTTGAGTTAAATTTTTTAATGGAATTAATTTTAGAAATTGAATTCATGAATGAATAAAATGATAAAGAATGATAAAAATGAATGAAACGATAAGGAATGATAAGTGATATTGGTGATAATATTATTTATTTGTTTATATTATTTGGAATGAATTTTTTAATGGAATTACTTCTAAGAATTGAATTCATGAATTGCTGCAATTGATTTCAAAGGAAGGAATTAGAATTGTAAGCTTCAACTGCGATTAATTTATTCAAAATATAAACAACAAAAATAATTTTTGTTTTTTTTTGGTGATTTGAAATAACAAAAATAATTTTGTTTGTATAATTTTTTTAATGTTTAAAAAGAATTTATAGATTAATTTTTATGTAATTGAACTATTATTCATTAAATATGCAGTTAATTCCAATTTAAAATTATTTTGAAAAAAAAACATAATTTTAGATAATTTTAAAATAAAAATAGTATTCTATTTGTTAAATTATAAACACAACCGAATGATGAGATTTAAAATTTTTGCCTGGAAATAGCGTATCTCATTTTTACCGGATGAAGAGATTAAAAATTAAAAATTCAGAAAATAGGACATCACAAATTAGAGTGACGATTAATCTAACCGGAAATGCATTCATTTTCCATATGCGAATTTATTTGTTATTTTATTTCGCTTCAAAAGTTTAATGCTAATGAGTATGAAATTTAAATTATAAATTATAATTTTATTTCTAAAAATTTTTGTAGTAATACTTTTAAATGAATAATTATATTATGTTTTGCCATAACGAATAACAATTTCATATTGTTAATAATAAAAATAAATTCATTACTTACTTTCATTTTTATGCATTTTTTAAGATTGTTTTTATTAAATCTTCACTTACGTTTCATTCACGTTTCTCTCACGTTTCATAGTAACAAATAATTGAACTTTTGAATATTTTATACATTTTTTACAACAATTTGTTGTATAATTTGTGTGGTCTGTTATTGCATATAAATGTTTTAATGAATTTAATGGTTTAAATTTGTTAATGTATTATATCACATCATATCATATCATATCGTATCGCACCGTATCGTATCATATCATATAGTATTTTATCATCATATTGCGTCATATTATATCGTATTGTATCATATCATATCATATCGTATCGTACCATATCATATCGTATCGTATCATATTGTATTGTATCGTATCACGTCATATCATATTGTATCACATCATATCGTATCGTATCATATTGTATTGTATCGTATCACGTCATATCATATTATGCCATATCATATCATATCGTATCGTATCATATTGTATTGTATCGTATCACGTCATATCATATTATGCCATATCATATCATATCGTATCGTATCATATTGTATTGTATCGTATCACGTCATATCATATTATACCATATCATATCGTATCGTATCATATTGTATTGTATCGTATCACGTCATATCATATTGTACCATATCATATCGTATCGTATCATATTGTATTGTATCGTATCACGTCATATCATATTATACCATATCATATCGTATCGTATCATATTGTATTGTATCGTATCACGTCATATCATATTGTATCACATCATATCGTATCGTATCATATTGTATTGTATCGTATCACGTCATATCATATTGTATCACATCATATCGTATCGTATCATATTGTATTGTATCGTATCACGTCATATCATATTATGCCATATCATATCATATCGTATCGTATCATATTGTATTGTATCGTATCACGTCATATCATATTATACCATATCATATCATATCGTATCGTATCGTATCATATTGTATCGTATCACGTCATATCATATTATACCATATCATATCATATCGTATCGTATCATATTGTATTGTATCGTATCACGTCATATCATATTGTATCATATCATATCGTATCATATCATATTGTATTGTATCGTATCACGTCATATCATATTATGCCATATCATATCATATCGTATCGTATCATATTGTATTGTATCGTATCACGTCATATCATATTATACCATATCATATCGTATCGTATCATATTGTATTGTATCGTATCACGTCATATCATATTATACCATATCATATCGTATCATATTGTATTGTATCGTATCACGTCATATCATATTATACCATATCATATCATATCGTATCGTATCATATTGTATTGTATCGTATCACGTCATATCATATTATACCATATCATATCGTATCGTATCATATTGTATTGTATCGTATCACGTCATATCATATTGTACCATATCATATCGTATCGTATCATATTGTATTGTATCGTATCACGTCATATCATATTATACCATATCATATCGTATCGTATCATATTGTATTGTATCGTATCACGTCATATCATATTATACCATATCATATCATATCATATTATACCATATCATATCGTATCTTATCATATTGTATTGTATCGTATCACGTCATATCATTTTATACCATATCGTATCGTATCATATTGTATTGTATCGTATCACGTCATATCATATTACACCATATCATATCATATCGCATCGTATCATATTGTATTGTATCGTATCACGTCATATCATATTATACCATATCATATCATATCGTATCATATCATATTGTATTGTATCGTATCACGTCATATCATATTGTATCATATCATATCGTATCGTATCATATTGTATTGTATCGTATCAGGTCATATCATATTATGCCATATCATATCATATCGTATCGTATCATATTGTATTGTATCGTATCACGTCATATCATATTATACCATATCATATCGTATCGTATCATATTGTATTGTATCGTATCACGTCATATCATATTATACCATATCATATCGTATCATATTGTATTGTATCGTATCACGTCATATCATATTATACCATATCATATCATATCGTATCGTATCATATTGTATTGTATCGTATCACGTCATATCATATTATACCATATCATATCGTATCTTATCATATTGTATTGTATCGTATCACGTCATATCATATTGTACCATATCATATCGTATCGTATTATATTGTATTGTATCGTATCACGTCATATCATATTATACCATATCATATCATATCATATTATACCATATCATATCGTATCTTATCATATTGTATTGTATCGTATCACGTCATATCATTTTATACCATATCGTATCGTATCATATTGTATTGTATCGTATCACGTCATATCATATTACACCATATCATATCATATCGTATCGTATCATATTGTATTGTATCATATCACGTCATATCATATTATACCATATCATATCGTATCGTATCATATTGTATTGTATTGTATCACGTCATATCATTTTATACCATATCATATCGTATCATATCATCGTATTGCACCATATCATATTGTATCGTATCGTATCATATCATATCATGTATCGCATTTTATCTTGTATTGTATCATATCGTATCTTATATTGTATCGTACCATATCATATCGTATCATATGTCATATTATATCCTATCATGTCGTATCGTATTGTATCTTATATTGTATTATATCGTATCTTATATTGTATCGTATCATACCATATCGTATCGCATTATAAAATACTGTATCGTATCGTACCATATCATATCGTATCATATGTCATATTATATCATATCACACCATATCATATCATGTCGTATCGTATTGTATCCTATATGGTATCATATCGTATCTTATATTGTATCGTATCATACCATATCGCGTCGCATTATATCATACTGTATCGTATCGTTCCATATCATATCGTATCATATGTCATATCATATCATATCGTATCATATCATACTGTATCGTATCGTATCATATCATATCATACCATATCATATCATGTCGTATCGTATTGTGTCTTATATTGTATCATATCGTATCTTATATTGTATCGTATCATACCATATCGTATCGCATTATATCATACTGTATCGTATCGTACCATATCATATCATATCGCATCATATGTCGTATTATATCATATCATACCATGTCATATCACATTGCATCATCTGATATCATATCATATCATGTCATATCAGTTGCATACAAACGTTTTAATGAATTTAATGGATTAAATTTGTTAATGTATTATATCGCATCATATCATATCAGTTGCACACAAATGTTTTAATGACTTTAACGGATTAAATTTGCTGATGTGTTATCAAATGTTATCAAATCTTTGAAGCAGCTTAATCTATGCAATAACTTACTTTTTATTTGAATTATAAATTAAAAACTCATTAAATTTATTACATTTGGAAGAAAAAAAAAATTGAATCTTATTTTTGCTGCTTATTCAAATAATTTTATCAGTAAATAAATTCAAAATAATCTGTTTGAGTTACTATTATCATAGTAATAAACTATTTTTCTATTTTCACGTTTTGTAATATGATTTAGAAATGAAATAGTTTAATTTCTGGCTAACAATTAATCCCATAACAATTGACCGAACGCTGTGACATTTGCGCACGAAATGGGAAGGTAAATATACAAAAATGTCCTTCAAAAAGTGCAAATGCATTAAGCAATCGAATAAAGAGTAAAATCTTTTCTTTTTTTTATTTCAATATTTCAGTAAAAAAGAAAAAAGAATATAATTACGACGTTTTATTGTTATTTTATAAAATATATCAAAAATAATTTGATTTTTTCTACGAGAATTTCAAGATCATTCAAAAGGAAATATTTTAAAAAAATGATAATTTTTCAACATTTAATTTTGAATAATTTATTTATGAAAGCATCAATTTTAAAATTATTTTTGAAATTATATTTGATATGTACTTTATTTTATATATTTTATATTTGAAATATCAATTATTGAATTATAGTAGTTTTATTTTATTTTACATTTGAAATCAATTTTTTTTTATTTATAATATATAGTATTTTAATATTTTGTAATTTATTGCAAGATAAATTAGCAATTATTCAATTATTGATTAAATATTATTTAGCAAATTAAATATTATTTAACATTTAATTTATAATATTTAACAAAAATTAAATATTATTTAACAAATTAAATTCAATCATTTGTTTATTGTGCAATAATTTTTCGTTTTATTATATGCTTAATATTAATTATACACTTTTATTATATAGTTAAAATTGATTATATACTTTTTTCTTTTTATTAAATTCTTAAATCACTAATAATATAAAATTATTAAACTTTTGAAAATAAAAAAAAAGCAAATTACTGTGTTAAAAGATAAGAGCAGATAGAGTAGTTTTTTTTTTTAGTAATTAAACATTATTTAATAATTAATTTTTTTTATTATTTCTTTTCTTTGAAATATTTTCTTTTTTCAATTAAAAATTTTCAAATATTTATATTTAAAAAAAAACAATTCTTTATTATTACTCTAAAAATATGTAATAAAAGTATATATTGTTGACTTATTTAACTTTTCCTTTATACCTTTAAATTTAACTTCAACGTCTTTTAATAATAAGCAATAATAATAAGCTTTTAATAATAAGTACTTTTGCGGTCTTTGAATAATAAGTAAGTAAACGTAAGTAACGTGTGCTAATCTTTAATCAGTATGCGTTTTTTTTATCATTAATCAATTGATTAACAATCATTTTATTACAATATGGTATAACTGTGTTGGTTTTTTCACAATTTTCTTGATGTGGTAGCTGCTACTTTAACAACTTTTCTTGTACGTCGATGTGGACACGGACAATATCCAGCATCTTCACCTGGTGAACCAACAAAACCAGGTGCACCAACACCACCAGCATAACCACGTTGTCCTGAATGGTGTAATTTTATTTATTAATTACTGATAATTATGATAAAAATTTAATAATGCTTAAAAGTATTTAAAGAAAATTACTAGTTAGGGAAAAATTACGTACGCTTACTTTACTTACTGGTAATGCATATGGCTAATAAAATTATTATAAGTAAAGTTAGTTTCTTCTGGAAAAGGCCGTGAAAAAAACTGACCTGGTTGTCCAACATCTCCTTGTGGTCCCACTGCACCTTGTGTACCAGGATTTCCTGCATTTCCTGGCGGACCCATGAAACCTTTAGGTCCAATTTGACCACGTGGACCTGGTTCACCTGATGCACCCGGTAGGCCACGGACTCCTTCTCGACCTGGTGCTCCGACTGGTCCATCTTTACCAACTGGTCCTGGTTCACCTCTTTCACCCGGTGATCCAAGTTGACCGGGTTGACCTGGATGACCTGGTAGGCCATCATTTCCAGGTGCACCCTGTAAACAATGTTTTTTTTTTTTTGTATAAAAATGTTAAAGTTTTCGATTTGAGCTACAATTTAAAATTTACCTGAAATGTGAAATTGAATAAAATAAATTAAGTAACCAAAATACCTGTGTTCCCGGTGAACCAGGTGCTCCTGGATAACCCATATGACCAGCTGGTCCTGGAGGACATACCCGACATGAACCATAATCTTTCAATGGCTCAATTGGTACAGCAATTCCCGGAAGACCAGGTTCACCTGGTGGACCTGGTTGACCAGGCATACCATCCATTCCATCCATACCTGGTCTACCTGGTGGACCTGGTGGACATCGATTCGACGTATCACAGTCTATAAACAATTGATCAATTAACTTATTCATTTAAATTAAATTCAAAAAAAAAAAACTTAAGAGTAATTTATATAAAATATACGAGAAACTTACTGCATTTCGGTTCCGGTTTTGCCTGACGAATCAAACGTTTTTGTTTTATTGGTTGCATTAGCCGTGCTTCTTGTAATTCGATCCATGTTTGATCCTATAAAAAAAATTTTTTTTTTTTGTCTTAAAAATATCAAAAATATTTTTTTGAATAATCATTTTTAAATATAATTTTTTATAGCATATTTTGCTGATTAATTATTAAATTTCAAATATAATTTTATAGCTTAATATCAATTAATAATTATAATAATTATCAATTTTACTGCTTATATTAATAAAAAACTTTTTTTTTTTTTTTGTTTCTTCATTTTTTAATTGTCTAACAGAACATTGTTTAATAATTAATTGTTTTGTTTAAATTCTTTTTTATTTTTTAATTTTTTGATAATTAATTATTAATTATCTTTCGAATAATTGTTTTTTATTTTTTAATTGTCTAATAATTAATTATTTTTTTAATTGTTTAATAATTAATCATTAATTATTTTTCTAACTTTCTGAAATATTCATATAGTTTATTTACTTTTTCTTTTTTAAAGAAATGAAAAATTTGGCTTTTTTTGAGGTATTTCCGAAATTAATGAATGGAAAAATAGTAAAAAGTAAAAGATTATTTAAAAAAAAAATAGTAAAAAGATAGTAAAAAGTAAAAAAGAAATAATAAAGTAGTAATAATTAATAAACTATAACTTCTTTGATTTATCAGATAATTTCAAATCAAACATTTAAAAGCTATTTAGGTTAAGTTAATATGAAAATTATTTATTCTATTATTATTATTCTTATTCTTATTATTATTACTAATTTTACTAACTTTAAATTTAACGATTTTTTTAAAAATTTTAAATCAAAATGCAAATACTTTTGCAGCAACTCAAATACAATCGAATAATTGTAAGTTTTTGAATAGTTTTCAAATTTCATAAAAATTTTCCTAAATAGTTCTTCGTCCATTTTTTTATTTTTCATTTTAATCATTTTTAGATCTAAATATTCCATTAATATGAGCTGTAAAATTATATTTAGAAATTAATATTCAAATTTAATTATTTAAATTTATATTTAAAATTTAACATCCAGATTTATTTATTTATTAATACAAACTGCAAAATTATACTTAAAATTTAACATTCAGATTTAATTATTTATTAATGCAAACTGTAAAAATTATATTTAAAATTTAATATTCAAATTTAATTATTTATTAATGCAAACTGTAAAATTATATTTTAAATTTAATATTCAGATTCAATTATTTATTATTATAAACTATAAAATTATGTTTTAAATTTAATATTCAGATTTAATTATTTATTAATGCAAACTGTTAAATTTAATATTCAGATTTCATTATTTATTAATGCAAACTGTAAAAATATATTTTAAATTTAATATTCAGATTCAATTATTCATTATTATAAACTATAAAATTATGTTTTAAATTTAATATTCAGATTTAATTACTTATTAATGCAAACTGTTAAATTACATATTAAGATTTAATAATTTATTAATGCAAACTGTAAAATTATATTTTAAATTTAATATTCAGATTTAATTTTAATTAATTTAGCATAGCACTAATTTGTTTTACATAATTTCTTTTTATTATTATCATTGTTTGTGCCAAAAAAACAGATTTAAAAATGTGAAATTAGTTAAAAACCACAATAGCAAAAAACCATCTATTTATTAAGTTGTTAAATTTTAAATTTGAAATTTTTAAATTATTTTTTTTAAATATTAAAGGTAAATTTTCACCAACAATAATAAAAAGTAATAAAAATTCCTATATTTAAATTAAATTTTCACCAACAATAACAATAAAAGTAATAAAAATGTATCAATCAAAAATTCAGCACAATTTTTTTTTTTTAATTTTGAGAAACTTTTTTTCTTTTAAAAAAAAATTTCAAAAATTATTTAATCATATAATACTTACTCATACTGTATTCATCAATTTTTATTTTTTTCTTTTCAACTTCAAATTTAAATTTATGCATAATTTCATTTCTATATTATTATTATTTCTAGTAAAATTTGAAAAATATTTTTCGGATAATTTGCTGGCAATTATTTTAAATTTTGTAAATATGTTAATAGGTCAGGTCAATATGATAACAATTTTTTATGATTCATTGAATCAAAATGAATGAGAAAAAAAAATGAATTTAAAAAATTGATTTAAAAAAAAAAATTTAAAAACAATAAAATTTAAATTGAAAATGACAACAATTTCTATAATTCATTGAATCAAAATGAATGAGAAAAAAAAATGAATTTAAAAATTGATTTCAAAAAAAAAAATTAAAAAAACAAAATTTAAATTACAATTAAACTTACTTGCATAATCATAAATTCATCCATTCCTATGGTTAATTTATATTTTAGCATTGTAATAGAACCAAAGAATTGATGAATTTGTGTAAGAATAAATGTTATTGTAATAATTGAAGTAATTATAGCAGAAAAAGCTGCTAATTTAATTTTAGTCATAATTATTTGACTGTGGAAATTATCGAAATGTAATATCGTCCAACAAATACTGAAATTGAAATATTGGTATTAAAAATTAAATTAATTAATTAAGTTAGCTTTGTATAATTATATTAAAATAATTAATTTGTCAATCATTTGAGAGAAGAAAAATTAGATGCGAAACATCAAATTAAAGAGTAAGAATTAATTTATCGTCCAAC
The DNA here is from genome assembly GCA_012070555.1 of Brugia pahangi. Lineage (NCBI taxonomy): Eukaryota > Metazoa > Nematoda > Chromadorea > Rhabditida > Onchocercidae > Brugia > Brugia pahangi. The sequence continues at coordinate 807,469 of JAAVKF010000012.1, read as the reverse complement.
AAATACTGAAATTGAAATTTTGGTATTAAAAATTAAATTGATTAATTAAGTTAGCTTTGTATAATTATTTTGAAATAATAAATACAAGGAAATAAATAGAAGTAAATATCAAATTAAAAAGTAAAAATTAATTTAACATAAGAATGTAAAAGATAAAATTAAAAAGTAAGAAAGATAAAATTAAAATGTAAGTATTTAATTCATCGTCCAATAAATACTGAAAAATTTGGGTATTAAAATAAAATTAATTAATTAATTAAGTTAGCTTTGTATAATTATATTGAAATAATAAATTTGTCAATCATTTGAGAGAAGAAAAATTAGATGCGAAACATCAAAGTAAAATGTAAAAATTAATTTAACATAAAGATATAAAAGATCAAATTAAAAAGTAAGAACGATAAAATTAAAAGGTAAGAATTAATTTATCGTCCGAAAAAAAAGTACTGAAAATGAACATTTTGAGTATTTAAATAAAAATTAATTGATTAATTAAGTTAGCTTTGTATAATTATATATTTAAATAACAAATTTGTCAATGATACAAGAAAAGAAGGTAAAAGTAAAACATCAAATTAAAAAATAGGAATTAATTAAGCGTAAAAGTATAAAATATCCAATTAAAAAATAAAAACTTAATTTAATATAAAGGTGTAAAATATCAAATTAAAAAGTAAAAATTAATTTTGAATTAATTACAAATTAATTTAACATATAGTTTTTAACATATAAAAATTTGACACATAGACATTTCCATATTGAAATTTATTATAACAAATTGATTATTGTTGTGACAGTTAAAGTAAATTAAAGTAAGTCAAATAATTCTTATTTAATTATAAATACATTTTTATTTAGTTATAAATAAACTTTAATACTATTAAATACAAATTTTGTAAAATTTTTATAATTGAGGAAAAAAACGAGAAGAAAGATTTGAATTTTTCAAAAAAGCATACAATAAATGTTAGCTAAGTAATTTAACAAAAGTTAATTCACTAAACTTTTAAACTTAATTATTATTAAACTATAAAAAGTATTAATTTAATAAATCTGATTTAAACTAAACAAAATTTAAATATTTAAAATTTTTTGTTAATTTGATTAAAGATTTGTTAAAAAAAATGATAAGCTAATCAAAACTTTGTGCTAATTAATTTAACAAAAGTTAATTTATTAAACTATTAAGCCAAATTATTACTAAACTGTTAAAAGTGTACTAATAAATGCTAACTAATTTAATAAATCTCATTTAAACTAAAACAAACATTAAACATTTAAAATCTTTTAATCAAGTTGATTAAAAGATTTAATAAAAAAAAAAAACGATAAGCTAAGTAAAACTTTGCGCTAATTAATTTAACAAATGTTAATTTACTAAACTATTAAGCCAAATTAAGCCAAATTATTACTAAACCATTAAAAGTATACTAATAAATGCTAATTCAAACCAAACAAACATTAAACATTTAAAATCTTTTAATCAAATTGATTAAAAGATTTAATGAAAAAAAAAATAATTAAAACTTTAAGTAATTTAATACCAATAATAATAATAATAATAAGATATGAATAATTTGAATAAATGATTCAATTGTTTGATATAATATGACAGCTTTTATATATGAAAGAATGGATAGAGAGGAATGGTACCAGTTGTCACATGATAATTATACCGGTATTAAAATGGTTGTAATGGTGACAAACAAAATGGTATTGGTGACATGGTGACAATGAGGGAACGGATTAATCGGTCGAATGTATATTCCGGTTTTTGCTATGGCATTTCGATACATACTCAAAATTTATTGAAAGAGGAAGAATGAGAAGAAGGAGAAGGAGAAGGAAGAAGAAAGAAAGAAATGACAAATTAGATTGATGACAAAATTGAAGAATTTAAATTTAATAATTATCTAAAAACTTGTTATTTCATATTAGTCCTAATTTTTATTTTATCAGATAAAAAGAATTTGAAATGGACAGAAGAGAGAGAGAGAGAGAGAGAGAGAGAACGAGGAAGGAATAAAAACAGGTAAACAAGTTTAAAAAAAAATAAACAAACAAAAGAAAATCTTTAAAAACTTGTTATTTCATATTATTCCTAATTTTTATTTTATCAGATAAAAAGAATTTGAAATGGACAGAAGAGAGAGGGAGAGAGAGAGGGAGGGAGGCAAAAAAATAAACAAGTTAAAAAAAGTAAACAAACAATGACAATTCATTTTGTTTAAATTTAACTTTTTTCTCTCTTTCTCTCTCTCTCTCTCTTTGTTATCTTTGTTAATTATCTCAACAAATGGATGTTTTAAATTTGAATGAAAAATTGAAAATAAAAAAAAAAACACACATTTATTTGTAGTATTAAATTATTAATTGTATTTTGCTCTAATTTCTACTTTTTTTCTTCCTTTTAAAAAAATTTAATTCGTTTTTTTTATGATTTAAAAAAATTTTTTAGTTTTTTCCAGTTTTGATTGTTTTTTTTTTTGAAAAATGAAAAAATTCCCTTTAAATATTCTTCTTTTTTACTTTTTTCTTAAAAAAAATGAAATTTAAATTTGTTTTTTTTTTTTCAATAAAAATTTCATTATTCTTAATTTTATATTAAATATACTCTAATGGAATTAATATTTATTTGTTGAGAAAAAAAAGAAAAATGTTTTATAGATGTATGACAAGTAAAAATATTTTTTTTTAAAATTTTTTTAAAAAAAAAAATATATTTTGTAAAAATATTCTATAAAAAAAAAATAAAAATGAATTATCACAAGAAAAATTATCGCTTTTTTGTTTGTTTATTTTTATTTTCTCTGCTAGAATAATTAAAATTAATAATTATACTTGGTGATAAACTGTAAACCTAAAATGAAATGAAAGTAAAAAGTAAATTTAAGTAAAATGAATATTACATTTACTTTCAAAATTTGAAGTAAAATTTTTTTAACCTTAATTTGATGCATTTTTTTTCTAACTTTCTAACTATATTGGATGAAATTAATTGAATATTACTTTCATTTCAATTTTATAAATTCGTTTATTCAAATGAAAAAAGAAAAATTTTTTTGAATGAAATTTTGATAAATAATAAATAAAAAAGAAAAAAAAACTGAAATATAAGACAAAATTTTAAAAAAGAAAAGTAAAATATTGGTTATTATATCAATTATTCAAATACTGAAATATTATGAATAAATTTCATATCAAAATATTTAATTAATAATAAAATTTGCTAAAAATAAAATTATTGAGAATTGCCTAAAATATTTTAATTCTATCCTAAAAAAATTTTAATTATAATATTTCAATTTATTAATCGATTAATTTTTTATTAATCAATTCTTAATCGAGAAACTTTTAAATAATTTAATAATATGTGTGGCGCAAATTGACATAATAAACAACATGAATTTAAATATTGGAATAGTATGAATAAATTTTATATCAAAATATTTGATTAAAAATGAAATTTTCTAAAATTAAACTTATTGAGAATATCAATTTAAAATTTAAATATTGTTATTTTATTAATCAATTAATTTTTTATTAATTAATTATTAATCAAGAAACATTCAAGTGATTGAATAATATGTGGCGCAAGTTGTCATAACGAATAACAATATGAATTTAAATATTGAAATATTATTTTTTTATATCACAAAAATTGTTTAATAATGGAATTTGCTAAAAATAAACTTGTTGAGAATATGAATTTAAAATTTAAATTTTGTTACTTTATTAATTAACCAATTTTTTATCAGCCAATTACTAATCAAGAAACTTTCAAATGATTGAATAATATATGTGGCGCAAATTGATATTGAAATATTATTTATTTAAATATTGAAATAATATTTTTTCATATCAAAATAATTGTTTAATAATAGAATTTGCTAAAAATAAACTTATTGAGAATACGAATTTAAAATTTAAATTTTGTTACTTTATTAATTAACCAATTTTTTATTAGCCAATTACTAATCGATAAACTTTCAAATTACTGAATAATATATGTGGCGCAAATTGATATTGAAATATTATTTATTTTAATATTGAAATATTATTTTTTTATATCAAAATAATTGACTAATGATGGAATTTGCTAAAAATAAACTTACTGAGAATATGAATTTAAAATTTAATTTTTGTTACTTTATCAATTAACCAATTTTTTTTATTAGCCAATTACTATTCAATAAACTTTCAAATGTTTGAATAATATATGTGGCGCAAATTGATATTGAAATATTATTTATTTAAATATTGAAATAATATTTTTTTATATCAAAATAATTGTTTAATAATAGAATTTGCTAAAAATAAACTTATTGAGAATACGAATTTAAAATTTAAATTTTGTTACTTTATTAATTAACCAATTTTTTTTATTAGCCAATTACTATTCAATAAACTTTCAAATGTTTGAATAATATATGTGGCGCAAATTGATATTGAAATATTATTTATTTAAATATTGAAATAATATTTTTTTATATCAAAATAATTGTTTAATAATAGAATTTGCTAAAAATAAACTTATTGAGAATACGAATTTAAAATTTAAATTTTGTTACTTTATTAATTAACCAATTTTTTATTAGCCAATTAGTAATTGATAATCTTTCAAATGACTGAATAACATATGTGGCGCAAATTGATATTGAAATATTATTTATTTAAATATTGAAATAATATTTTTTTATATCAAACTAGTTGATTAATATTGGAATTTGCTAACTTATTGACAATATGAATTTAAAATTTAAACTTTGTTACTTTATTAATTAACCATTTTTTTATTAGCCAATTACTAATCAATAAACTTTCAAATGATTGAACTATATGTGGCGCAAATTGTCATAGCAAATAACAATATGAATTTATTCAAAAAAAAATTAGCTAATATGCTAATAATTAATGAAATATTATTGTTTATTGTTGACGAGGATTTGTAATTGTCACAGTCGGTGGTATTTTCATTAGTGGCAAATGCTCTTCAAGCAATAAATTTGCATTTTGATGAAAATTTCCAAGCGTTTCAAAATACTGCAAACAGTACCATTTTAGTATTATTTTAAAGTAAATAAACTGAAATTTCAAATTTTTTAAAAAAAAAATTTTAATTTTAAATTCTAACAATAATTAATTAAGTAAATGTTGAAACAACTAATATTCATTCATTAATTTCATCAAAAAAAATTTTTTTTTTAGAGGAAAAATGAAAAATAAACGAATAATTAATTTTAATTAAAAAATAAAATAAAAACTAATTTAAATTTCACTAAATTTTAAAAATGGAAAAGAAAAAATTGGAGGAAAAATGAAAAATAAACTAACAATTAATTTTAATTAAAAACGACAATAAAAAAACTAATTTAAATTTTAAAAGTAGAAAAGAAAAAATTAACAAATAATTTTTCCAATAGCTAAAAGTATACATCAAATAATTCCTTCTGATGTTCCTCTTTATCCGCGGGTAAATGTTCGGGAAATGCTGCAACACGGGCAGCTTGTTGATCAAATTCTCTTACCATACGTTCGTAATATTTTCCCTTTTCCTCAACCATTTCTGTTGTTCGTGCATGTTTAAGCTTTAAATAAATTAGAATAAAAAAATTTTTTTTTTATTTTAATTTATTTAAAAAAACAACAAAACAAAACAAAAGAAAGTTAATCTAAAATCAAATATTTAACAAAATAAATAAATGAAAAAAATTGCAAATCTTAAAAATTCTAAATTTCAATTATTTGTCAACAAAAAAAAAAAAAATTTAAAATTGTTGACAAAAAAAAAAAAATTTAAATAAAAATTTTAAATGAAAATATAAACATCATGTCGAGCTGCATCCATCGTATCGCGTGCTTGCATTAATTTTTTTTGTGCTTCAATCATTGCTAATTTTTCGTGTGTCACAAATTGTCGCATTTTATGAATTGATCGACGACCTAAAAAAAAAGATTATTTTTTAAATTTATAAAATTATTCAAAGAAATAATTTATAAATTATAAAATAAAATCAAAAAATTTTTAAAATAAATTATTAAATTTGATGAATTTGCACCTAAATTTATCTTATCATACTTATATTTTTAGCTAAATTAAATTAAACTTTAATTATTTTTCAGAAATTAAAAATTTTTAATATATAATTTAAAAAAAAAATTTAAAAAAGAAGAAGGAAGGCTTATCATATTAATTAGCTAAAATTTTACATCAAATAAAGCTAAACAGACGGTTAAAATTTCAATTAAATTTAATAATTATTTAAAAAAAAAAAAAAAAAAAAAAACGAAAATGTAAAAAACGTTGAAATTATTAATATTATTTGAGGATAACTTTCAAGAAATTAAAAATTGAATATGTAATTTTAAAAAAAAAAGGAAAGAAATGCTTATCGTATTAATTAGCTAAAATTTTTTTTCTTGTAAAATTAATAGGTTGCTAGCAAAGCTAATAGATTGTTAAAATTTTAATTAAATTTAATAACCATTTTCAAAAGAAAAAAAAAGAATTAAAAAACATCGAAATTAATAATATTACTAAAATTAATAAATAATATAATAATAATATGTAAAATTGTTAAAAATTAATATTAAAATATAAATTAATAATATTATTAATTGAGAATAATTTTCCAGAATTAAAAATTTTAATATTTAATTAAAAAAAAAGAAATTATTGTATTACTTATCATATTAATTAGCTAGAATTTTACATCAAATAAACCTAACAGATTGTTAAAATTTTAATTAAATTTAATAACCATTTTCAAAAAAAAAAAAAAATAGAAATAAAAAACATTGAAATTAGTAACATTATTAAAATTAATAAATAATAAAATAATAATATTATGTAAAATTGTTAAAAATTAATAATAAAATATAAATCATAAATAATTGAGAATTTTTTCCCAGAATTAAAAATTTTAATATTTAATTAAAAAAAAAGAAATTATTGTATTACTTATCATATTAATTAGCTAGAATTTTACATCAAATAAACCTAACAGATTGTTAAAATTTTAATTAAATTTAATAATTATTTTTTTTTTTTAAAAAAAAAAGAAAAAGTAAAAAATGTTAAAATTAATAATATTATTTGAAAACCTTTAGATTGCATTTCTCGATTCATTATTGCTAAACGTTTAACAACTGCTTCAGCTTCAGTTAATGAAACCTAAAATTAAAATTAATGCAAAAACTTCAATTAAATCTTTTTTTGTCTAAAATTTTTTTTTCAAATCTAATTTTACTTAATTTTTGCTTTAATATTAACTTAATAACTAAAATTACTTTGTTATAATTTAATTTAATTAATGAAAAAGTAAGTCGAAAAAAAAAAAGGAAAAGAAAAGTAAAAATAAATTATAAACTTATGAAAATCAAAGTATTTGATTTAGTACTAAAAATAAATAAATCAAATTTAATAATTATTTAATTATTAAATTAATTAATATTAATTTGTACTCAAATTTTGAAAATTAATGTTTAAAAGAGATTTTTGCTTTCTTTCTTTTAACACTTATAAACCATTTAGAAATAATTAAAAAAAAAAAAATTTAAACAATTTATAGTGCAGTTTTCTGGATTTTATTTTCCGAATTACCTGAGCATTTTCCGGTTGAAATGATCGGAAAGCATTAATATTTTGTGCAAATATCTCATACGGATCCGTTTTCTCGCTACATTCAATATTTCCACTCCGTAAAACTGTCTCATCATTTTGCAGGACAATTTCTAATCGATCAACTAACTTATCAACATCTTCTTGATATCTGTAAATTTATCATTTCTTAACAAAGAGCTTTTCTCTCTCCCCTCTCTCTCTCCCTCTCTCTTTTTTTTAAAAAGAAAAAATTGTCTAATTTTAAATTTAAAACAAATCAATAATTATGATTAATTGATAAGTGCAAAATGAGAAATTGTTCAATTATCAGTAAAAGAATGAATTTGAAAGAGATAAATTTAAAATTATTTCATTTAATTTTTTATTTTAATTTTATTTAAAAAAAATTTTTTATATTCATTTTTTGGTTCAGTAATAGTTTATTTTATTTTAAAAAATTTTTTTATATTCACTTTTTAGTTCAATAATAGTTTATTTTATTTTAATTTTATTTTAAAAAATTTTTTTATATTCATTTTTTGGTTCAATAATAATAACAATAATAAATTCATATGTAATTAATGGATATTTCTTAACAGATAAAAGAATGAAAACTTTATTTTTAATAATTGAAAGTGATAAATTTGAAATAATTTTATAACTAAAATTAATAATTAGTTTTTCATTTAAAAAATTATCCAACAAAAAAAAAAAAAAATGGATGAATTGAAAAAATTTCAATTTATAATTTATTATTTGTTTCATTTTCTTAACAGATAAAAAGATAAATGATGAAAATTTCATTTTTAAAAAATTTTTTTATATTTATTTTTTGGTTCAATAATAGTAACAATAATAATAATAAGTTCAGAATTAACTAATAAAAGTTCCTTGATGAAAATTTCATTTTTAAAAAATTTTTCATATTTACTTTTCGGTTAAATAATAATAATAAATTCATAATAGAGTAATTATTATAATTAATTTAAGTAATTAGTGAATCTTTCTTAACAGATAAAAGATCAATCATAAATTTTGTTTTTTTAAAAAATTTTCCATATTTATTTCTTGGTTCAATAGCAATAACAATAATAATAATAATAAATTCATAATAAAGTAATTATTATAATAAAATAAGTAATTAATAACTAACTTGTAATATTTTTCAATTTCAGTAACAAATTCAGGTGCTAAACGTGTCTGCTCAACAATTCCCATACGTTCACCTACCTAAAACAAATTTAATTTATTCAAAAAAAAAAGAAAGTAATTTCTCAAAATTTCTTTAAACTATTACAATTAGTTAATTAAACAACAAAAACTTTCAAATAACTTAAATTTTGACAAAACAAATTTTTCAAGTAACTTAAATTTAACAAAATAAATTATTCAAATAACTTAAATTTGACAAAACAAATTTTTCAAGTAACTTAAATTTAATAAAATAAATCATTCAAATAACTTAAATTTGACAAAATAAATTTTTCAAGTAACTTAAATTTAATAAAATTAATCTTTCAAATAACTAAAATTTGACAAAATAAATCTTCCAAATAACTTAAATTTAAGAAATTAAATCTTTGAATTATTTTAAAATTGACAAAACAAATCTTTCAAATAACTTAAATTTGACAAAATTAATCTTCCAAATAACTTAAATTTAATTAGTTAAATTACTTAAAACTAATAACAAACAACTATTCGTTAATAGTTAATTCCCTTTTATTTCAATTTTAACATTTAAATTATCATTTCAAATTAATCTTTGATCATTTTTCATTTTAATTATTCTCTTTTTTCCTTTTTCAATTTTTTTTTTATGAATGCTAACAAAATTAAAATATACTTAGAATAAAATTTGTTTCATTAATCAAATAACCTTCTACTCAATTAAATCTAACATTTTTCTTTTGCATTTTCTCTCTTTCTCTCTCCCTCTCGTTTTTTTCTTTCTCTCTTTTTTTTAAGAAACTAATTTAAATTAAAAGCTAGAATAAACCTTAAAGAAAAGCTTTCCAACTGGTCCACGTTTTTTCCTCTTCTCACATTCATCATCACCAGTAGCAGAAGGTATTCCAGATTCTTCCATTTCTTGCTTTTTTGTTTTGTTTTTAAACCAATTTACAATCAGTAAACAGATAACAATGAATTATTTATCAAATTTGAATTTATATTTATAAGTGATTTTTTTTTTTTGAAAAATTTTAAAATAAAATTAAATTATGAATTTGATTTGGTCAAATTATTGTAAATGCATTGCAAATTCACATTAAGTACACTATTAAACTTCTTATTAATTTAATATGGTAATCAATTTTTTTTAATTATTAATTAATTTAAAAAAAATCTAAAATTTGCTGTTTTTTTTTTTAATATAATCATTTTTTTTTATCTAATTTATATGATTAATTAATCTGAGAGCTATATATAATTACATAATTAATTGAAAAACATATATAATTATTTAAACTTTTTAATTTATTATGATGATCAATTTTGTTAAATTATTAATTGATTTAAAAAGAATTAAATAAATCTAAAATTTGCTGTTTTTTTTAATAATTATTTTTTTACATATTTTTTAAATACAATTATATCATTAGTTAACCTAAGAGCTATATATAATTATATAATTAATTAAAAGTATATAAAATTAATTAAACTTTTTAATTTAATATAATAATCAATTTCTTTAAATTATGAATTAATTTTAAAAAATTAAATAAATCTAAAATCTGGTATTTTTTTATATAATTATTTTTTTAATATATTTTTTAAATATAAATATATATTTAATTAACCTATGAGCTATATATAATTATATAATTAATTAAAAATATGTATATAATTAATTAACCTCAGAGCTATCTATAATGTAAATTCCATTGTTAAATTTTATGATAGTTTAAAAAATTTTTTTTGGCAGATATTTTCTTTTAAATTTAAAATTGAGGTAAACTTTGCATTATCAATTAAATGATAACAATTTTAAATTGCTAAAAAAATGGCTTACATAGAAATTATTTTTTTCAATTTTTTCTGCCATTTTTTTTTTATTTTTATTTATTTATTTATTTTTTAACACCAATTTCTTCAATTTAGGTTACTATTTCCCCTAGTAATAACAGAAAATTAAAAAAAAAAGTTAACAATTATCTTTTTTTTAGCAAATAACTTAGGGAAAAATTAAACTAAAATTGAAAAAATGAATTAAAGTTCTCTTTTGTCATTTTTTCATAAATTTATTTTTTAAATGTTTTTTTATTCTTCTTTCTTTCTCTCTCCCTCTCTCTCTCTCTCTCTGTCCCTCTCTTTCTACACAAATATTTGCATTAAAAAAATTTTTTTTTTGAAAAAAAATATCTACATATCAATAAAATTGAAATATAATTGAATTGTGACAAGTGTTCTATTTATTTTTCTATTGAAATTATCGATCATTCAAAAAAAAAAAAAATTTTTTTAAAAATTGCTTTAAATTTTTTTTTAAAAAAAATAAATTTTACATCGAATGACAAAAACTGATCATTTAAAAGATAGAAAAATATATAATATTTTAGATCAAACAATTGATCGTACTGCCTTTTTCCAATATGAAATTAATTATACTTTTAATAACATTTTGTTTTCTTTTTTATTTCTAGTTCAATCTTTTTTGTTTCAATTAAATTATTTGAAATTTTTAAATCTTTCAAAAAAAATTTTTTGGAAGGTTTGAAAAGTTTTTTTTGTAATTTTAAACGATTCCTATTATTTGTTATTTCAAAATTTTTGAAATGAAGTGATTAATTTTAAAAAAATGTCATGTTTGGTTTCTTTTCCTTTTTTGAAATAAACATTTTTTAGTTAAAATTAAATGTTAGAAAAAAGGAATCAAATTTTATTTGATGCATTCAATTTGTTTAATTTACGAAAAGTTTTCCATATAAATTTTATAAAATTAAAATTTATAAAAAATATTTTGTTAATATTTATTAAATTTATCATTAAAATTGATAAATAATATAGTAACTGTTGAAAATTGCGTCTTTTTTTTAACTCAAACTGTTAGCAATTGATGAAAAAATGAAAATATTAAATTGTAAGTTTTTTTAAAAATAGAAAAAAAGTTAAACTTGCAATTTTCATTTTTATTAAAATTATGCAACAAAGTTTTTTTTTTTTTTCAAAATGTTAGACTTTGTTGAGTTTATTTTGTGGGATAAACAATGAAATATTTTCTTCCTTTTTTGAAATTTCAATAGAAATTCTTTCTTCATTTTACAATTTGTTGCAAATTTTTTGTCTGTGATTTAAACTAATTTTCTTAAACACACATACATAGACATACACAGACATGCACCCACATACTCACATGCATGCTTACACACATACACAGACATGCACACACATACTCACATACATGCTTACATACTTACATCATATATATTCACATGCACATATATGCATGGCTCACATGCAAACATACAGACATACATATATATACATAAATACATTTGTAAACACACATACACATACACAATGCACATGTGCTTACGTAGATCATACACATACTCACATGCAAACATACAAACATACACATAGATATAAGTATATATATGCATAAATACACACAATCACATACACAATACACATACATGATTATATAGATCATACATATACTCACATGCACACACACACACACACTAATACACAGACATGCACATATACATAAATTTGTACACACACATACACACATGCTCACATACATAATGCGCACACAAGCTTACATGCATATATGTGTACATACTCAAATTGCCCACATACATACACATACATATACATGCGTATACATTAATTAGTAACACACACATGCTCACATACATAACGCACACATATGCTTACATGCATATATGTGTACATACTCAAATTGCCCACATGCATACACATACATATACATGCGTATACATTAATTAGTAACACACACATGCTCACATACATAACGCACACATATGCTTACATGCATATATGTGTACATACTCAAATTGCCCACATACATACACATACATATACATGCGTATACATTAATTAGTAACACACACATGCTCACATACATAACGCACACATATGCTTACATGCATATATGTGTACATACTCAAATTGCCCACATGCATACACATACATATACATGCGTATACATTAATTAGTACACACACACATGCTCACATACATAATGCACACACATGCTTACATGCATATATGTGTACATACTCAAATTGCCCACATGCATACACATACATATACATGCGTATACATTAATTAGTACACACACACATGCTCACATACATAATGCACACACATGCTCACATGCATATATGTGTACATACTCAAATTGCCCACATGCATACACATACATATACATGCGTATACATTAATTAGTACACACACACATGCTCACATACATAATGCACACACATGCTTACATGCATATATGTGTACATACTCAAATTGCCCACATGCATACACATACATATACATGCGTATACATTAATTAGTACACACACACATGCTCACATACATAATGCACACACATGCTTACATGCACATATGTGTACATACTCAAATTGCCCACATACATACACATACACGCATACACATGCATACAGATACATATAGGTACACATACATAAATACATTTGTATGAAATGAAAAGGATGGAGAGACTACTCAATTTCGGATATTAACTCAGTCAGCTAGGCTCATTCGGTGACAATGATTTGTCGCATTCCATTTGTGCAGCCCACGCTTCTTCGATTTTAGCCAACGCTTTTGCTTCATCAATTCCTAGGCTATAAATTCTTTTTTGCCCTTTGCAGAACAGAATGCTTTGCTTGCTTACATTCTAAGCAAAAGCTTATCATTTTATTTCGAATTTTTCACTTACATAAAATTCTTTTCTCTTTTTAATGTAACATTTTTTTTTTCCCTTTTTAAATTGTAATTTTAATTTTTATTTTTAAAGTTTTTTTTTTTGGACTCAATTTTTAGATTTAAAAAAAAAAAAAAAACATGTTTAAATGTTATTTTTTATTTGATCAATAATGCTTCTTATTTGCTAACTAATTGCATGTCATATAAAAGAATTTCATAGTCTTTTATTGATTTTTATTTGTATTTCAATATTTTTCATTGTAAATGTAATAAAAATTTAAATTACTAATTAAAGGTACAGGTAGCAATAATAAATTGTTAATTATTACAATTAATATTACTAAATTTTAGCATTAACATATTATTACTTTAAAATCTATCAATTTTTTTTTTTGTGAAATTTGTTTTTTAAATTTTTGAGTTAGTCAAATTTTGATTTTACGTTTTTTTTTTTTTAAATTAGTCAAATTGCGTTTGATCAAACCGAAAAATTAAGATTTAAACTGATCGCATTTTGTGACATTGATATTTGATTATTTGATTTGATAATTATTATTTACGATATTTGAACATGGGTATATAATGCATTTATACATTGTTATTGAAAACAAATAATGATATATCGGTATTTGAATATTGATATATCGGAATTAAAATAGTGCATTGATGCTAGGTAAAGTGATAAGACAGAAACGACTAATTGATAACGAAAAAAAGTTTTATTTATGCCATAAATTTAGCAATAAGTTCCAATCTACTTTCATAAATTAAATCGTAGATATTCAATTTCAACTTTTTGATTAATATTTTTGCTGATTATTTCTCATACAAAAATTAACGATTAAAAATTTCTAATTTATTTACTAAAAGATTTTTCAATTTCAATCAAAAAAAGATAAATAAATGAATGAATTTACAATAAGAAGGAAGGAAGGAAGGAAATGTATAGAGAGAAATTATTTCAATTAATTTATAACCTTCAAAATTACTCCTTCAAAGGTAAAATTTAGCAGAAAGAAAAAACAATTTAAAATTGAACATAAATTCTTAAATACATTTCCTTTAATTTATATTTCTAATTTACTCTGAATTTCTTTTTTTTTGTAAAAGAATTACTAAAATTTCTTTATCAGATGTTAATTAACAAAAAAAAAAAAAAATTAAAATTTTATCAAATATTGATTAAAATTGTTAGTAATAAATTTTTTTTTTCTGAAATAAAATTTGCAAAATGAGTGATTGTTAAAGATAATTTAATTAATTTGTTAGCGTAATAAAAAGAAATGACATAAATTATTGCCATCATTAGAAACAATTGTTAGTTGTGCTATCACCATAGTAACATTTCAATCTTTAGCTTTTTTTTAATTCTTATTTTCTTGTCACCATTGTCACCATTGTCGTCGCTATTGTCACCATTGTCGTCGCTATTGTCATCATTGTTGTCGCTATTGTCATCGTTATGGTTATTATTTTTTTTGTCATTTTCATCATTAATTTTGTTGAAAAAAAAAGAATAAATAAATAAATTTACTGATATGAGACAACATTTCCGTAATCAATAAAAAAAAATAAAACGAAATGACAAGTATCAATGTGACAAATAATCACATTAAACTTTTATTAATTCTTTTTTTTTTTCACATAATATTCTTATTATATATTCATTTTTCTTTTTGTTGGTTACAATTAAAATTTCAATTTGTTAAATTGCAAATATAACGATCTTTTTTTTTTTTTTACTGCTTTTCTATGAATTTTTGGCGACAATATTTTGGCTTTTTTTAAAATTGAAACTACCGAATGATCACAATTTATTGCTACTATTATAAGTTTTACTTTATAACAATTTTAAGTAATACTTTATAGCTAACAAAAAAAAAACCAAATACCAAATAAAATAATCAATTTTTCAAAAAAAAAAAGAAAAATAAATAAATAAAAGAAATAAATTAATTGTTTGAATGTAAATATCATTTTTTTCTTCTTTGAAATATTTACTTTTCATACAAAATTTTCCTTTTTTTTCAACTTTTATTATAATAATTCCTTTTTTTTTCTATCCATCGTAATTAATTGTTTATAAAAACTTTAATATATGAATTGAAAGAATTTTTTTTTTATAAATAATTATGTTTGCACAATTATTAGCAGTTTAAGTGTACAAACTTCTTAAGTACTTACTTCATCTTATGATAATTACTCTCTGTATAAGTTATTTCTATAAGTTAATCTTACTTATAATAACTATTACAAACTTATAATATTGATCATAATTTTAACATTTCTGTCACTTTTCATTTATAATTGTCAAATTTTCTTTTTTTTTAAAATTTATATATTACCACTGTAAATCTTATATATTAGTACTGTAGTCACTCTCGACTTACTTCATAAAAATTACTCTTAAAATTTTAATCGGCATGTTTTTTTGAAGAATTTTTTTTTTTTTTTCATGTCAAAATTTTCAAATGAAATATGACATTGTTGATGCATTTTTTTTTCTTGTCTCCCTTGTGTATTTGCTAATTTCTTTGTTTCCTTTATTTTTTTCGCAAATTTTAAAAATAGAAACTTTCATATCTGTTAGATTGCAATGACAATAAATATGACAATAAATTACGGATGATTGGAAAAGATAATTCCGGAAAATGGTTGGTTTATAAATGATTTATATTTGTATACAAATAGAAAAAAACAAAAAAACAAAGTAAATATGAATCAAAAATTTTATAAACTTTATAAACAAAACTTTAAAAAAAAAAACGGAAGAAAAGATAAACAAATTTAGTAAACATTATCAAATTCAGTAAACATTATTAATAAACATTAACTTTAAACATATTTTAGAATTAAAAAAGTTAGAAAAAATGAGAAATAAAAAGGATAACGTTAAAAAAAAACGTGTAAAAAAAACGAGAAAATATTTGAGTATATATAAGTTAATACGTCAAACAGAAAAGTAATACACGTAAGAAATCAGTTAGCAATTTTTTTCCCAAAAGAAACAACAGAATTTAGAAAAATAAACACATAAATTTTTTTGTATTAATTAATTAAATTATACTTATTAAAATTTAAATGAATGTTTTGATAAATCAAATTTAACAGTTTGTTATTGTCAATTTTAAATTTGATTTAATTTTAAAATCAATAATTTGTTACTTTGTGCAAACATATAACACCTAGTATATTTTTTAGTAATTTTTTTTTTGAAGGACATTTCTTCTGTCACCTTTCTTCTTCTTCTTCTTCCTCTTTTTTTTCTTTTTGAAAAGAAAAAAATGAATTATCATCTTAAAATTATTTATTTTATACCTTTTTTTCATTTTTTTGTTACCATAAAATATAGTACTTAAAATGCATCATTTCATCCATATTCAATTACACAATAATTATTAATAATTATCTTATTTCTCATTAATTTCTTCACTTTCTCATTTTTATTTCTCTCTTTTCGTCTTTTTTTTTTGGCAAAAAAAAAATTTGAAATAATTATCTAAAAATTGTTCAAAAAATTAATGGATTTACTTACTGAGTTTGAAATCATTGAATTGTTTTTTTTTTTAACTTAAAGGTATATCTTATGATAATTAATTAATTCATTTGACATTTCACTAAATGATTGATTTTTAATGTATATGGATGTGTATGTATGTATGTATGTGTGTGTGTATGTGTAACATATATGGATGTATATGTATGTGTGTGTGTATGTGTAATAAATGTATGTATGCATGTGTGTATGTGTATTGAATTTTTTTTTAACTGAAAGCTACATTTTATGACAATTAATTAATTCATTTGACATTTCACTAAATGATTGATTTTTTAATATATGGATATATATGCATATACGTATGTATGTGTGTATGTGTAATATGTATGTGTGTCTATCTTTTATATATATGGATGTATGTATATGTATGTGTGTATGTGTGCATGTATGTATGTCTATCTGTAATATATATGGATGTATGTATATGTATGTGTAATATATGAATGTATATGCATGTGTGTGTATTCTGTAATGTATATGTATGCGTGTATGTGTAATATATAGATGTATGTGTATGTATGTATGTGTGTATGTGTATGTATGCATGTGTGTATGTGACACAAAATTAGCAAAAACGGAAGTTTGCATCGTTTTACGTCACACATTTTGATTTAATTTTCACATTTATTTACAAATTTTACACATTTCAAATATGTGTAATTTCTCTTTTTTTTTTTTATCTTTCAAACATAAATGTTTGAATTTTCAAATAATAAAAAGCAGTAAATTTAATTTTTATAAAAGTTAATTTTAGCATAGTTATAGCGAATTATATATTATTAATTAGTAGTAGAAATGATTGATCAATTGATTGATTGATCGATTGATTGATTAGCAGCAATATGCATTTTATTGATTGATAAGAATGATATGATATGATAAAATAAGCTCTTTCGTTTTCTTATAAATTAAATTTTTTTTTAAAAAATAGAACAAATATTTAAATATGCAAAATAGAAAGTTCTCACATATTCATGCATATTTCCTTTCGTCTTTTTTTTTTGTGGTTTAAAGTTGATTGTCTTAAACTTTTTTTTTTTTTTTTTGAAATTAAATTTGCGTTTTTTTCTTTCTCACATTTTAAAGTACTTTTAAAACTATTTAACACTTACTTTGATTTATTTAAATTTCTCTTCGTTGTACTTTGTTTTGCAATATGTCATAAATAAATTAATGAAAATTTCAGTGGAAATAAAAAAAAAAAATGAAATTAGAAAAATTCTCATCCTAAAATGATTTTAGTTATTTCAAAAAATCAAATTTTATAATTTTTATTTTTTTCAAATATGATAGATGATTGATAGTGTTTGTGAATTTTGCTGAATTATTTGAATAAACATTAAAACTTTAAAAATATAACAAAAAAAAAAATTCTTTTTTTTTTTTCAAAAGTCTCTTAAATTGTTATAATTTAAAATTTTTAAATTTATGAAAAAAAAATTTAACGAATGGCATATATTTTAATGCTTTGATAAATTTTCGTAAACTTTTGAACAAAAATAAAAAATTGTTTAGTCGAAAAAATGCAAATGCTTGAACACAAAATATTACTTATTTTGACAAATTTAATTTAAAAAAAAAATATATATAATATTTGTGAAAAGATGGAAAACACTTTTGAAATATCCTAAAATTTTTTTAATATTTTATTTTCATTTTCAATTTTGCTTTTTGTTTTTTGTTTAATTGATTATTTTTTCTTAAATAATTTTATTTAATTAAATAATAATAAACAAATAATGAATGAATGCTTAAATAATAATAAATAATAAATAAATAAATATTAAAAAAAATAATTTTATATAAAAAAAACAAATAATTTTATATGCAAATGAAAAACAAAATTCATTATTAGCAAATTATCCTCTAATTTTAAAAATTTGATATTTCAATTTGTCACATATTTCAATCGTTCATACCTTCTTCCTGTCACCTTTTCCCTCTTTCAGGTCAGCAATTTTGTCAAATTGTTATTTTCACTTGTTTAAAAAATTTTTTTCACAAATTTACTTCTTTTTTTTTTTCTGCAAAATTCTTCATTCTTCTCTTTCATTCCTCTATAAAATTGAATTGAAAATAAAAAAGAAAAAAATTTTTTGTTATTTTTCTCTCAAATGAAAAATTCATTTTTTCAATTTTAGTAATACTTTCTTTTTCCGCTTATTTCGCTTATAACTTTCAATTTTTTTTTTTTTTTGAATTTCAAATTATTTTTCCTTCTTTTTTCTTGAAAAAAAAAATATTTTCGCTTAAAAGCTAAAATATTTGAAATGATGAAAAAAAAAGAGTAAATTTGCATAAAATATACATAAGTAAAATACTTTAGGCGCAAATTGTTCATTAAGCTAATAAAAAATTGCTAATATTAAATTATTTTATATTTAGATCATTTGCTGCTCTACTACTATGTTATTTTCAAATATTTTTAAGATTTATTTTTTTTTTTTATTCGCAAATTATTAGTAACTTATCAGAATTTGATAAAACTATCATTCAATCTGTAAACAACGAAAAATTATTTATCACAAAATAATTAAAAAAAAAAACTTCAAAAATTCGACAAACAAAATTTATTATTTTTTTTTTGTTTTTAATAAAAAAACAAATTATTTCTATTCAATTTTTTTATTATTACATTTTAAAAATTTTATATTTTAAAAATCTTTTTTTTTCAATTTTAATAACTAATAATTTAAGGAAAAAGAAATTTCATTTTTTTATTTTTAATAAAAAAACAAATTATTTCTATTCAATTTTTTTATTATTACATTTTAAAAATTTTATAATCTAAAAATCTTTTTTTTTTCAATTTTAATAACTAATAATTTAAGGAAAAAGAAATTTTATTTTTCGATATGATAAATCTTTTTAAAATCAATTTTCTTTAGTTTTTTCTTTTCTTTCCTCCTTTTTTTTTTTTTTTTTTTGTTCTAAATTGTCATATGCTATTATCGCGATACTCTAAGTTTAATTCACGTCATTTTATTCCTCATAAAAATGCAAAAGAAAAGAGTAGAAAAAAAAAATTTCATTTCATTTTTAAAATTACACAATGCAAATTTTGAGAAAATTTCAACTTTCAAATACGAATAATTTCTTTTAAAAAAAAAAAAAAATTTTTCAATTTCTCAAAATTTTTGTGCGATAGATAATCATATAATATCGTTTTTTTCTTTTTTTTTCCTTTATAACTTTTCATTCATTTACTAATTTTTTGTATGCATTTTTAAAATGAAATTAAATGTAATTAATTACTAAAATTAGAAATGGAATGAAAAAAAAATTTTTCAATTTCTCAAAATTTTTGTGCGATAGATAATCATATAATATCGTTTTTTCTTTTTTTCTTTACAACTTTTCATTCGTTTACTAATTTTTTGTATGCATTTTTAAAATGAAATTAAATGTAATTAATTACTAAAATTAGAAATGGAATGAAAAAAAAATTTTTCAATTTCTCAAAATTTTTGTGCGATTGATAATCATATAATATCGTTTTTCTTTCTTTTTTTTTCCTTTACAACTTTTCATTCATTTATTAATTTTTTGTATGCATTTTTAAAATGAAATTAAATGTAATTAATTACTAAAATTAGAAATGGAATGAAAATGAATAAATTTAATTATTCGAATGATAGCTATTAGTATGTTACGGCATAAATTAGTAAACATATTTGTAGCAATGACAGGTAAGCATGAATTTGCAATATATCACCAACAGGTGTCTCAATAATATTACTCTTTTATTATTGACTTTTGTTTTACTCCCTCTCTCCCTCTCTCCCTCTCTCTCTCTCTCTCTCTCAGGTTACTAATAAATATGAGAAGGTAAGATCTATTAGCATTTACTCAATTCAATTTGTATCCTTTTTGGTTTAAATTAAATTTTTCATTTGTAGTTTGAATGAAAAAATTTTATTTACAATCTTTTATTGATTGTAATATTAGTATTAGAAATATTTTTATCAAAACACTTTTTTTTTTATTATTATTAATCTTTTAATCGATTTATTAAAAATAAAATTTTTTCTTTAAAAAAAAAAAATTTAATTTTATTGTTTAAAATTTTAAAATTTTTAAAAAAAAGGAAAGACAAGAAGCAAAAGAAGGAAAAGAAAGTAAGAAAATTTTTTTTTTTTTGCAAATTAAGAACAAACCACTTATAATTGTATTCATTCGTTAATTTAAAAAATTTCCACAAAATTAATACATTTAATAATTTAAATGTATTGAACTGTTTCCATAGAGATATGTGTGTGTATTTATGAGTGGATTTATTTTAGAATAATTCATTTCATTTTGTTAATGCTTAATCTTTCATTTTATTTTCTTTTCATATTTTACAAAAAAAAAAAAAAAAAAAGATTAGTTCGAATATATTTTATTTCCAATTAATTTTAAAAGTTTTTTTTTTGTTTTCTCTCTTTTCTTGATTTTTCTTTCTTTTTTTTTTCTTTTTTGCTTTTCACTTCTTAAATTTTACTTTACATTTTTCATTTTCATTAACAGTTTGCTTTTTTTTTCCCTCGAAAAAGGAAGAAAAAAAAAACAGTTTTATTCGTTTTGTGCTCAAAAATTTTTTGCATTAATAAATGAAGTACAGTTGAGCAATTTTTAAAATGGAAAAAATGAAAAATAGAAAATGAAATGACAGAAAGAAAATGAAAAAAGCGACACAAATTGAATTTAATAATAGTTTGATGACAAAAATGTAGGAAATAGACGAAAGAAAAAAGAAGAAACATTAAGTGAAATACTTTTTTTTTTTTTTAAAGTTAAAAAAAAAATAAACAATTATTTTATTTATTAATTGCATCAAATGAAATATTAAAAAATTTGTAAAATTTGATAGTTTGCATTAATCATTTAAAATTTAAAAGTTTCTTTCATCTTTTTTTCAAATCGATTACTAAATTTGATTAAGGTTGAAATTTAAATTAATCAACAAAAAATTCACATATTAAAAAAAGCGAAAATATAAAAAGCTGTATAAAATCAAATATTAGCTTTTTTATCCATGCATAAATTTTTCATTAGCACTAAAATATTTTTCTTTCTTTCCTTTTTTTTTTTTTTTCATTTTTGCATTATTTCATTTTATGCTATATTTCATTTTAATTTAATGAATATAAATTCTTAAATTCTTCATTTCTTTCTCTCTTTCTTCCTTCCTTTTTACTTTTTATTTATTTTTTTTTTGTAAATTAATAATTCCTTTTTTAATGCTTAATATTTATGAAAATCTGCATAATATTTCGAATGAAGCAATGATTTCTTCCTTTTTTTTTTAATTATGAATTTGATTACTTTCATAAATGAAATTAAAAAAACTTTTTTTGCAAACACTAAAAATGAATGTATTATTTAAAATCAGTGGATAAAAAATTAAATTATTTTATATAGTTAATATCTGTCAAATGAATTTTTCGTTTTTCCATTTTTTCGTTTTGTATATTATAAAAAAATATATAGTAAATTATAAATATAAATTGCTTTTGTTTTTTATACTTTTGTTTTGTAAGTAATATTTTTTTGTATGATATAAATTATAAATAAATAAATTAGAAATATTAATGAACTAATGAATTTTTGAATTTTTCTTTAATTAACTTTTTTTTTGAAAAAAAAAGTATTTTTGAGATAGTTTATTTATTTATTTATTTTTAATATAATTTTTTTTTCTTACTTTCCCATTCTTTTATCTTTTATATTTAATTTTTGTCTTTCTTTTTCCTTTTTTTTATATTTTTAATGCTTCTTGAATTTTTCTTTTTTAAAAAAAAAAGTATTTTTGAGATAGTTTATTTATTTATTTATTTTTAATATAATTTTCGTTTTTTTTTTTTTTTTTTTTTTTTTTACAAAAGTATTATTGATAGTTTATTTATTTATTTTTAATATAATTTTGTTTTTTTTCTTACTTTCCCATTCTTTTATCTTTTATATTTAATTTTTGTCTTTTTTTCCTTTTTTTTTATATTTTTAATGCTTCTATTTTGTTCCATTTTAATGAATGCCAATTTTATTTATAATAGTAATACAATAAATTGACTTTGAGAAGAGAAAATGCGCAAATGTTTGTCAATCAATCAAAATTTTATTTTATTTAATTGTTCATTTTATTCATATCACAAATGCTTACTTAAATTGCAATATATTTCATTTTTTTTTTAAAATAACTCTTTTTTTTTATTATTATTTTTATACATTTCCACTTTTTTCTTTTATTTATTTCAAAAAGAAAGAAAAAATTAACAAAAAAATTTTTTTTTTAAAAATTTTTGCATACAAAAAAAAAATTTCATTTTATAAAAAAAAAAATTTTTTTTAAGAACAACAACGAATGTTTATATGTCAAATATTAATTGTTTGCAAAAAAAATTTTAGCATTTCATTTGTATTATTATAATTATTTATATAATATCCAAAAATAATTTGATATAGCTAATTGGCATAATTTGAATTAAATTTTGTTAAAATAATATTTTTTATAAATAATTTTTAACTATATGTAAAACTATTAAAAAAAATGAAAGAAACTCAATAAATTTTACTTTTTATCATTATAATTATTTATATAATATTCAAAATTAATTTGATATAGCTAATTGGCATAATTTGAATTAAATTTTATTAAAATAATATTTTTTTTGAATAATTTTTAATTATGTGTAAAACTATTAAAAAAAAATTGAAAATACTCAATAAATTTTTATTTCTATCCTTTTTTTTTTATAAATATAAAATGAATTACGTATATATTTTTTTTTTCAAAGATTCAAAAAATAAAATGAAAAGAAAAAAAAAAGATTTGAATTAAAATTATTGAAGGATTAAGGAAACAATCTATTATTGATTGCTACTTTTAAAAGATAATTAGTGTCACATTAATAGAGGAAGTATTAATCGTAATCATACATACACACACATACACATACATTTCAAATAATTATTTCGATATGAATCGGGCAATTGATCATTTCCTTTCCCGCATCTATTTGCCCATCTTTTTTTTTCCCTCCCTCCCTCCCCCTACCATCAATTATCCTTGGGTAACATTTAATTTATATGGGATGGGATAGGATGAGATGAGATTAGTCAGTGAAATTATATCATCATTTTCACACTTAGCCAATGTTTGATTTTGTTGAATTTATAAATTTCAGAAAAAATTAGAAGTGTGAATTAATAAGTAATATTTTATAGATTTTAAATAAGTAAATATTTGATAGATTAATAAGTTAAAAATTAGAAGTGTGAATTAATAAGTAACATTTTATAGATTTTAAGTAAGTAAATGATTAATTGATTAATAAGTTAAGCATTAGAAGTGTGAATTAATAAGTAATATTTTATAGATTTTAAATAAGTAAATATTTGATAGATTAATAAGTTAAAAATTAAAAATGTGAATTAATAAGTAATATTTTGTAGATGTTAAGTAAGCAAATATTTGATACATTAATAAGTTAAGCATTAGAAGTGTGAATTAATAAGTAATATTTTAAATGATATATCAAATAACTTAACATATATTGATTTACTTTGTTTAAAAATAATTTTAAAATGTTAGCGTAAGTTTTTAAATGAATTAAAAATTTTTTATCATTATCACTAATCATTTCAAATGCTTCATTTTCTTCTTATTATTCAAATAAATAAAACTTTTTTTTGTGACTTTATTTTGCTAATATTAAAATTTGCATTATATTTAAATTAAAATATATCATATTATCATTTTTAATGTTTAAATCATAATTTTTCCATTTTTCACTTTTATTGTTTCATTTTTTCTATTCCTTTTTCTTTTCAAGGTGATAATAATGATAATGATTATGATAATGTGATAATGATTTTGTTATTCAATAATTTAAACAATTATAATTGTTTTTCTTCTTGCTTTTTTTTTCATTGATAAAATTCCAATATTATCAGTGTGATTTCTTTTTTTTTTTATTTAATCAAACTCAAATCTAATATTTTAAATTCTTTCAATTCTATTTAATTTCAAATCAAATTTCATTTTTTTTTTTTTTTGCAAGTGTAAATTTAGGCTTTAAATTTAGGTCTATCTAACCGATGAAAAGGATGTAATTTTAATGAAATGTGTTTAATTTCATCAAACAGCTGCATGCAAATGTTTGCCTAATTAATTTTTTTTTTTTTTGAAATGTCTGTAATTAATTAAATAATGCAAAATTTGCATCGAGAAATCAGAGCATTAATTCTCGTTTTTCAATTTCTTTAATGCATTTTTTTTTTTTTTTGAATAAATCAAATATTTTAATATTCTCTCAAAATTATGCATTGCTTGAAATTCATAAATATATATCAAATTTGAACAACAAAAATGAAAAGAAAAAATTAAAATTAAAAAAAATTTTTTTTCGTTGCAAAATTAAATTTATTTCAAATTATTTATTCATATATATATTTCAATCAAATGTGAAAATTATTTGAAATATTTAAATTCAAATTTCACTCATATTTGATTAAAATAACACTTTCATATTTGATATCACTTTATTTTATCATCTAAAGTCTATTGCAAACAAGAAGTAATATAATACTAATTAATTTTTTTTTGCTACATACGTAAAAATACGTGACAATAGTACAAGTATTTCACGTAATACTTTAATTAACAATTTTTTAACTTTAATATATATTTTTTTTTTACTTTGCGTGAACCTTTGATGAAAAAAGTTACATTTAACAAAGTAGATGAATGGATAAATTATTCATTTCCATACTAATTAAACAATTAGTATATACAATAAAAAAAATTTTTTCTTTAAAAAATTCATTCAGAAAAAAAATAAATTAAATAAATATAAACATAATATCAAATAAACATTAATTTGTAAACACGCAAAAAAAAGAAACGACAACATACAAATAAATAAATTTAACATTACAAAAAAAAAAGATTTAAAATAAAATTAAACAAATCAAGAGAAAATAATTGTACAAATTAGGGCTAATTTACATTTTTCAATGAAATAAATTTTTTAAATTTTAGACATTTTATGATTCATTCATTCTTATTTGGACAATTTCGATTAATCAGATTACATTTTTATAAATCATCAAAATTGACAAACTATAATTAGCCATCGGTCATATTTTCAAGAAAAAAAAAATTTTTTTTCAATTCAATTAGTTAAATTGCCGAAAATTTTTCTATAATATTTGAAAAGAAATTTTAAAGCTTTTTTTTTTTAATTTATAATATTTTTAATTTTTATTCAAAATTAAAATATACAAAAAATTTTTTTACAAATTTTGCACTAAAATTTTTTTGATATGAAAAAAAAAATTTTTTTTTTATCTCTTTCAAAAATCTCTTTGTTATCATTGTGTTAAGTACAACTAAGTATACTATTAGTAAATGAAAAAAAGGAAACAAAAAGTTTTTGCTTTTAAATTTAAACAATTTTTACATTTTTTTATAATAAATTACTTTCTTTCTCTCTCTCTCTCTCCCTCTCTCTTTCTATTTGTTTTATTTTAACAAAAAAGGGTAAAATTAAATTCACTCTCTCCCTCTCTCTTTCTCTCTATTTACTTCTTTAATTAGTAAAAAGGGTAAATTAAATTCTCTCTCTCTCCTTCTTTCTCTCTCTCTCTCTCTTTATTTACTTCTTTAATTAGTAAAAAGGGTAAATTAAATTCTCTCTCTCTCTCTTTCTCTCCATTCACTTCTTTAATTAGTTAAAAGGGTAAAATTAAATGGGAAAGAATTATCCATTAAAGAAAAGCAATAATATCATTAAGAAAAAACTAAGAAATGTTTAAAAGATCACAGAATACCAATTAATTTTGTTATGTTTACTTGTTGAATGTTGTTGAAATGTTATTATCATTTTAAATTTTTTAACATTTTATTTCTTTCATTTTATTTTAATTATTTCTTTTTTTAATTTTTCCTTTTCTCTTTCATTAAACAATAAAAATTGTTATTATAATAAAATTAAAATTAAAATAATTTTAATATTATTGCAATTTTTTAATTCGTTAACACCTTTCTTTCTTTTCATTATAATAAAATTAAAACAATAATATTTTGTATATCACAATTTTAAATTAATTAACATTAGATTTATTAAAATAATAATATTATCATAATTTTAAATTCATTAGCATTTAATTTCATTGTTTAAAAAGTTTCATTTAATCATTTCTTTTTTAATTTCTTTTTCTTCTCTTTCATTAAGCAATGAAAATTGTTATTATAATAAAATTAAAATTAAATTAATTATAATAATTACACAATTTTAAATTGATTAATATTTTATTTATTTTCATTGTAATAAAATTAAAACAATAATATTTTATATATCAAAATTTTAAATTCATTAATACTTTAATTATTTTTATTATAATAAAATTAAAATTACAATAATAATAATTCCACAATTTTAAACTCATTAATACTTTATTTATTTTCATTGTAATAAAATTTAAACAATAATACTTTATATATCAAAATTTTAAATTCATTAATACTTTATTTATTTTCATTATAATAAAATTAAAATTATAATAATAATATCACAATTTTAAATTTATTAATATTTTATAACCTTCATTTCATTGTTTAAAAAAATTTCATTTAATCATTTCTTTCTTTTACTTTTTCTTTTTCCCATTCATTAAGCAATAAAAATTGTTATTACAATAAATTTAAAATTATAATAATTTTAATTTTTATATGTAAATTAAATTAATCATTGATCAATTATAATTAAGCATTAGCATATTATTATAATTTTACCATTCAAAATAAATCGATCAAATATTTTGAGCAGAAGGTTGAATTAATTGATGCGTGAAATAGAGATGAATTTAGCCCATCTGTAATTATCGTTTGCATATTTTTCTGGACATTATCAGTTAACTAAATTTTGATCAATCGATTGCTTATATTTGAATTATTCAAATTGAAAATAATAAATTTAAATTTGAATTCTTTTAATATTATCATTTCATTTTTCATTCCAATTTTTTCAAATATTTTTTTTTTACAATTATAAAATTAGTTTTGATCAATCGATTGCTTATATTTGAATTGTTCAAATTGAAAATGATAAATGATAAATTTTGATCAATCGATTACTTATATTTGAATTATTCAAATTGAAAATGATAAATTTAAATTTGAATTCTTTTAATATTATCATTTCATTTTTCATTTCAATTTCTTTTGAATATTTTTTTTTACAATTATAAAACTAATTTTGATTAATCGATTGCTTATATTTGAATTATTCAAATTGAAAATGATAAATTTAAATTTGAATTCTTTTAATATTATCATTTCATTTTTCATTCCAATTTTTTCAAATATTTTTTTTTTACAATTATAAAATTAATTTTGATCAATCGATTGCTTATATTTGAATTGTTCAAATTGAAAATGATAAATGATAAATTTTGATCAATCGATTGCTTATATTTGAATTATTCAAATTGAAAATGATAAATGAGAAATTTTGATCAATCGATTGCTTATATTTGAATTATTCAAATTGAAAATGATAAGTGATAAATTTTGATCAATCGATTGCTCATATTTGAATTGTTCAAATTGAAAGTGATAAATTTAAATTTGAATTCTTTTAATATTATCATTTTATCTTTCATTTCAATTTTTTCAAATATTTTTTTTTTACAATCATAAAATTAATTTTGATCAGTCGATTGCTTGTGTTTGAATTATTCAAATTGAAAATGATAAATTTAAATTTGAATTTTTTTAATATTAACATTTCATTTTTCATTTCCTTTAAATATTTTTCTTCATATTCATAAAATTATTGAATTTTTTTTAAGTTTTACTTTCCTATGCACTTTGTATACATTATCAAATATGCATTATTAATTGATTACCTAATAAATTTATTAAAACTTTAAAAAAAAAAAAGAAAGTACTTTCAAATTTTTTTCTTATTGATATTTTAAAAATGCTCATAAATAATCTAATAAAAGTTGCTAAGCAATTTTTTTTTTTTCATCAGAAAACTCAAAAAAAAAAAAAGAGCAAAATTATTATCATTTCTTTCCTTTTTTTTTTCCTCAATTTAAAATTTAATAAATAGTTTAAGAAAAATTTTAAATATTTCTAGAAGACC
The DNA here is from genome assembly GCA_012070555.1 of Brugia pahangi. Lineage (NCBI taxonomy): Eukaryota > Metazoa > Nematoda > Chromadorea > Rhabditida > Onchocercidae > Brugia > Brugia pahangi. The sequence continues at coordinate 778,263 of JAAVKF010000012.1, read as the reverse complement.
AAAAAAAAAAAAGAAAATTACTTTAGCATACAAAATTTTTCAATAAATATTCAATTTTTCTCTTTTTTTTTGTTTTTTTTTTTTCCAAATGCAAATTTATTTTCAAAATATTTTTAAAGTATTATTGTGAATTTTTGAACGAAACATTATTATTTATTACTATGAATTCGATAAAATTCTTTCATTTTTTCTCTCTCTTTTTTTCCATTCTTTTTTTCTTTGACAAAGAAAGAAAATTTTTTTTTCCAAAATTTTTATTTTTTTACTAAAATTTTTACTTTTGGTGAAAATTTTAACCTCAAAAATTATATGATAAATGCAAAATTGTTGAATTGAAATTAAATTGAAATAATATTTATTATTTTGCTACTATTAGAAGCATTTTAAAATTTTATTGCTTTAGCAAAAAAAAAAGAAAAAATTTTATTAGTCTATTTGAAAGAGATTAAGTGCTTTAGTCAAATCAAATAAGCTAAAAAAAAATTTAAAAAAAAAAAAAAAAAAAACTGAAAAGCTATAAGAGCAAAAATATAATATTATTGAATTGAGGGAAGAAAAAATTATAGCACTTAAGTAAGTTAAATAAGAAATGCAGATGGTAAATTTAGGGAACATAAATTGAAAGTATAAGTTTTACTATTTATATTACCTTTGAATTGGGTATATTTATATTACCTTTAATTTGGGTATATTTATATTACCCTTAATTTAGGTATTTTACCTTAACTTCAATATTACCTTTAATGGATGATAGTTTCATTAAAAAAGGCTAATATATTTTTTCAATATTATGATTATGTGTCTTAGCAGCTAATTTATTTTTAAAATTTAAATAACTAATTTAAATTTACCTCTAATAGGTAATAGAAATAAAAAAACTAAATAATTCCAATGAATTAAAATGATACTATGATAAATTCTGATAAGTGATTACAGTTTTTGAATATTAAGATGATATGTCTTTCAGACTAAATTTTTTTTAAAATTTAAGTAATTAATTTAAATTTATCTTTAATAGGTAATAGAAATAAAAAAACTAAATAATTCCAATGAATTAAAATGATATTATGATAAATTCTGATAAGTGATTAAAGTTTTTCAGTATTATAATGATGTGCCTTTCAGCTATTTTATTTTTAAATTTTAAATAATTTAAATTTATCTTTAGTGAATGATAGTGTCATTAAAAAAGGCTAAATAATTCCAATGAATTAAAATGATATTATGATAAATTCTGATAAGTGATTACAGTTTTTCAGTGTTATAATGATGTGCCTTTCAGACTATTTTATTTTTAAATTTTAAATAATTTAAATTTATCTTTAGTGAATGATAGTGTCATTAAAAAAGGCTAAATAATTCCAATGAATTAAAATGATATTATGATAAATTCTGATAAGTGATTAAAGTTTTTCAGTATTAAAATAATGTGCCTTTCAGCTATTTTATTCTTAAATTTTAAACAATTAATTTAAATTTATCTTTAATAGATGATAGTTTTATTAAAACTACATAATTCTAATCAATTAAAATGATATTATGATCAATTCTGATAAGTGATTATGTTGATGTGTCTATCAGCTAATTTATTTTTTTTTTGATAAAGTGATAAACAAGCAGCACAAATATTCAAACTATTAAAATTTTTATTTTTTTTCTAATAATTATGTGAATTAAATCAATTGATATCGATTATTGGATTATTATTAAAGTTGTAGTATAAATATTAAATATCCAATTTCAATTTTTAATTTAACTTTAAAAGTATTAAATTTTACTTTTATTTAGCTTATTTAATTAATTTATGTTTGTTCTTATTTACAAATAAAACAATTTATTATATATTTACAAATAAATAATCTATGCAAACATTAAATAATACTTTTTCTCAACAAATAGTTTTGAAAATAAATGCGAAAAAAAAGGGAAAATATAAATTTTATCAAAAAAAATTTTCGTTAACACTTTTTGCTCTATTAAAAATTCCTAAAATAATTATTTCTTATTAGAAATGTCACATAGTAATTTTGAAATAAAAAAAAAAAGCGATTTTATAATTATTTTAAAAATTCATATAATTAGCAATATTAGTTATAAATAAAATTTGCTTATCATTAATTTGTTTATTTAAGCAAATTTTTTGTTCATTAATTTTTACCGTAATTTTGTAAGTTTTTATGTTTTCAAATATTTTTGAACTTTTCATAATTTTTAAAAAAAAATTAATTTTAACTAAATCATTCGATTGAAAACATTCATTGAGTTTGAAATAATTGCATCAAAATGATTGTATTTGATTATGGTGCAAGAATTCCGATTCGAAATGTATTTTTTTTCCGGACGAGAAAAAAAACGGAATAATTTATTCGGTTAGAATATTTGATAAAAATGTCTGTAATTTCTTTGCATGTAATTTTAGATGAAATATTTTGTGTTAAATTATGATGTAAGAATTCCGATCTGAAATGCATTTTTTTTTCCGGACGAGACAAAAAACGGAATAATTTATTCGATTAGAATATTTGATAAAAATGTTCGTAATTTCTTTGCATGTAATTTTAGATGAAATATTTTGTGTTAAATTATGATGTAAGAATTCCGATCTGAAATGCATTTTTTTCCGGACGAGACAAAAAACGGAATAATTTATTCGATTAGAATATTTGATAAAAATGTCTGTAATTTCTTTGCATGTAATTTTAAATGAATTATTTTAAGGCTTCAGATTAATGCTAGGCTGTTACTAGGCTAACACTAGGCTATTGCTAGGCCATTACTAGGCTAACACTAGGCTATTGCTAGGCTAAAATTGAATAAATTAGATATAAACAATAATTCTCAGTATTTTAGGATAAATTAGATAAATAATATTTTTTTTTCCATTTCTCATTTGCATTAATTCATCTTTTCATTGTACTCTACAAATAAATAATTTTTTTTTTCTTTTTAAATTTTAATTTTAAATAAATTTTTAAAAAGCAAAAAAAAAAAAATTTAATTGCTTCTTTATGTGTTTCATATTTCATATTTAATATGATTTCAAATACCATAAAAATTAATGAATTAAATATATTTAGTCTTTGACTTCAAAGCTAAACATATTACTAAAAATTAATTAATCATATTACGATAGCTTTTCTTTTTCTTTAAAAAAAAAATTGTATAATAGTTTAAAAATAATATTTGAAATTAAAGTTTGTTTCTTTTTCTCTTTTTTTTTTATTTATGTTAATTTATCAAATATTACGATAGTTTTCTCTTTTTTAAAATTGTTTTAAAATTCTATAATAGTTTAAAAATAATATTTAAAATTAAAGTTTGTTTCTTTTTCTCTCTTTTTTTTTTATTTATGTTAATTTATCAAATATTACGATACTTTCCTCTTTTTTAAAATTGTATAATAGTTTAAAAATAATATTTAAAATAAAAAAATAGTTCAAAAGTAATATTTAAAATAAAAAAATAGTTTAAAAATAATTTTAAAATTAAAATTAATGTTTGTTTACATAATAGTTTAAAAAATAATATTTAAAATTAAAATTAAAGTTTGTTTCTTTTCTTTTTTTTTTTCATTTATATTAAATTTATCAAATATTTATATGTTTATTTTATGATCAAATATTTTTGAATGAATCATTCAACAAAATTACTTCAAATACTTTTTTCAAATAATTGAAAAGGTCAATAATGAGAAGAGAGGAAGTAGTAGTGTTTATTGTAAAAGACACAATTTGAAGGTCTCATATGCTAGTGAGGCGCAATTGGTTCCTCTCTTCGTCATCAGACAAATTCACTCATGAATGTCCTCAAATAGGGTAGGGAGCAGTTGTCGTTGAGATATGTACGTATGTCTCAGTGTTGTGTCACTCTATTAGAGTGGTTCGATTCAGAGTGTTCCTCTGTGACACTTTTAGTTGTGATGACCTATGCGAGAGTAGAATAATGTTCCATCCAAAAGATATTAGTTTGGATGCTTAGCAGAGTGTAATCTAAATGATAATGACCAAGGGGTCATAGGTGATGACGGTATATGACCAATGATTTTGGGTGATAGCGGTGAATGACCAATGATTCTGGGTGATAGCGGTAAATGATCAATGATTGTGAGTGATAGCGGTAAATGATCAATGATTGTGGGTGATAGTGGTAAATGATCAATGATTGTGAGTGATAGCGGTAAATGATCAATGATTGTGAGTGATAGCGGTAAATGATCAATGATCGTGAGTGATAACGGTAAATGAACCAATAATTGAAGTGATAGCGGTAAATGATCAATGATTGTGAGTGATAACGGTAAATGATCAGTAACTCTGAGTCATAGCGGTAAATGACCAATGATTCCGGGTGATAGCGTAAGTGACCAATGATTCTGGGTGATAGCGGTAAATGATCAATAATTCTGAGTCATAGCGGTAGATCAATGGTTCTGAGTCATAGCGGTGAATGACCAATGATTCAGAATGATGGCGGTAAATGACCAATACCAATAATTCTGAGTCATGGCGGTAAATGATCAATGATTGTGAGTGACAGGTGATAGCGGTAAGTGATCAGTAATTCTGAGTCATAGCGATAAATGACCAATGGTTCTGAGTCATAGCGGTGAATGACCAATAATTGTGAGTCATAGCTTTTTTCATCAAATTAATCTTTAAATTTCTTTCATGAAAATCCAAAACATTTATTTTGATAAGTTATCAAAGAGTGTCACAAAAAAGTCATCGGTGAAGTAAGCCATGAAAAATTGTCTGTTGCTGTTGTAATATTAAATTGTTGACATTGAACTCTCTCTCTCTCTTTTTTTTTTAAAAAAAATTTGGTTTGAAAATGGAAGTTAAGTTTGTTTGTTTTTTTTTGCACAAAACGATACAATTTGTTTGACATTTTACATAAAATGTCATTTTGATGTGACAAAAATTGTGCAATGCACTATGAATATGCTCAATGAATTGTAAAAATTTGAATTTGAATATAAAATTTGAAGTTATTGGTTAAATTATATTTGTCGATAAAATTTTAGCAGAAAAAAAAAATAATAAAATAATAATGTCTATTGTGATAGGAGCGATTTATGATAGTCGCTCTTAAATTAAACTTAAATTAAAACTTTTTTTTTTTAGACTAAGAATTATAATTCTGTCATATGCATGAATCTTTTTTTCTGGATGTGACAACCAAACGACAAAGATCAGTTTATTTGTTTTGATTTTTTTTTTTTTTTTGAGCGATCAACTTGAAAAGTTTAGATCAATTTGAAAAAAAAAAGGCTGTTTATTTTGAAGTGAAAAATTGTAAAAGCATAATTTAATTGATATGATCTTCTTATCAGCAATTTTTAAAGTGATTAAGTTTTGAATGTATGAATTCAATTTCTGAATGAAAGGTTTTGCGTTTTACCGGACCGGAAAAGTATGCAATGCTATCATACTCTCCGAAAATGCTCTTCGTTTTTTTTTTTTATGGGAACGAATTTAGCATGGGTAATTTATCCAGAAGATTACTTGGTCATTTAAAATGCTACCTAATAAAACTGCTAATCCCAAGCTACCCGCATGCAAGGCTAAATTACCTGCATGCAAGGTTGGGTTTATGACTTCCGGTGTACTTTTCATTTGCCTTTTCGTACACCATTTCGTCTTTTTCACTTTTTTTTTTCTCGTAGATTTAACAAGCTTGGACAGATGACAGCAATTTGATCTTTTCGTAAACGAACGGTTTTTACGGTTCAAATCCGTCCGGTTTTGAAATCAGAATTACTCTCCTAGAATCATTGCTAATAAGTGGATTCTATTTATTTAACCTTTTACCTCTTAGCTTAATTGACCCTATCGGACGTATACAGCACAGCCACAAACGTACCCTTACGATAACAAAGTGTCCACAAAGAAAGGAGATCACGTACATCACGCACGTACGTGATTATTAAAATTAATTGAAAGACAAAAGCAACAGCAGTCGAAGTTATCATTTTTTTTTTAATAAGTAATTGAGAATAAACTAAGAATGAAATGAATTTAAGAAAAAAATATCACTAATTGGTCTTAATAAATTGAGTGTTTACAATTTACAAAAATAAAATACAAAAATTTTAAATTATAAAAAATTAGCAAATAATTACTTTTTGCTCTTTTTTTCTTCTTTTCAAATAATACTTTAAAAGAAAAAAAAAAACTGAAAATTGAAAATGTCATATTTACTTAATTTTCTTTAATTTCTAATGAATTTTACAAATTATTCATTTTATTTAATTCAATTTATTTAATTATTAGCAAATGTCAATTGTAATTATTTCACTTTTTTTCTATAAATGACGCAAATTTTCGTCATTTTCATGTAATTTTGTTAATTATACTATTAAAATAATTATCATTCTTAACACAATTTAAAATTTCATCTAATAAACACTTTTTTATTTATTTATTTTTTTTTTGAGTAATTAAAAAATATTTTGTTTAAAATATTTTTTTGAAATATTTGAGACAAAATATTTATACTACTATTGATATCATAAATGTATCATTGCATTTCTTTTTTCTAATAATTATTTCCTTACTTTTACGTTTAGTTTTATTTACGATTACTTTTTCCAATTATTTGGTTAACCTTATCATAAAGTAATTTTCAATTATTTATCAATTAATCACTGATAATCAAAAAAAAAAAAAACTACTTGTTGAATTAAAATATAAATATACTTTGACGTTTACTTTTACCTATGATTACTTATTTCAATTATTTGTTAACCTTATCATAAAGTGATTTTCAATTATTTGTCAACTAATCACTGATATTTTAATAAAACTATTTAATGAATTAAAATATAAGCATACTTTCACGTTTACTTTTACCTATGATTACTTATTCCAATTATTTGTTAACCTTATCATAAAGTAATTTTAATTATTTATCAACTAATCATTGATATTTGAAAAAAAAACTTTGAATTAAAGTATAAGCATACTTTAACGTTTACTTTTACCTATGATTACTTTTTCCAATTATTTGTTTAACCTTATCATAAAGTAATTTTCAATTATTTATCAACTAATCACTGATATTTTAATAAAACTATTTAATGAATTAAAATATAAGCATACTTTCACGTTTACTTTTACCTATGATTACTTTTCCCAATTATTTGTTTAACCTTATCATAAAGTAATTTTCAATTATTTATCAACTAATCACTGATATTTTAATAAAACTATTTAATGAATTAAAATATAGGCATACTTTAACGTTTACTTTTACCTATGATTACTTTTTCCAATTATTTGTTTAACCTTATCATAAAGTAATTTTCAATTATTTATCAACTAACATTGATATTTTAATAAAACTATTTAATGAATTAAAATATAAGCATACTTTCACGTTTACTTTTACCTATGATTACTTATTCCAATTATTTGTTAACCTTATCATAAAGTAATTTTCAATTATTTATCAACTAATCATTGATATTTTAATAAAACTATTTAATGAATTAAAATATAAGCATACTTTCACGTTTACTTTTACCTATGATTACTTTTCCCAATTATTTGGTTAACCTTATCATAAAGTAATTTTAATTATTTATCAACTAATCATTGATATTTGAAAAAAAACCACCTGTTGAATTAAAATATAAATATTCCAACCAAAAATAATAATATCTATAATATATCAATTATCACATCTTGAAATGTTCGCTACAATTTGAGTGATAAATAGAATTATATCGAATTGATGAAAATTTTTGAACTAACTTTTAACTAATAGCTTCTTGATTAAGCAAATTGAATGTCAGTGTAAATTCTTTTTAAAAAAATATAAATTAAAAAATTAAAAAAAAAAAATTTACATAACAAAATAATAAGTCTTGAAAATATTCAAAATTAATTATTTCAATAACAAAGTTTTTTTCTTTTCCTTTCTTTACTTTCTTAACAAATTTTACAATTATTTCAATTTTTAAAAACTTTTGACAAAAAATAAATTTAATTCATAAATTTAATTCATTAATAATTGTTATTTTCACCAAGTTTAATAAAGATAATAATAATTACATATGTATATTTTCTTGTAATATTATTTGTTTTAATGAAAAAATTACTAATTTTCCGTTTTTAAAAAAAATTTTTTTTTTTAAAAAAAACTTTTCAACAAAACAAAAAATTGCTAATTTTTATAACAATAAATGTTCGTTCTCGTTGAAATTCAAAAAATTTTTTAGTTTCAAATTTCGAAAACTATGAATCATTGATTGAAAAGCTGACGTCAACTATGAAGCAGACATGTCTCATTTTTCATATTTTCATTTTTTTTTTGAAATTTTTTTTTGTTGCTAATGAGTTCATTTAAATTTTTAGTTTGGAAAGTTTGTATTTTTAAGTAAATTCTTTGAATTAATTCAAATGTTAAAAAATTATTAAAATTTCAAAATTAATTTTTCCACTAATTATTTTTTTTTTATTACTTCCGTTTAACATTGTTACATTACATTCATTTCAATTTATTTATTTTTTTCCCTTTCTGAACTTCCTTGATCTAATTTTACTTTTTTTTTTTTTTTTAAAAAAACTTAAGTTAAAAGGTCAATTACTTCATGCATGTATTCATCAGTTATCAATTTGATACACTCATTTGTTTGAATTTTGATTCAATTTTTTTAATTAAATTCGAACCAGTGCAAAATAATTTTTAATTAAAATTAAATTAAAAAAATTTTTTTTTCAAAACTTAAGTTTAAAAGGTCAATTATTTTTCAAAACTTAAGTTTAAAAGGTCGATCACAATCAATTTGATACACTCATTTGTATGAAATTTAATTCAATTTTTTTATTAACTATTAATTTTTTAAAAATATTGAATAAAATTCAAATCAGTGGAAAATAATTTTTAACTAAAATTAATTTGAAAAAAAAATTCTAATCAAATTTATAACTGTCATAAAATAACAAATAAATGGAAAAATGATATTTTTATATTAATTTTTTAATTTCAATAATTTTAATATAATTTCAGAAATTTATTAATATTTTTAAGTTATTTTTCCAGCTTTCTAACTGTCAATTTTATTAATAATTTTCTGTTTTCTTTTATTTTTTCGTCGAGAAAAATTTTAACAAAAAATTTTTTTTCCATTTTAAAATAAATTTTTTTTTTATTTTTTTCAATCTTGCAGTATTTGTTATAATTGACTGTTCAATATTTTTGAAATTTATCACTTAAATTGCTTTAAAATTTTGTTTTATTAATAGAAACAAATAAAAGTAAGAAATGGAATGGAAGAAGAAGAAAAAAAAAAGAGAAATTCAAAAATGTCAATAAAATAGAAAGAAATTAAAATGATGTAATTTATCATTTCAAAAATAATTTTTCTCATTTCTTTTCCAATAAATTCAAAAAACAAAAAATTATATTTATTCATTTATAATTCAAATAAAAGTATTACATTTCAGCAAGCGAAATATATTGCAAAAATAAAAATTTAATAAAAAAAAAAAAAATAATATCGAATTGAATTTGTTGTCTATTTAAAATATTTAAATAATTATTTAAATTATTTTATTTAATTAATTTTATTTCAAATTTAATTATCACCCAAATTTTCTGTTTATTTCTTTTCAGACGTTATCAGATAGGAATAATTGATAAATTATGATAAGAAAATGCAGAAAAAAAAGAAAAATATTATCAGAATGAGAGAATTTTATTTGTCATAATTAAATGAGAAATAAATTGAAAAGAAAATGGGAGAAACTGGGAGGAATTTAATTTTATTAATTTATTATTTTTTTTTGAATCATTTTTTTATCATTAAATCTACTTTCATTATTAATTGAATATGAATTTTAAGTGTAATTAAAAAAACAGACAAATGAATTATGTAAATTATGAATTTCTAAGTGTAATTAAAAAAATGAATTCTATATGACTTTTGAATTTTAATATGAATTTTAAGTGTAATTAAAAAACAGACAAATGAATTATTTAAATTATGAATTTCTAAGTGTAATTAAAAAAATGAATTCTATATGACTTTTGAATTTTAATATGAATTTTAAGTGTAATTAAAAAAACAGACAAATGAATTATTTAAATTATGAATTTTGTTAATTTTGATTTTAGTTTAAAAAAAAAAAAAGAGAAATCAAAATTTTTGCTTCATTTTTTTTTTTTAAATTTTTAAATAATGACCTTTTCATTCTTGTATTTATTGTTATGTTCTACTTTTCATTTCAATTTTTTTTTTTTTTTTTGTTAATTTTATTTTTCTCAAATGTAACAATTTGTAAAATATGAAATAAACAATGATAAAGTACAGAAGAGGAGAACTTTTTCGCTGTCACATAGGATGTGACACGATGCATCATGATGTGACACTCAGTGTTTGCCTGTGTCTCCATGTCTGTGTCTGTATGTGACGTGTCTGTCTGTGCGTGTATGTATGTATGTGTTTGGATATATTTGAAGTATTTGATGTGTCTCCATGTCTGTGTCTGTATGTGACGTGTCTGTCTGTGCGTGTATGTATGTATGTGTTTGGATATATTTGAAGTATTTGATGTGTCTCCATGTCTGTGTCTGTATGTGACGTGTCTGTCTGTACGTGTATGTATGTATGTGTTTGGATATATTTGAAGTATTTGATGTGTCTCCATGTCTGTGTCTGTATGTGACGTGTCTGTCTGTACGTGTATGTATGTATGTGTTTGGATATATTTGAAGTATTTGATGTGTCTCCATGTCTGTGTCTGTATGTGACGTGTCTGTCTGTGCGTGTATGTATGTATGTGTTTGGATATATTTGATGTGTCTCCATGTCTGTGTCTGTATGTGACGTGTCTGTCTGTGCGTGTATGTATGTATGTGTTTGGATATATTTGAAGTATTTGATGTGTCTCCATGTCTGTGTCTGTATGTGACGTGTCTGTCTGTACGTGTATGTATGTATGTGTTTGGATATATTTGAAGTATTTGATGTGTCTCCATGTCTGTGTCTGTATGTGACGTGTCTGTCTGTGCGTGTATGTATGTATGTGTTTGGATATATTTGAAGTATTTGATGTGTCTCCATGTCTGTGTCTGTATGTGACGTGTCTGTCTGTACGTGTATGTATGTATGTATGTGTTTGGATATATTTGAAGTATTTGATGTGTCTCCATGTCTGTGTCTGTATGTGACGTGTCTGTCTGTACGTGTATGTATGTATGTGTTTGGATATATTTGAAATATTTGATTTTGATAGATAAACAATTGACATATGATTTGTTAGAAAAATTCAATTTTATGCGACGAATCGATTTTTTTTTGTTTTTGTTTTCGTTTTTGTCAACTGTCATAATTTAATTCAAATTTAAATACTAATTATTTTTGTATTATTTAATTATTCAAATTCAATTACTAATTATTTTTGTATTATTTAATTATTCAAATTCAATTACTAATTATTTTTGTATTATTTAATTATTCAAATTCAATTACTAATTATTTTTCTATTATTTAATTATTCAAATTCAATTACTAATTATTTTTGCATTATTTAATTATTCAAATTCAATTACTAATTATTTTTGCATTATTTAATTATTCAAATTCAATTATTAATGATTTTTGCATTATTTAATTATTCAGTTACTAATTATTTTTGCATTATTTAATTATTCAAATTCAATTACTAATTATTTTTGCATTGTTTAATTATTCAAATTCAATTACCAATTATTTTTGCATTATTTAATTACATATGAAAAAAATATTTTTCTTTTCTTTTTTTTTGTTTATATTTTTATTTTTCATTTAAAAAAAAAAATATTACAACAATAAATTTTTCAAAAAAACGTATTTACGATTGTATATTATAAATAATTTTTAATGATTAAATTTAAAAATTATTTTATTTTCAGGATTCATAATTACTTTACTGTATCAATCAATTATCAAATTTGTTAATTGTTCAAAAAAATTTTTTCACTATTATCTGCGAACAAACAAAAAATTAAATAAATAAATAAACAAAAGAGAAGGAAAAAAAAGGGGAGTATAAAAAAATTAAATTGGAAATTAATTAATATTATACTTTTGGAAATAACTGATATTAATATCTTTTATCATTTTTTTTCACATTTAATGCAATATTAAAAATTTATTTATTACTAAAATTTATTGTTTACTTTTTTATGTTGTAAACAAACAAACAAACAAACAAACATTTTCATCATATTCTATCGAAATAGTTACAACAAATTACATTCCCAAAAAAAATAAACATTCATTTTGAACAATAACAACAAAAAGAAAACAGAAGAATAAATCAATTTGATTTATCAAATTGATTCATCGATTTATTGATTGATTTATTGATTGATCGATTGATCAGGGAAAAAAATATTTTTTTTTGGAAATAAAATTTACATTTTTCACATATTTATTAATTCTGATAATTACTGCTAAAAAAATTTTAACTGAAGATCAATTATTCATATATGACTTCCACTATTACAATGAATGACGATTTATTGGATAACTATAATCCATTGTACGATGTACATTTGCGCCAATATTTTGCAATGCCGCATATGCAACGTCATCTAAGGAATATTGGCTTGGTAAGATTTCTCTCTCTCTCTCTCTCTCTTGCTTTTTTTTTTTTTTTAAATTAAATTTATTTAAATTAAATGAAATAAAAGTTCAATTTGATTTTTTAAATTAAATTTAAATTCAATTTTTGTAAATAATACATCTGCTCAATTAATTATATAATTAAAGTTATATTTAAATTTGATTAGTTCATATTTACAATGAAATTTGATTCATTTATCAATAAAAATTATTAATTTATAAAAGTTAAAATTGGGTAAATTTTTTGCAAAAAAAAAAAAACAAAATTTAAATTTTAATAATTAATAAAATTTTTTTTTGAAAAAAAACAAAAAACGACACTTTTATATTTTGCACTAAACTTTTTACTTTCAAAGTACTATCGTAATTTTTTAAATATTTTTTATTTTAACATTTAATTTTTTTTAATACTTCATTTTAGTATTTAATATTTTTTTTTAAATACTTTATTTTTTAATATACAATTAAACTTTATCCTTTTTTTTTCTTTTTTTTTCAGTCAAAATGTGAAACTTTAATTTGTTTGATTCAGAATTGAATAATTAGTAATTTTGTTGCAAATAATTGATTACTTACATGATGAAAAGCGCAAATCATTTCAATTTAAAAATTCAAAAAATCAAATTGCAAAATTATATTGAATTTTTGTTTTGCATAATTCTCGAATGCTTATTGATCAATTAAATGAAATTAAATTTAAATGTAAAGACATTTTAAAAATATGAAACTAAATTTAACTAAATGTAAAAACATTTTAATTAATTTAATAAATTTCATGTCAAACATCCATAATTTATTATTTTTAATAATGATAAATTAATATTATTTAAAGGAAATTTTATTTTTTTGCTTAATTTTATTAGTTTTAGAATTTTATGGTACTAAAATATAAATTTGAAATTATAGTTTAAAATTTTTTCAACAATTTTTTTATTTCATTTCAATTTTAACGATAATTAGCTAAATGGGAATTGCTACTTCAAAATATGAAGGTAAATTTAAATAAATTTAAAAAGCATTTTAATTAATTCATATCAAACATCCATAATTTATTATTTTTAATAATGATAAATTAATATTAATTAAAGAAAATTTTAATTTTTTGCTTCATTTTATTAGTTGTAAAATTTTATGATACTAAAATAAAAATTGGAAATTATAGTTTAAAATTTTTTTAACATTTTTTTTTTATTTCATTTCAATTTTAACGATAATTAGTTAAATGGGAAATGCTACTTCAAAATATGAAGGTAAATTTAAATAAATTTAAAAAGCATTTTAATTAATTTTTATCAAACATCCATAATTTATTATTTTTAATAATGATAAATTAATATTAATTAAAGGAAATTTTAATTTTTTGCTTCATTTTGGTAGTTTTAAAAGTTTATGGTACTAAAATAAAAATTGGAAATTATAATTCAAAAATTTTTCACCAATTTTTTTTTCCATTTCATTTCAATTTTTACGACAATTAGTTATTGAAATTTCAGTTTATCTATCATAAATTGGCGCAAATTGATTTGCGTTTTTTTTTTTTTGAAAAATTGAATTGAAAAGCAAAAAAATCAAATGCGAAAATGAATTTAAATTAAAAAAAAAAGCGGAAAAATTTTTTTTATCAAAATTTATAGTTTTATTCAACAATTGTTCGAGTAATTTCAAAAAAAAAAATTCTATTTTTTTTTATTTTTAAAAGAATTTATTAGTTTTTTTTTTCTTTTGTTGTTGTATCTTTTCTTTTTACGGTTGAATAATAAATTATTGAGAAATTATTTTAATAATTTTTTACAATGTCATAAAAATATTTCTCTTACTTTTGTGATTATAGAGAAGAAGTAAACAAAATATGTTTCAATTTTAAATTTTTTTTTTTTGAATAAAATAAAGTTTGATTTAATTACTGAGAGATAAACAAAATGAAATGGTTTATTTTTAAGTTACAAAAACTATTAAAACAAACATTATAGTAGTTTATTTTAAATTTTAAATTTATAAAGTATGAAATTTAATTGATAAACTATTATTCCATAAATATTTATTGTCGAATTTTTGTTTTTTGTTTTAAATAATATCACAAAATATTTGTCATTGTGAGATTGAATTTAGAATTAAATATAATGGTGTAAAAGGTACTTATTATTATTATTAAAATTCAACTAATTATAAAGTATGAAAAAAGTTGAGTGCATGAAAATTAATAAACTTATAAAAAATTTTTATATAATTTATTTTTTTTTTAATATTTTCGAAAATTTCACAAAAAGTTATATATATATTCTTATAGAACGAATTTTGATTAAAAATTTATTATTAAATTCAGAAAATTTATTATTGAAATAAATTCGAAGGAAATCAAAAAACGATAAAACATATTGTATATTATGATTAAAACTTAAATAGAAATTGAATGATTGAATTGAAGTGATTGCTTTGATCACTTCATTATCACTGTTTGCTTGACCATTGATCATTTCTTTGTCACTGATCGCCCTGATCATTTCATTATCAGTGATTGCTCTGACTATTTGATTATCATTGATTTCTTGATCGTTTCATTATCACTTATCGCTCCGGTCATTTTATTATCACTGGTTGCATGATCATCTCATTTGTTCTGATTATTTCATTATCATTGATTGTCTTGATCACTTCATTATCACTGATTGCTTTGATCACTTCATCATCACCGTTTGCTTGACCATTGATCATCTTATTATCACTGATCACTCTGATCATTTCATTATCACTGATTGCTCTGATTATTTGATTATCATTGATTTCTTGATCGTTTCATCATCATTGATTGCTCTGATCATTTCATTATCACCGATTTCTTGATCATTCTATTGTCACTCATTGCTTGATCATCTCATTATCACTGACTGCTTTGATCACTTCATCGTCATTGATTGCTCTGATCATTTTATTATCACTGATTGCTTTGATCATTCCATCATCATTGATTGCTCTGATCATTTCACTTTCATTGATTTCTTGATCGTTTCATTATCACTTGTCGCTCTGATTCTGATCATTTTATTATCACCGATTTCTTAATCATTCCATTATCACTGATTGCTCTGATCATCTAATTATCACTGATTGCTTTGATCATTCCATCATCATTGATTGCTCTGATCATTTTATTATCATCGATTTCTTGATCATTCCATCATCACTGATTGCTCTGATCATTTAATTATCACTAATTGCTTTAATCACTCCATTATCATTGATTGCTCTGATCATTTCATTATCATTAATTCATTTTAGCTGGATGATATCAGAAATGGTGAAAATGAAGATAACAGAGATAGTAATAAACAGCGTCACACAATGATCGATAAAATGCTACGAAATCGTGAAGCTGAATTGCAGAAATATGCCGACTTGCAGCGCAAGTTGCATGCAGCGGAAAAAATTGAAATCTGCCGTAGGATAAGAGTTCATCATTTTATCTTTACACTTTCTTTTTTTAAAAAATTTTTGCAAAAAAAAATTAATTTGAAATTTGTTGTATTTCGCGTTTAACCAGGAATTTAAATTAAAAAAGAAATTTAACTTTAAGTTCCTTTTCTTTTTGTAACAAAATAAAAAAAATATATTATTAATGCTTACATTGTTTACAGTTAACAGTTTTAATAATTATTAAAAAATTAATTTTGATTTTAAATATTTTAATTGTTAATTAATAATTAATTTTAAATATTTTAAAATTATTAATTAATAATTTAGAGTGGTACAGCAAGTCCAAGTGATTGTCATCGAGCAAAACCTTCTCGTAGTCTCAGTCGAGGTAATCATTTACCATTTTTGTTAATTTAGTGTAATTCAAATTAATTACAATTAAATAAGCAAAAATTTATTTCTTAATAAAATTTTTAAAATATTTTTTTTTGCCACTTAAATTATCATTACTGATAAGTGTGTTTACTTATTTTATCACTTAATTGACTACTCTGTTAAAGTAATTACTCATTCATCTTTTTATATCTTAAATTATCACTGGTGATAAGTATGTTTACTTATTTTATCAGTTATTTATTTGATTACTCCATTAAAGTTACTCTTTATTGATCAAAACTTTTTGATTAATAATGAAAAATGTAATAACATTTGATGTAATTGTTGATCTGTTTATTTCTTAAATTTAGTTTATCATTTAAAAATGTTTTAACTAGTATTACTTTACCCAGATATTACCCTTACTAATCCTTTTTATCCATATTCTAATTTAGAGTAGTGATAATTGCATGGTAAATAGTAAAAGATAAATCACTGTTGAAATGATAAGTTAACTTTTGCAAACAATATCTTACATACACTTATTTTGATAAATTAATCAAATAACCAGGCGAAAAAAGCTTCTAATAGTTATTTGTTTATTGTTTACTTATTTTATCACTTATTTGATTACTCTATTAAAATAATTACTTATTCATCTTTTTTTATCTTAAATTATCATCAGTGATAAGTGTGTGTTTACTTATTTTATCACTTACTTATTCAACTACTCCATTAAAGTAATTGCTCATTCATTTTTTCTTTTTGATTTTAAATTATTATCAGTGATAAGTATGTTTACTTATTTTATCACTTAATCGACTACTCTATTAAAGTCTCATTCATTTTCTTTTTTTTTGATTTTAAATTATCATTAGTGATAAGTGTGTTTACTTATTTTATCAATTATTTGACTATTCTGTTAAAGTAATTACTCATTCATCTTTTTTTATCTTAAATTATCACTGGTGATAAGTATGTTTACTTATTTTCTCACTTACTTATTTAATTACTCTATTAAAGTAATTGCTCATTCAAGTATGTTTGCTTATTTTATCACTTATCTATTTCACTACTCTATTAAACTAATTACTCATTCATTTGTCTTTCCTTTTGATTTTAAATTATCATCAATGATAAGTGTAGTTGTAATCAATTAATTCATTACCTGTCCGAGCTACAAAAGTAAATATTTGTTATCAATGAATAAAAGAAAGAAAAAAAAACTGCAAATATAATTTGAATACTGTAAATTAAATTGAAATAAGAAAAAAAAATTAACCTTTTAATTTATTTGAACATAAAAAAAATAAAAACAAAAAAAAAGAAAATTCTACTGAAGAAATGCAATTTAGTCTTATTCTATTATTTTTTTTTAAATTATATTTTCAATTAATAATTTAAAAAATTTTTTTTGCTGATTTTTTTCTTTAATAGGGCGTTATATCAAAAGATCAAGAAGGCGACGATCATCAGCTAGTATTGATGATAAAAATTTGGTACAAAAAATTGAAGCAGAAAATGAGGAACCAATGTATGAAAATCCATCGTTGGTTTATAATAGACTATCAACAAATATACTCAAATATCGATATTTGCATAAGGTTAAAGTTGAAAATTTTAATTAGAAATTAAATCAAAGAAAATATATGATATAAATGATAAGAAATGATTGTAGATTTATTGATGTTTACTTATTTAAAATTTATTTATTACTTATTTAAAAGATTAATTAATGTTTACTTATTTAAAAAGTCTTTTTGTTATATTAAATAAAAAAAGAAGAAAGATCGATATTTACATAAGGTTAAAGTTGAAAATTTTAATTGGAAATTAAATCAAAGAAAATATGTGATATAAATGATAAGAAATGATTGTAGATTTCTTGATGTTTACTTATTTAAAATATTAATGTTTACTTATTTAAAGGATTTATTAATGTTTACTTATTTAAAATTATGAAAAGTCTTGTTGTTAAACTAAATAATATTTATTATTGAACAAAAAAAGAAAGAAAGATCAATAAAGTTAAAAATAAAAAATTTTAATTAAAAATTATGTTAAATAAAAGAAATGATAAAAAAATAATTTTAGATTAATCAATGTTTGCTTATTTATAATTATGAAAAGTCTTATTGTCAAATTAAATAAATATTTACAATTAAATTAAATGAAAGTGGAAGAAAAAAAGTTTAATTAAAAATAAATTTTTTTAAATTTATAATTTTAAAATTTGATTTTATTTTTTTGAAGTTGGATGACGAAACATTAGCTCTATACATGCAACAACTACGACGACAATTGAGCCGTTTGGAACGTTTCCGCCAAGTTTCATTTGGTCCATTCTCGGTTGCACGACATCAAAATGATCCTCAAGTGTCCTGGTTCTTCAGGCGCAGGTCACTACCCAGTTTGACCGATCCTACGTCTACCAATACTACCAATACTACCACTACTATTACATCTTCTACCACACAAACCAATATTTATGAACAACCATCTTTGAGGTATTCAAAAAAAAAACAAAAAACAACCACCACAACAAAAAAAAAAACCACTGAAATTACTAAATTTTGATCAAATACCCTACCATCAATTAATAAAAATTTGTTTTCCTTTCCTTTTTTTTTAGTTAAATTTTAGAGGAAAAATTACTTATCAAAAAATTTTTAAAAAAAAGTTGAAAAATAAAAAAAAACAATGCTATTATTGTAAACAAGTGGAATAGCTATTTAAAAAAAAGGTAGTAACAACAACAAGAAAGGAAGAAAAATTCTTTTTTTTTAATTTTTGAACTTTTTTTAATTTAATTTTTTAAATTCCATTCATATATATATATAAAATAGATTATTTTTTTTTTTTGCATACCTGAATTTAGGAATTAATTTTTAACCATTTTTCTTTTTTTTGATTCTATAAATAATTAATTCTTAATTAGATCATTTTTTTTCGCATACCTGAATTTAGGAAATAATTTTTAACTATTCTTCTTTTTTTAATTCTAGAAATAATTTAATTCTTAATGAGTAGATCAATTTTTTTTTGCATACCTGAATTTAGGAATTAATTTTTAACCATTTTTTCCTTTTTTAATTCTATAAATAATTTAATTCCCAATGTATAGATTCTTTAGTACAATTGGTCAATTTCAATAAGTAAACAAAATGAACACTCGGAAATAAATAAAATTTTTGTGTCATTTATTAGATTAAAATTAGCACTGAAATTATTTTGGATCATATGATATAGTAGATTCTATTTATTATTGTAAATAATAAATTGTAAACATTATTGTAAACAGGTGTGGTAGCTATAAAAAGGTAAAATATTATCAATAATATTGTTATAATAATTTGGTATATCTTATAAAAAATGAATAAATTTATAGCATTAAAATTAAAATTATCATTTTTTTAAATTTAATTAAAAATAAAAAATAATAAAATAAAACTATTATTTATCAAGTTAATTTTGAAATAAAATTTTAAAAATTTTAAATAAAAACTATCATTCATCAATTTAATTTATGCAGTAAACAATAAAACAATGATAATATTATTTACTTTTATATATTTTTAATAAAAAAAATTAAATAGAAAAATAAAACAATGTTTAAAAAAAGAGATGTAAATTATTTAAATTTCTTTCTCTCATTTTTTTACAATTTTTTTTTTTTAATTAAAATTTTTATACCAAAAATTTTTATTCATACAATTGTGCATCATGCAAAATGAAAAAAAAATAATCATTTCAAGTATATTATTATAATTAGAAATAAAAAAATTGCAGAAAATTTTTAATTCTAAAATATTATTTATTTATATATTAATTATAGCTAATAAAATTTTTTGAAATGTAAATGAAAATTTTTTTAAATTTAGCAAATTAACAAATTATTTTATTTCTTAAATGAAGAATAATAAATTAAAATTTTTACCATCAACCTATCTTACTGTAATTTTTTTATATTTTTTAGAAAAGTAATTATTAAATATATGTTAAAATTAAAATCTTTTAAATTTTTTATAATTCTTTTACATTTCTTTTTTTTTTTTGAATTTTCTTTTAGATCTTTTAAAATTTTTTAGATTTTTATAATTTATTACAATATTATTAGTTTATTTTGAACTTTTTTTTTTTGTATAATTTAACAAAATAAATCTTTTGAAATGAGAAAAACTGAAAGAAAAAAAAGAAAGAAAAACTAAAAAAGTTTATTTTTTTAAATTTCTTTTTTTTATTTTTATTAATTTAAATTTTTTTTCAGAAGTATTCAATCATTAAATCAACATCGTAGTCGTTCAACTAAACCACAATCATCGAGAAGTGGTATAACTGATAATTCATATGTTAACAACCGTTTACAATCAAAACGACAACGTAGTACTGATAATAACACTCGCTTATCAGTAACTTTATCAAATGGAAAAAGTAGTGGTGCATCAGATATTATCAAAACATCGCGCGCAAAAAAGTAAATTATTGTTAATTCGATTCTTTTTTTTTTTTTAAATTTATCAATCAATCAAATTTTTAATCCTTTTAAAAACTTTTTGATAACTTTTTTATATTTGATAACTACTTTTATTTGATAAGTATTTTCTATTTGATAACTACTTTTATTTGATAAGTATTTTCTATTTGATAACTACTTTTATTTGATAAGTATTTTTTATTTGATAACTTTTTTATGTTTGATAAGTACTTCTATTTGATAACTATTCGATTAAAAATACATTTATTTCATAAATAATAAAAATTTTAATTAATTTTAATTTTTTCAAAAAAAATTTTTTAGCCAATTTTAAAGATTTATTTGAAATGAGAAAAAAAAAACCTTTTTAATTTTGTAGGACAACAACGCCAGGAAAAAAAATTGCGCAAAAAAAGACAATAACGCCAACGCCAACAACAACGCCAACAACATTAACAGGACATAAATTATTAGAAGTAGATGATGAAAGAATGAAATCAAAAACTGATCCGGAATTAGGAAATGATACTGAGTTGAAGACAACAATGGAAATTATTGAACATAGAAGTGACGAATCAGCATTAAATTATGATGATGAAAGAGAAATGTATTCCGGTATTACATCACCGGAAAGTATTGATTTAAAAATTGAAAATGGAGCAATATCAGCAAAATCACTTTCACCAATGAATAATTTTTCAACACTATCAATAAATGATGAACAGAAAATTCAATCGACTGTATCACAACAACTGATTACGGAATCAGAAGCAAAATTTGAGCAATTAGAAATTAAACATTTGGAAAGTTCAAATTTATCATTTGATGATTTATCAACAGAAATTTCAAAGAAGACAGAATTTGAAATAGCTGATCAATCATCAGTTGATGCTTCATCTGTTATTTCAAAATGGAAAAGAACGGATGATGAAGTTGAAAATTTGATGATGAGTCATCGAACATCAATTGATTCCATACCAAATGATAGTGATTCACAGGAAATGATATTATCCGATGAGATTGATGATGATGATGATGCTGATGATGGTGATCAATGTTTAGCTAAAATTGGAATGAAAATGGAAAAGAAGGCAAAACAATTAGCTAGAGGTCAAAGTTCAATTGATCAAACAAAAATTACACAAATTGATAGTAAACAAAATCAATCAATTTATCATTCAGATGAAAGATTAGATAAATTATCATCAGTGGATGATAAAATGATAAATGAAAATTTTGAAAAATTTAATGAAATTATTTCATCACCAGCACGAATGAACATTTTAAAATCGGAATCGGAATTGCACACGGATAAACAATCGGAAATTGATAATACTAAAAACATATTGAAATACCTGAAATAACACAAGCAGGTTTTACTGAAACAATAGCAAGGGAAGAAATTCAAATGGATAAAACGGATACGGAATATGATGTAGATGAATTTGTTGCAATTAATGGTGAAATTTTAGAAATATCATCAGAAGGAAAATTGGAAGGAGATGATTCAGTTGTAATATCGGAAATCTATTCCGTAGATCAGGCAAAAGAAATTCCTGCTACAGAAGAAAAGCTAACCGAATTTATAACGGATGATTCGATTCCAGTTAGCAAAAATTCGGCATCAGCAGAAAAACTTTGCTCTGTTGGTGCAATAGAAGAAGATGTACGTTATACAGAAATTGAATTTTCAGATGATCAGGAATGCCGTAATGATTTTACGGAATTAAACAAGGCTGAATACTCGGTTGATCAAGGTACAGAAGACTGTAATGTTGAGAGATTGTCAGAATTACCGGAACTAATATCAACGCCAATTCGGAAAATGTCTGAGTCACCGGAACTAGTGCCAACGTCAATAACGAAAACAAACAATGAATCATTTGAGTTGCCAAAATCGGAAAGTTCATTTGAACAATTGGATGATCCGGTAGAAAATGAACAGCAAATAACTGCTGATACTGAACATTTGAGTGAAAAAATTGAAATTGCAACAAAAAATAATGAATTGGAATCGATGAAAGATGTTTTTCAGGTGGAACAGTTTCCGGAATTTCTCATCGATAAACAGTTAAAATATCAGGAAACAACTACAGCAACTGAAAACAAAATAATTGATAAAAATTTTGATACAAAAATCCAACAATGTGATACTGATATAGACGATCATCTAAATTTTAATAATAAGCATCAAAGTGATGAAAAACCGGAATCATTTATTATTTCATCCGAATCGTCTACTTTAATTTCCGATATTCCGGTCAATGATACATCATCCTTAATTGAAAATTCTCATTCTAGAATACAGGATGAAATTACTGAAAATATGGCACTACAAGAGCAAACGAAAAGGATATTACATGAAATGGAAATTTCAGGAGTAGAAAGAACAGCCGGAATAGAGCCGGAAAGAAGCGGAATTCAGGATATTCTACAAACTGAATCAAAAACATCAAAATCACCTGAATCTATCACTCAACAAACCATCAAAAGTTTCGATAATAAAGTAATTGAAGCAAGTAACACTGAAACAATTCTGTTAGATAAACCTGAAATAATTACAGCATCAGTAAAAAGAAAACTTCCGGAATCAATATTACTGAATCCTGAAAATTTAATAATTGATGGTTTAACAAATAATTTTGAACCTGTAATTTCTGGTATGCAAGATGCTCAACCATTTATTCTAACTTCACTTGAAACAATAAAACACGAAACAGATGATCAGATCAATACTTTTACTTTGAATAGATCAATCACTGATACTGATCATTCTTTTGAAAACAACCATTCAACAGAAAATGTTATCAGTGATAAGAGCATTGATAAAATGAACGGAACAGAAATGGAATCTGATTTATCAGAATGCAATGAAAATTCATTGATATCAACAATTCCACGCTCAGATATATCATCGATTGAATTAAATGCTCTCGAAGAAAATTCAATGATTTCGAGACAAGTTATATCAGAATGTAGTCGAGAAGAAATTGAAAAAAATGAAATATTAGCTGAGGAAAATGATAATGTTATTATCAGTGATATTATTATCAGTGATAAAGAAGAAAAGAAATTATCATCGAAATTATTTGAGCCAAAAGATTTCGAGAAAATATCTAATACAATAAATTCTAGATGCAATGAAGGAATTCCGAAAATTGTTGTTTGTAGTGATGAAACGACAATTTCAGATTTTGATAATATGAGAAAAATGATAACAATGCAAACTGATAACGAAGCAATCAAACAATCAATGATAATAGAGAAAGATAATGCTAAAATGATGGATCCGGAATATTCCGGAATATCTACAAATGAACCGGAAAAAGTGAATGAGATGAAACAATCGATGAGAGAGCAGCTAAATGACTTTTTGGAACAATATATGAATGATATAATACAAAATATTGCAGAATTAACTGATGAGAGAATTGCAAAACGTAAAATATCAAAAGATGAAATTAAAAAAATTGCTAAAACTGAATCTGTTGTTCCTGAATGCATTCCGGAATATGGAACTCAATTTACAGGTACTGATTTATCAAAATTAAAATCAGATGAGAAAGTGCAAAGATCAGTGGAAAATTCGCATTCTGAATGTAACATTGCTTCATCAATGCTTACAGATGAAATGATTAATTCTGATAAGAATATGATAATATTCGAATCAAATGGTATTATCAGCGAACAAATGAACATATCAGTTCCTTATCAGAGCAATGATAACGCTCAGGATGAATATATGTTAAGTGAATGTGAATCAAATGTTAAAAATAATATTTCTCTACAGCAAGTAACAAATTCTATTGTTGATGAATTTCCGGAATGTATCAAACAGGAATTGAAATTTGAAAATAGAAAATTCAAAAATGAAATTTCTCAAGCTACTAATGATATCACAACAAAATATTGCTGTTTAATCAGTGGTTTAACAGCAGATGGTCAATTAATTTTAAATTCAATAAATGAATCAATCGAGAATGAATTTAACAATTATTTTCCATCAAATATAGACACTTCCATGTGTGATAATGATAAAATTCCATTGATAACTGATAAAAATGGAAATCCAGAAATGCGAATTTGCAATATGCAAAATATTCAAACAATAGATTTACTTAATGAATCAAAAAATATTTGTGCAGCTGATATGAATGCAAATATTTCAACAATGCAAGAAACATTTCATATGAAATCAATGAAATATGAGGTTTGTTTACGTTTTAAATTAATTTTAATTTGTTTTTAATTTTTGTTTATTCATTCATTTCTTAATTCTTTAAAATTTCAAATTAATTAGAATTGAATAAAATTTTTTTTAATTAAAAATTTCTTTTAAAAAAAAACTATTAAGTTAAGAAAATTTAATTATTTTTTAAATTTTATTATATAGGAAGAAATGGAAGAATGCAATATGCTAAGTGATCAGCAACTATTATTGGAGCAAAGTAATACAGGAGCAGAAGAACAAGAAGTTATCACTGTGAACAGTAAGTGGTTTAGTGATAACGATAAAGGCAATTATCAATGGTCACTGTGAACAGTAAGTGTTCTAGTGATAATGATAAAGGCAATTATCAATGGTCACTGTGAACAGTAAGTGTTCTAGTGATAATGATAAAGGCAATTATCAATGGTAAATAGTTATCAGAAGTTATCACTGTAAACAAAAAGTGGTTTAGTGATAATGATAAATAGTAATCAGAAGTTATCACTGTAAACAATAAGTGGTTTAGTGATGAAGATAAATAGTAATTAGAAGTTATCACTGTAAATAGTAATGTTTTAGTGATAATCATAAAGGCAATTATCAATGATAAATAGTAATTGGAAGCTATCATTGTAATTAGTAAGTGTTTTAGTGATAATGATAAAGGCAGCTATCAATAATAAACACTAATTAAGAACGAATTAAAAAATAAAATTTATTCTTATCATTCACACCTCGCAAACAGTAAGTGTTTTAGTGATAATGATAGAGGCAGCTATCAATGATGAATAGTAATTAGAGAAATAAAAGGAAAATAAAATTTACTCTTATCATTTATACCTCTTAAACAGTAAGTGTTTTAGTGATAATGATAAAGATGATAAATAGTAACTAGTGATAATGATAAAGGCAATTATCAGTGATAAATAGTAATTACGGAAATAATAGAAAAAATTAAATTTATTCTTATCATTTATATATCTTATAACTGAAAAAAAACATTCATTTAACAGTAATATTTTAAAAATGATAAAACAATAGTTTTATCACTCATTTTTTTTATCAACCAGAAAATTTATCAAATTTATTAATTGAATATAAAATAAAGTAATGTATTACATTTACTATTTTTAAAATTAAATTTTGAAATTGCAAAGTTTAAGATGAATTTTTATCTTTAGAAAGAAATATTACTGTGATAATTTTTTAATAAATAAAATAATATTCATTTAGCTAATATCAGATGTAATGAATTTCAGTATTATTTCAGGTTTCCTTTTTTTTTTTTTTTTTTCAGGAGAACATTCTATCAGTTAAACGATTGGAAATTCACAAAAAGATGAATGAATGAGAATGGTTGAAATGAAAAATTCAATGATATACATAATTCCTGAAAAAAAAATAAAAAATTAAATTTTTTGTTTTTACTGATTTTTTTTAATTTTGTTTTTTTGTCAAAAATTCAAAAAAAAAAATCTTTTTTAAATAATTGTTTATTTGTTTATTTTTCAACACAACGAATACTCTGAAATTCACATTTTTATTTTTAATTTAATTTAATTTTTTTTTCTCACTTTTGTTATTTATATTTAATTTAAGAGAAAATTAATTATCATAATGCATTTTGTAATTAATATCATACAGTGATATTTGCATTAAATTGCATTATAACTTTAAACAGATAATATATTTATCATTTTTATCAATTTAAAAGGGTAAGAAAGAGAGAGAGAGAGAGAGAAAGAAAGAAAGAAAGGGAAAAAGAAAGGCAAATTTCTTTTTCAAATATGTTTTTTATGAAATTTCTCAGCTATTTATTAGTAATATAAATTTGTATTCCAAAAATGAATTGCTATGATTTTTTAAAAAAAAAAAAGTTCAATTAATTTTTGAAATTGTGGAAGAGTAAAGTTTAATTTTTGTAAAAATTTAAAAATAAAACTTACGATAGAATGATAAAAAAATATTAATATATTCAATTTTTTTCTTTTCAAAATTTTTTAGCAAAAAAAAAAATTTCATTTTGTTTTTTTGTTAATATAGAAAAAAAAAAGGATTTTGCTAAAATAATGCTAAACATAAAGTTTTTCTTTTTTTATTAAATTTAAAATTAACAAAAAAAAAAAATTTTGAGAATTTCAAGGCTTATCGTTTATTAAATTTATTTGAGAATAAAATAAAAACGAAATGAAAGAAAAAATGATAAATGAATTTGATAAAAATGATAAAATACTAATTTTACTGATATATATTTTTACAGGAATAGTAATATCTGAGATGTTAAAATGTTTGAAATGTTGTTGAAATTATAAAATGTAAATGTGTAATTGTTATTTTGAATGAAATGAAATTGTCTTCAAATATTTTAAATAATTTTTAATAGAATTTAAAAGTGCTATTTTATACCAATTAATATTATTAATTAATAATCAAATGAATAATTTTAGAAAAATATCATTAAAATATTATTCAAATTTTGTTATTCATTTCATTCTTCATTAAAAATTATTTATTACAATTAAAATAGAATGAATTATTTTTGTTTGTTATAAAAAATGAGAAAAATTCTTTTTTTTTCTTAAACTTTTTTATTTATTGATTGATTAGTTAATTAATTAGTTAATCAATTATTTTTATATTCGTTATTTTGATGTACAAAATATTTGGAAATTTCTCAAATTTTCCTTTTCTTTTAAAAAAAAATTTCTTTTTTCTTTTTGTTTATATGTTGAAATATTAGTTTAGTATCTAAACTATCATCATTTTGTTTCATTTTTTAAGTATTTATGTTTTTAGGTATTGTATTTTCCAGTATAAAATATTGTTTTGTTGTTCTGATTGGTTTTTCATTCATACTTTTTTCATTAATTGAAGTAAGTAAAAGTTAAAAGTATAAGTAACTTCTGGTAATATATAACTTTGAGTAAGTTATAGTAACTTTGGGTAACAATAGTTTTGGCAATCTAATTAAGCCATGGTACCAGCCAAAGGTCATAGGTCATATAATGCAATTAGCATATGGTGGTGAATGTTGTGATCGATCCTTCTTTCACAATTTTTTCATGAAGTAAGTAAAAGTTAAAAGTAAAAGTAACTTCTGGTAATATATAACTTTGGGTAG
Source organism: Brugia pahangi (assembly GCA_012070555.1). Taxonomy (NCBI): domain Eukaryota; kingdom Metazoa; phylum Nematoda; class Chromadorea; order Rhabditida; family Onchocercidae; genus Brugia; species Brugia pahangi. The sequence goes on along the minus strand of JAAVKF010000012.1, from coordinate 750,059 downwards.
GTTATAGTAACTTCTGATAACATAGCTTTGGGTAACAATAGTTTTGGCAATGTAATTGGGCCATGGTACCAGCATTGCATTTGGCCTGTATTTTGCCAGAGGTCATAGGTCATATAATGCAATTAGCATATGGTGGTAAATATACTTCTCATTTTTGAGCTGCTATCTTCCATTGCGAAAAAATATTTTGCATAAAATATTTGAACCATCTTGGCTAATCCGTAAAGAATCCGGAACAGGATCAGACTAAAAACGGCACTATTAATGATATGATAGATTAACAAGTAATTTCAGGGATTGCCATATCATTTTAGGATATTTTTAAGTAAGATATCATATCATTTAGGATATTTTTAAGTAAGATATCATATCATTTAGGGTATTTTTAAGTAAGATATCATATCATTTAGGATATTTTTAAGTAAGATATCTTATCATTTAGGATAAGTAAGATATCATATCATTTGGGATATTTTTAACTAAGATATCATATCATTTAGGATATTTTTAAGTAAGATACTTATCATTTAGGATAAGTAAGACATCATATCATTTAGGATATTTTTAAGTAAGATATCATATCACTTAAGATATTTAAGTAAGATATCTTATCATTTAAGATAAGTAAGATATCATATCATTTAGGATATTTTTAAATAAGATATCATATCATTTGAGATATTTAAGTAAGATTTAATAACATATTTTAGGCATAAAAATTTTATTTCGAATTCATTTAAATTATTTATTTTTCTTCTCTGTCCTTCTAATTGATCCTAAAATTAATTTAATTTTTACCATTGAAAAAAGCGCCACAAAATGGAAGAAAGAAAAAAAAAACTTTTCGAAAATTTTTGATAAAAAAAAATAAATAAATAAATAAACAAATTAAAATATGAATAATAGATATTGTAATGCTGAAATAAAATGTATTTTATTAATTCTAAATCATTTTATTCATACAATCAAAGCGCAAATTGTCTTTTTTTCAAAATGTATAAACTATTAATGGAAATGATCGAAGCGGTGATGAACAATTTGCTTGCAAAAGTTTCATTTAAATTTGAAAAACATTTTAATAGATTGGTACTTTTTCCATAATTTCCCTCAAAATCCTCTTTTTCTTTCTTTTTTTAAAATGAAATTAAAAATTTTGCATTCTTTCAAATATATTATTTGTTAAGTTAATTAATTCTTTAAATTGTTAAAATTTCATTTCTGTACGAGAATGATTAAAATATTAGAATCTTCGAGAAAAACAAAAGATTAAAAATTTTACAGCAAAGCATTTTTTTTTTAAATGATAACAAATACTTTTAATTGATTTTTTTTAGCATATTAATAAGTAATAGTACTTTTTTTCAATTATTAAATCTTTTATTTATATTTATTTGCTAATTTTAGGTTAATTTTAGGTTACTTTTCATTTTAGAATTTGCTTGTTTATAGTTATTGATTTTTGTAGTTATTTATTTTATTTGTTCATTCTTTTTTTTTAGGATTACGCTTAGCCAAATTGTATAATTTGTTGTTTAAAAATAATATTAGATAATATTTAATTTTAGAAAAAAAAAAAATGGTTGAAAATAATTTGAAATTCTATCCAAGTATCATTATAACTGGTAATGATTATTTTTTCTTAATTTAATTAAATTTAAATTTTTTTTAAATCTTATTTAAAATGAAAAGAGCAACTATAAACTAAAAGAATTAGTTGAAATAGTATCATTTTAATTTTATTCGTTATTTTATTCCATTTTTAAGTTTATCTAAAATTACATTTTCACACAGCATAAGCAAGTTGATGAATTGAAATGAAATTTAAAATTTAAATAGACTCTATACATATATGATAAAATAGTTTGCAAAAATTTTTTTTACAAACGCTACTATAATTTTTTATTTCATTAATGCAAATTTAAAATTATTCTTCAAAAATTTAGTAAACAAAAAGAAAACAAAAATTCATTAATTATTCATTTTAATTTCTATAAAAGATAACAAATTTAAATTTATTCTTCAAAATGACAAAATTTAGTAAACAAAAATTTATCAATTATTCATCTTAATTTCTGTAAAAGATAACAAATTTAAATTTATTCTTCAAAATGACACAAATTTAGTAAACAAAAAGAAAACAAAAATTCATCAATTATTCATTTTAATTTTCTACAAAAGGTAATTAATAGTTATTTTGTTTATTTATTTATTTATTTGTTTATTTACATTAATTGTTGCACAGATTTCATCCTGTTGATGATTATACCAATAAATAGCATCAACAGTAATGTAAACAAGAAAATAGTATCAAGAAAAATGATGGAACAATCGGAAATATTATCAGTGAATCGTTCAAAACGTTTTTGGACTGATGCACAACCACTGAAACGACACTATCCGGATTTTGATGATGATCAGGCAGGTGAAGCATATTATCGTAATCAATATAGAAAAATTATTCTTCCAAATATTCATAATTTCACTGTAAAATTTACATTTATAACTCGTCATACGAAAACAGTAATACCTAAAAAAACTGAGAAAATAATAAAAACAACAACAATAGTTAGTGTAAATAAAACAATGCTGCAATCAACAACTAAAAAATATCAAAATATTACTAAAAAAGCTGAAAAAAAACCGAAAAGTTAAAAAAAAAAAGATTAAATTTATAAATAAAAATGAAAAAAAAACTATTAAATAATGTAAATGCAAATTTAAATTTATAAAGTATAATTTACTCTAATGTATTTTAAAATGAATGTATTTAATTGTTATTAATTGATAATAAAACTTAGTTTAATATTACTTTGATAATAAAGCTTACTTTAATATTATTTTTCTTTTGAAATAATTAAATATTAACCACATGCATTATTTTCATTTTTCAGTAAAAATATTTAATAAATATGAATAATTGCTTCATTTTTTTTAACTTATTATTATAAGTTTACCATTTAATTGTTCAATGAAAAAAAAAAATAAAAGATTATAATTTTTTGAAAATATTTTGAATTCCTTTAATATTTTCAGAAAAAAAAATTAAGGAAAAAAGTTAAAGCAAATGTATTTTTTTTTAACATGGACAAATCAAACTAAATTCAAATCCTATTTTTTTGTCATTTCAATTATTTGATTTGTGTAAACAAAAATATATTTGATATATAATTCTTCACCATATGCCTTGTTTATGTTTAACTACTAAATCTGTAAATGTTATTTGAAAAAATTTTGTTGAAAATAAAACTACAAATACTGAGCTAATAGATTTAAAGCTATTTTATTACTTTTATTTTTTCTTAATCATTACTATTTGTAAGAAAAAAACTGAAAAAATATTGAAATTACACTGAATAAGTATGAAAATAATAATTTAATAGAATCATAATATATATTTTTTGCTTTGATTTAAATTTTTTTGAATTTAATTTGCTGTTTTTTGTTTTCTGCAGATTGTTAATCAGTATTGCGATTTATATTACGATAATTGATCTTTAATAATTGTTAATTGATACTGTATCTTTAATAATTGTTAATTAATACTGTATCTTTAATAATTGTTAATTAATACTGTATCTTTAATAATTGCTAATTAATACTGTATCATACATAAATCATTAGTTGTTCACTTGATTTATAACTACAATAAATAATAATTTTTATTGAATATCGTTCTTCATGCTACAGTAACCAGCACAGCCGTTAGAAGCATCCGCAATTACAGTAGCCAACAGTTGTCGATCAGTACCGTAATCTTACAGTAGTAAAATTATTCGGGTATTGTTTTTTTGCTCTATTTTTTCTTACAAAAAAAGCAATTATGTTTCAATTTCAAAAGAAAAAATTCATCAGTGCATATATATATTATTTTAAAAAAAAAGAAAAAATGGGAAAAAGAAAAATGAAATGTTGGGAATGGGAACAAAAATATGGGTAGCAACAAGGGAACGGGCAAAAATTACACTTCAAATTCATGCATTAATAATTTATTATGAACATAACAAATATTAATTATAATATGAAGCAAAAAAAAAAATGGAGCAGGAAAAATGATTGAATTAATGGTATGTGAAAATATTTAAAAAAATAATTTTATTCTATTTGCAATTTATTATTATTATTATTATTAGTTAATTTGATCAAAATTACTCTATCATTTTATTGTATATCTTATTTTTCAAAAATAAGAAGATAATTTTCAAAACAAAATTATGACTAACTATTTACTACTAATTAATTATCGTTATGCAATTCAAAAATTCCTTTCCTCTCTTCTTTTTTCCACAATAATTAATGAATAAAAGAGAAAGAAATTAGAGAAATGGATAAAAAACGAAAAACAAAAATTTTAATTTAAATTTTAATACTTAAAATTTTAAAATGTAATTGTATTACAAATATTTTAGACACTGGAAAAGTTTTTTAACAAAAAACAAATTATTAAAATGAATTAACTGAAAAAACACCGCCATTTTTGTCATACGATAATTTTATTTGCCACTTATATCTTCATACTTTACATTGTATAAAATTTATTTTGATAAAGAATATGCTAAATAGATTTTTTTTTAAATTAACTAAATTTTGTTCCTTATTCAAACTGAATATTTGGATGAAAAATTGACTCAAATATTTTAAATTCAAATTAAATTTCATTTATCATTTTGTTTCAAATTAATAATACTGTAATAATGCAATTGCCGAAACATTCCTGAATGAATCGATTTCAAATTGATATTTATTTGATTTAACAGTCGATGAAACACTGATGAGTTGTTTTATTCCGTATTGTTTATTTGTTTATTTTTGCATAATCTATTTACTGAATATAAAAACTTGAATTTTTAGAAGAAGAGAAAAAGGAGAGAGAGAGAGAGAGAAAAAAAAAGAAGTTAAAATAAATTGTTACAATAGAAAAAACATACTACTAACTTTTGAATTTTATCAAATACATTTATCACTGATTGATGATATTTTAATTTATTATCGATTGTTTTCTCAGTTCCATCAATAAAATAACTTTTAGTTCACTTTTTTTTTATTTCAAATTTTTAATAAGCTTTTTTTTTTATTTACTTTTGCATCTTTAAAATTAATTATAATTTTATACTTTTTAATACTTTTAAATTTTGCAGCAAAAGAAAAAAAAATATATATTTAAAGTTTAAGGCAGTGTATTTTCTATTTAAAATGGAAAACAAAATGAATGGAATTAAAAAAAAAAGAAATTAAGTTTTAAAAAGTAAAATAATAGAAAAAGATATATTAAAAAAAAATAAAAAAAATGATATAAAACATTGAACTGTACAAAATATGGCACATTGGAATTATTAAATTTATGGTATAACAACTGCAAAAAAAAAAAAAGAAAAAGGAATCTCAGGCACAATTTTTTCTTTCAAAACAAAATAAAATTTAAAATTAAAAAAAAAAAAAAAGGAAACATTTTAATATGAGAAAGAAAAAAAAGTATTATAATGATAAGAAATTAACAGAAAATAAAAAAAAAAAACATCATTGAGGCACATATATTTTTTAATCATTATGCGAAAACAATACAAAGGCACATATATAAAATTTTAGCTTAAAAATTTAAAAACTAAATTTAATAAAAATTTTACAAATTTAAAATCTGATTGAAAAAATATTTGACAAAAGAAAAAAAAACGAATGAATGTTTCAATCAAAAATATTTGCAAAAAAAAAAGTGTCTTATTTTAATTTTTTTTCATCTAATTCATATAATTCGTTTTTTAAAAAAAAAAATAAAATAATAATTAAAAATTAAATGATCAAATATTTACTGAAATAATGGTAAATTTAACTTTTCAAAAATGATAAATAAATATGAAAAATTAACTTTGCTTTTTACAAATTACTAATTACTTAACTCACACCAAAAAAAAACAAAGTTACTATTACTATAAGTAAATATAATATAACAATTAATCCTTTTGATAGTAATTACGCTTCTAATTCATTCATTAAAAAATATTATTATGTTAAATTTAAAATTTTAATATTAGGTTAAACTAATTTGTATTATTTTCTAATCAACAAAAAAAAGATAAATAAATTTAAAAGAGGACATTTTGTATATTTTAGAATGATGCACAACTAAAATGAAATATTAAACAAAATTCAAATTTTAGGATTTAAATAAATAAACGAATGAAATGAGAGGAAAGAAAAAAAAGAGGAAAAAATTTTTTAAAAAAAAGAGAAATTGTTAAACTCAAACTGATTATGCAAATTTAGGTTTTAATTGTAAAAGAATGCTGAACGATAAGATTACTAAATTGGAATGTAAATTTTGATTATTTATAATTATTCATTCCAAAAACAAAGCAAAAAAAAAAGTAAACAAATAAATGAATAAAAAAAAATAAATACTTTAATATTAGAGAAAAATTTAATTATAAATTATGTATTTTTATTAATTAGTTAGAGCTATTTGATCTTCTTAAAAAAATTTTTACTTCCTTCTATTAAAAAAAAAAATTCATAAATTTAATTCCTTTTTTTAAACATATAAAAATTGAAAAAAAATGAGAAAACGAAGGATAGTTTTTTTCCTTTTTTTCCAAAAAGAAATAAAAAATTTAATTTAATTTTTAATTAATTATGATAGTATTTATAGAGATCGAAAAAAAAAAAAAAAAAAAGGAAGAAACGTTTGAGTTTACGAATAAATAAAAGTATGCACTTAAAATTAAATGTTTAAAAAAAAAAATTTTTTTCTTTTTTCACCTAAAAATTTAATAATACAAACGAATTTGAAAATTGGTAATAATAAAAAAAACACGTTGATTTACGTCACTATCACGTAAAAATTGAATTAATTTATTATTACTATTTTTTTTTTTTAGTGCATACTTTAAATTAATATGAAAAATAGGGAATAGAAATATAAGCCCAAATGATAAATGAATGACTACAAAATGAGTATCAATGAGACCGTTGTCATATAGGAAATATGATAATAATGATAATTAATGATGATGATGATGATGATAACGATGATAAAACACTAATGACAATGATAATTGATAAATTATTGTTTGCAAAAAAAAAAACCAATTTCTTTTTTTATTACCACGAAACCTGTGGTACCTCTTTACCGGTATTACTAGTGGTAACAACACTAGCAACAATTACATCATCGGTTCGTAATGTATTATTAGCACCAGTTTGTCCCGTATATTGTTGCTGTTGTAAATGTTCCGCAACATTTGATCGTACCTCATTTCCCGTTGACGCAACGGAAGCAGCGGATGAGATCGTGGACGAGTAATTGCTTAGCATATATTCCAAGTTATCACCACTTACGGTATAATCCAATGCTGGTGTTATCAGTGATGATGGTGCTTCTAACTGTAAAAATAATAATTATAATTAATTATCAGTGATGGTGCCTCTCTTATCAGTGATGATGGTGCTTCTAACTGTAAAAATAATAATCATATTTATCAGTGATGATGGTGCTTCTAACTGTAAAAATAATAATCATATTTATCAGTGATGATGGTGCTTCTAACTGTAAAAATAATAATCATAATTATCAGTGATGGTAGTGCTTCTAACTGTAAAAATAATAATCATAATTATCAGTGATAATGGTGCTTCTAACTGTAAGAATAATAATTATATTTATCAGTGATGCTCTTAAGTAGTGCTTCTAACTGTAAGAATAATAATCATAATTAATTATCAGTGATGATGGTGTCTCTGTTATCAGTGATAATGGTGCTCTTAACTGTAAAAATAATAATCATAATTATCAGTGATGGTAGTGCTTCTGACTGTAAAAATAATAATCATAATTAATTATCAGTGATAATGGTGCTTCTAACTGTAAAAATAATAATCATAATTAATTATCAGTGATGATAGTGCTTCTAACTGTAAGAATAATCATAATTATCAGTACTATCAGTATTTTTCCACAAAGAGTTTCCTTTTTTATTAGAAAAATTATTATTATTAAACTAAATTGTTATACAAAATTTGAAATTAACTTAACAATTTACAGTTACGGTAAAAAAAAGTTAACTTAACAAAAAAATTCATTGTCATATATGATAAAGTTTATCAAAGTATTACCAAATAAGATTGTCATGTTATTTTGAAATGTGATACTATGATAAAATTGAATTTGAATAAAAGTACAAATTTTAAATTTCGATAAATTTGCTAATTAAATTAAAAATTATTTCTGCAATGATGGTGAAGTATTCTTTTATCAAATACTTAATTAAATTATTTAAGTCAAGCATATAACTTAAGTTTAGTGCTAATATTTTTTCTTAGGAAATTTTTATTTGTCAAATATTTGCATATTTTTAAATCTGTAGTATAATATAAAAGACACATTTGTATTGCGCATCATTGTGTTTGTGGTTGTAATTGGATTTGAAAAATGAAATTGCTCAGCTAATAACAAAAGAGAAAGGTAAGAAATTCAAATTATACCTTCAGCTGATAACCAATCACATTTTGATCAGTTAATTAGTACCTGTGGCTAATAACTAATCACATTTTGCTCAGTAAATTAATATCTATGGCTGATAACTAATCTTTGCTCAGTCAATAAGAAGTAAAAGAGAAAGGTGAGAAATTGAAGGTAATACCTGTGGCTGATAACTAATCACATTTTGCTCAGTAAATTAATATCTATGGCTGATAACTAATCTTTGCTCAGTCAATAAGAAGTAAAAGAAAGGTGAGAAATTGAAGGTAATACCTGTGGCTGATAACTAATCACATTTTGCTCAGTAAATTAATATCTATGGCTGATAACTAATCTTTGCTCAGTCAATAAGAAGTAAAAGAGAAAGGTGAGAAATTGAAGGTAATACCTGTGGCTGATAACTAATCACATTTTGCTCAGTAAATTAATATCTATGGCTGATAACTAATCTTTGCTCAGTCAATAAGAAGTAAAAGAGAAAGGTAAGAAATTGAAGGTAATACCTGTGGCTGATAACTAATCACATTTTGCTCAGTCAATAAGAAGTAAAAGAGAAAGGTAATACCTGTGGCTGATAACTAATCACATTTTGCTCAGTCAATAAGAAGTAAAAGAAAGATAATACCTGTGGCTGATAACTAATCACATTTTGCTCAGTCAATAAGAAGTAAGAGAAAGGTAATACCTGTGGCTGATAACTAATCACATTTTGCTCAGTCAATAAGAAGTAAGAGAGAGGTAATACCTGTGGCTGATAACTAATCACATTTGCTCAGTCAATAAGAAGTAAAAGAAAAGGTAATACCTGTGGCTGATAACTAATCACATTTTGCTCAGTCAATAAGAAGTAAAAGAGAAAGGTAATACCTGTGGCTGATAACTAATCACATTTTGCTCAGTCAATAAGAAGTAAGAGAGAAAGGTAATACCTGTGGCTGATAACTAATCACATTTTGCTCAGTCAATAAGAAGTAAGAGAGAAAGGTAATACCTGTGGCTGATAACTAATCACATTTTGCTCAGTCAATAAGAAGTAAAAGAGAAAGGTAATACCTGTGGCTGATAACTAATCACATTTTGCTCAGTCAATAAGAAGTAAAAGAGAAAGGTAATACCTGTGGCTGATAACTAATCACATTTTGCTCAGTCAATAAGAAGTAAAAGAGAAAGATAATACCTGTGGCTGATAACTAATCACATTTTGCTCAGTCAATAAGAAGTAAAAGAGAAAGGTAATACCTGTGGCTGATAACTAATCACATTTTGCTCAGTCAATAAGAAGTAAAAGAGAAAGGTAATACCTGTGGCTGATAACTAATCACATTTTGCTCTGTCAATAAGAAGTAAAAGAGAAGGTAATACCTGTGGCTGATAACTAATCACATTTTGCTCTGTCAATAAGAAGTAAAAGAGAAAGGTAATACCTGTGGCTGATAACTAATCACATTTTGCTCAGTCAATAAGAAGTAAAAGAGAAAGGTAATACCTGTGGCTGATAACTAATCACATTTTGCTCAGTCAATAAGAAGTAAAAGAGAAAGATAATACCTGTGGCTGATAACTAATCACATTTTGCTCTGTCAATAAGAAGTAAAAGGGAAAGGTAAGAAATTGAAGGTAATACCTGTGGCTGATAACTAATCACATTTTGCTCAGTCAATAAGAAGTAAAAGAGAAAGGTAATACCTGTGGCTGATAACTAATCACATTTTGCTCAGTCAATAAGAAGTAAGAGAGAAAGGTAATACCTGTGGCTGATAACTAATCACATTTTGCTCAGTCAATAAGAAGTAAGAGAGAAAGGTAATACCTGTGGCTGATAACTAATCACATTTTGCTCAGTCAATAAGAAGTAAAAGAGAAAGGTAATACCTGTGGCTGATAACTAATCACATTATGACTATGATTAGTTAACATATCAGTGGTTTGTGATGAAGTACCACCGCTAGAATATTGCGATACGAATGGTTGTTGTTGTTGTAAGCTTTGTTGTGTTATTTGATCAGTTTGATTGTTTAAATGTAAATGAAAATAATCACCGCAACCACCGTTACTACTTGAAAAAGCCAAATTTGGTGGCGTAAATGATTGCATTGGATTTTGCTGTAAAATTAAATTTAATTTATTAATTAATTTAATAATTTTTTTTTTTTGGCACTGAAATTTGAAAGAATTTGCAGAAAATAAAAAATTAAGTAAACACAATTAAATTAGAAAAAAAAAGATTTTGAAATTACAAATATTAAATAAACAAATTTTTGATGATTTTAATTTTGTGTTATTTGATCAAAATTAAGTTTTAAAAATAATTTGCTCACATAAAATATTTTGCTATTTGTTTACAATTTTAAATAATATATTTCGGATAAAAATTTTGATCAAAAAAAAATCAATCAATCGATATATTTTTAGCTATAATAAAAAGGATTATTTTTAAAAATTAATGGAAAAGTTTTCAGCTAAATTAGGAATGATGAAAAATAAATAATAAAATAATACAAAACAATTGCATTGAAAAATTTAAAAAAAATTATATTAAATATAACTTGAAATAATAAATTAATTAATGGATAAATTAATTAATTTATTATTTATAACTTATTAAATATAATAATTATTGATTAAATTATAACTTATCAAATATAAAAAATGAAAGTTGTTAAAAATATTATTAAAATTTTAACTTATTAAATATTAAATATAATATGAAACGATAAATTAATTAATAAATAAAAAAAACTTATTAAATATATATATATATAAGTAAATTATAACTTATCAAATATACTATTAAATATAAGAAAAATAAAACTTATTAAAAATATTACTACAATTTTAACTTATTAGATGTTAAATATAACATAAAATGATAAATTAATTAATGAATAAATATGGTAATTAATAATTAGCAAATTAATCTTACTAAGAATTTAATTAAAAATGAAAATGAAAAAAAAAGTATAATTTAACTTACCAATTGATGAGCACCGAACATCATAAATGGATTAGCATGGAAAAGCTGAAAATTTGCATTTATTTTTAATTTTTTAAATTAAAACTACTAATTTAGAGTTTTAAGCTAACAAAGTTATAAGCTAAGAAAATTTAATTAAAATGAAACTTAAAAAATATCAACAAGAAAGGATATTGACATTTATGTATGACTAAATTTAAAAAAAATTAAATTGAAATTAAATAATTTTAAAGTGAATTTTAAATTGTCAAAATTTATTCATGTCTTCTTTATGAGAAAGTTAAATAATTTCAATTTCATTTTTAAAGTGAATTTTAAATTGTCAAAATTTTCAAGTCTTCCTTATGACAAAGTTAAATAATTTCAATTTCATTTTTAAAGTGAATTTTGAATTGTCAAAATTTATTTATGTCTTCTTTATGACAAAGTTAAATTTATCAATTCTGCTTCATTCTTTTTTATTTTTACTTTTCGTTTTTAAAAAATTAATTTTTTTTTTAGAACTGAAAAAAACTTACATTCATTTCTTGTTTTGTATCAAATGTATTACTTTGATTTCCCAAATTTGCTAAATCATCGCTGAAAAATTAGTAATTAATAAAAAGAAAATTTAAATAAAAAAATTATTTACTTTCTTCTTTCTAATTGCGCTCATTAGAATATAATTTTAAAAATTACTTTTTAAATTTTAATTTTAAATCAAAATCTTTCTCATAATTTCAGTATCGTTCTACTAATTTCAGTACTTTTTTCAATAAAAAATAAATCCATTTCAAATTTTGCACTTATTTTTTAAAAAAAAAAATAAATTGAAAGAACAAAAACAAAAAATACTATTTTATTTATTTATTCAGAATAGTTTTCATTAAATTCCCATTTTTCTTTCTTTTTGCATTAATTTAAAAAAAAAATATTATTTAATAATAACTAATGAAAAAGTAAATAACTTACTTATTTATTTTAAATATTTTTTAAATATAATCTATCGAATATGCAACTGATAAACTTTACTAATCAAAATTTTAAATTTAAATTTTAGAAGGAAAAAAAATAAAACTAAAAAATTTTTAACGAAGTAATATAACTCATTTAATTTTTTCAATTACCCATTTAAAAAAAAGACAATTAGCATTGTTTACTAGCAATATAAACACATCAATAAAATGTTTATTTGTTTTTCTCTTTTTTTAAAAAAAAAATTTTCAAAATATTTTTTAAATTTTTTTTAAAACAGATAATTTTTAAAAAAAGAAAAGTAAAAAGTAAAAATTACAAACCATAAATTAGTTTTAAATGCTGAATCATCTTTAAGCATTGATGTTAAACGTGTGGTACTATTTAATAATGAATCCAATTCTTTATGATCACTTATTGATAACGTCTTTTGACTACTAAAGAAACCATCCTGAAAATTTTTTTTTTTAAATATTTATAAATTTAAATAATAAAAATTAAACAAATTTATCAATTTAAAAAATTTAATAGATTTCAAAAAATAAATAAACAATTGAATTCAATTTTTTTTGATAATATCTTTTGAATATTTAAGAAACCATCCTGAAAATTTTATTTTTTTTTTAAAATATTTATAAATTTAAATGATAAAAATTAAACAAATTTATCAATTTAAAAAATTTGATAGATTTCAAAAAAATAAATAAATAAAGGAATTAAATATTTATAAATTTAAATTGTAAAAATTATACAAATTTATCAATTTAAAAAATTTGATAGATTACAAATAAATAAATAAATAAATGAATTCAATTCTTTATGATCATTTATTGATAAAGAAACCATCCCGAAAAATTTTTTTTAAATATTTATAAACTTAAATGATAAAAATTAAACAAATTTATCAATTTAAAAAATTTGATAGATTTCAAATAAATAAATAAATAATTGAATTCAATTCTTTATGATCATTTATTGATAATATCTTTTGAATATTTAAGAAACTATCCTGAAAAGAAATTTTTTTATTTATAAATTTAAATGATAAAAAATAAACAAATTTATCAATTTAAAAAATTTGATAAATTTCAAAAAAATAAATAAATAAAAGAAAATATTTACGAATTCTTTTCTTTCCTTTTTTTTTTTTAGCAATACTAAAATGACAGTATGACGATGGGTAAATGATTAATTGATAAGGAATGTGATAAAACAAGAAATTAGTGAGAGAGAGAGACAGAGAGAGAGAGAAATGTGACCTTTTTCTTTTCATTAAATTAAACAAAATTAAATGCAAGAAGGGGAAAAAAAAATAAGAATTTTTAAAGATATTATAATTTATTTAATAACAAATGCTTATTTTTAATTTAAATTATTATAAATTAAATTTTAATACTAACAAAAAAAAAACTTTTTTTAATTTTGTTTATTATTTTTATTTTTTTAAAATTATTATTATTATAAATTAAAATTTTAATACTAACAAAAAAAAAAAACTTTTTTTTTAATTTTGTTTACAATTTCAATTTTTGTTTACATTTTATTTTGAACCTATTACGTTGCTAATATTTTAAACATATTATTTGATAAAAGTTTTTTTGGTTTTTATATCCATTTCTTTGTGCTAATGAAAATGATGCAAGAAAAAGTACAGGTAAATTCAGGTAAATTCCAGGTTGTTGTAATAAAATCAAAAAAAAGGTAGAAAAGATTCATTTCTGTCAATAAAATTTGTTGAAAATATAGGACATAAGTAAATAACTAAGTAAGGAAGTAAGTAAGTAAGTAATCAATCAATTCATCTTACTAACTTATTAATTAACAAAGTTGATCGTTAAGTAATGATGACTGTTGAAAAATAAGTTTTTTTACCATTTCAATTAATTAATTAATTAATTTAAGAATGGGAAAAAAGTATTATTAAAAAAAATTATTTTTATTTTTACTTTATTTTAAAATTTAATTTTTGATAAATACTACCAGAAATAATATTTCAAAAGCAAAATAATTATAAATCATATTAATAAATATAAATTTTAAATATAAATATTTTAAAATATAAAAACTTATATTCTTACTTCTTTTCATCTAGCAAAAGCTATTTTATTTTGTTTAATTAAATTTAGCAAAAAAAAAAAGAAAACAACAACAACAGCAATCATTTTTATTTTTTTCATTTAAAAACCAAAAAAAGCTTTAATTCATTAAAATTACAATTATTAACAAAATAATATCATTTTTAATTAAAAAAGAATTTATTTATTTTAATAGCTAAAATATATTGTAAAAATTTCATATTAAAATTTAATAATATTTAATATTGAAAAAATAGCTAAAAAAATAAATTTAATATTTTATCATTTATCAAAAAAATTAAAATAAAAATATTTTTCCTTTTTTTTGAATATGAAATAAATTTAATTTCATGTTAAAACTTAATAATATTTAATATTGAAAAAATAGCTAAAAAAAATAAATTTAATATTTTATCATTTATCAAAAAATAAAAATATTTTTCCTTTTTTTTTTTTTGAATATGAAATAAATTTAATTTTAAGTTTCAAAAAAAAAATGAAATTTTCGTTTTTGAAATTTAAAAAAAGAAACAAAAAAAAAAAATATTTCTTACCGCTTGTAATGGTGCATGAATAAATGCATCATTTGAACCAATAAGTGATGAATGATTTGAATTGTTATTGTTATTGTTGTTGTTGTTATTGTTATTGTTGTTATTGGTTGTTGTTGTAGTAGTAGTATTGATTGTATTATTGTTTCGATTAGGATTATTTGTGATATTTGTAGTACCAATGATAAGATCAGTGCCAGTTGATAAGATCGATCTTGAATGCACTGATAATTTGGCATTGCGTCGCCTTCCTGAACCTGTCAAATGACCAATACCACTTGCTGAACTTGTTGTCAAACGGATACTACCCATTCCTGTTTCTGAACTTGAACTTGCATTTATAATATCATGATTTTCCAGCTAAAAAAAAAAATTAGAAAAATTATTTCATTTGAAATTTTAAATTTAAATTTATTATAAATTTAAAAATGAAAAAAAAAAGAATGAAAGAAGGAAGTTTATATTAATAATTATGCAATTATTATTATTATTAATTTAAATATAAATATTTTTCTAAAAAAAAATTTATATCAAAAAATTTTTCAAATAGAATATTTTTGACTGTTAAAAAATGATTTAGAAAAAAAAATAATCAAATGATTACTGATTAAATTCTGATAATGTAATTAAGTATAAATGTGCTTTTATTTGCTCTTTCCATTTCATTTTTTCAAACTTTTTACATTACTTAAATAAACTTTTATGCAAAAAAAAAAAGAAGGAAGGAAGAAAAAATACGAATAAAAATTTGATATTTAAATAAAAAAATTTTGATATAATAAGTGAGAAAATTTAATTGTTGCAGAAAAAGTAATAATTTTTTAATACTGTAAGTATTACTTTTAAATACTTATTAATACTTATAAGTAATACTTACTTAATTATCCCAATAATTCTTTTTTATCATTTACAAAATTATTCATTTAATAATAATTAATTTTATGCTAATAAGATTATTCAAAATATTAAAAGTTAAATAATATCATTAATATAAATTTTAGCAAATATAAACGCAAATAATTTTATAAATAACTAATAATTTGATCCGCAAATGATCAAATTAATTTTATTATTAATTAATTATTATTTTACTTGATTTATTATCATTATTATTAATCCTATCAATAATTAATTAGTAATTTACTTAACTTATCATCATTATTAATTCTACTCTTAATTAATTATTAATTTCACCTAACTTATTACTATTAATCTTATTATTATTAATCATTAATTTTACTTAACTTTCTATCATTATTAATTATTAATTTATTTTAGCTTATCATTATTATTAATTAATCATTAATTTTACTAAACTTATTATCATTATTAATAATCTTATCATTAATTAATTAGCAATTTACTTGACTTATCACCATCATTATTAATCCTACTCTTAATTGATTTTTATTTTCTTTAGCTTATTATCACTATTATTAATCCTATCATTAATTAATTAGTAATTTACTTAACTTTTTATCATTATTATTAATTAATTATTAGTTTCACTAAATTTATTAGTAATTTACTTAACATTTTATCATTATCGTTAATTATTAAATTATTCAGCTCATCATTATTATTAATTAGTCATTATATTTCCTTTAACTTATTATCATTATAATTAATCCTATCATTAATTAATTAGTAATTTACTTAACTTATCATCATCATTATTAATCCCACTCTTAATTAATTGTTAACTTCACTAAACTTTTTATCATTATAATTAATCTTATCATTAATTAATTAGCAGTTTACTTAAATTTTTATCATTATTATTAATTATTAATTTATTTCAGCTTATCATTATTATCAATTAAATATAAATTTCACTAAACTTATTATCATTATAATTGATCCTATCATTAATTAATTAGTAATTTACTTAACTTTTTATCATTATTATTAATTAATTATTAGTTTCACTAAATTTATTAGTAATTTACTTAACATTTTATCATTATCGTTAATTATTAAATTATTCAGCTCATCATTATTATTAATTAGTCATTATATTTCCTTTAACTTATTATCATTATAATTAATCTATCATTAATTAATTAGTAATTTACTTAACTTATCACCATCATTATTAATCCCACTCTTAATTAATTGTTAACTTCACTAAACTTATTATCATTATAATTAATCTTATCATTAATTAATTAGCAATTTAGTTAAATTTTTATCATTATTATTAATTATTAATTTATTCAGCTCCTCATTATTATTAACTAATCATTAATTCCACTTAACTTATTATCATTATTTTTAATCTTATCATTAATTAGTAATTTGCTTAACTTATCACCATCATTATTAATCCCACTCTTAATTATTTATTAATTTCATTTAACATATTATCATTATCATTAATTATTTATCAATTTTACTTAACTAGTTTAATTTGTTTACTTTATCTTCTCACTCTAACTTTTCTTTCTGTTTTTTTCGTTCTCGCTTAAATTTAAAAGAAAGATATTAAAGTTTAATAAAAACAAACATGTCGTCGTTTAGCTGCTGTCGCATAAGTAAGTGTCTTTTCTAATGGATCACTTTCAATTCCTGTCATTTCATTTTTTCTTTGATGCATCTCTTTGTGACATTTCAATGAATTTTTCCATTTAAATGTCATCCGACATACATTGCACTCAAATGGTTTATCATCCGAATGAATTCGTTTATGATTCCAAAGCGTTGAACGACGATTAAATCGTGCTTTACACATCTGTAATAAATTTAATTATTTATGAAAGAAAAAATAAAATTTATAAAATGAAAATTATTACATTTAAAAAAATAAACAAACAAAAACAAAGCAAGTTTCAATTTGTATTTATAGTTAAGTTTTAATTTGTATTTATAGTTAAGTTTCAATTTGTATTTATAGTTAAGTTTTAATTTGTATTTATAGTTAAGTTTCAATTTGTATTTATAGTTTTTTGATTTAATTTATTTTATTTTCATCTGTAATAAATTATTTTATTTAATTATTTATGAAAGAGAAAATAAAATTTATAAAATGAAAATTATTACATTTAAAAAAAAATAAACAAACAAAAACAAAGCAAGTTTCAATTTGTATTTATAGTTAAGTTTCAATTTGTATCTATAGTTAGGTTTCAATTTGTTGTTATAGTTTTTAATTTAAATTATTTTATTTTCATCCGTAATAAATTATTTTATTTAATTATTTATGAAAGAAAAATAAAATTTATGAAATGAAAATTGTTAAAATTATTTCATTTGAAAAAAATAAACAAACAAAAACAAAAACAAGTTTTAATTTGTATTTATAGTTAAGTTTCAATTTGTAGTTATAGTTTTTGATTTAACTTATTTTATTTTTAACTATGATGAAAAAAAAAATTTTCTTTACACATCTGCAATAAATTATTTTATTTAATTAATTATAAAAGAAAAATAAAATTTATGAAATGAAAATTATTACATTTGAAAAAATAAACAAACAAAAACAAAGCAACTTTTAATTTGTATTTATAGTTAAGTTTCAATTTGTAGTTATAGTTTTTTTGATTTAACTTATTTTATTTTTAACTATGATGAAAAAAAAATTTTTTTTTTAAAATTATAATTTAGAAATGAAATTTAAGAATATTTTTAATTAGAAATTTTTCAATTATAAATGAAATTTAAGAAATATTTTAAATTGCAAAAATTAAGTTTTAATTCTATTTCATAGCTTTTATAGTTTTTGATTTTACTTATTTTATCTATTTATTTTTTAACTATGATGAAAAAAAAATTTTTTTTTAATTGTAATTTAAAAAATGAAATTTAAGAAAATATTTTAATAGCAAAAATTAAGTTTCAATACCATTTATAACTTGATTTTTATTTGTTTATTTATTTTTTAAACTTTTATTTATTTGATGAAAAAAAAAATTTTTTTTTTTAATCATAATTTTTTAACTGTGACTAAGAAATAAAAGAAAATTCATTTAAGAAAATATTTTAATAGTAAAATCTAAATTTCAATTTGTATTTAAAGCTTAATTTTATTTATTTACTTTTTTTTTAGCTAATGATGAAAAAATTTTTTCAATTATAATTTTTAACTCTAATTTAGGAATGAAAGAAAATATTTTAATAGTGAAATTTAAGTTTCAATTTTATTTATAGTTTGCTGTTTATTTATTTATTTTTTTAATTATGATAAAAAATATTTTTTTTTAATTGTAATTTTTAACTATAATTAAAAAAATAAAATAAACTCATTTAAAAAAAACAACAAAAAAACATTTTAATAGTAAAATCTAAAATCCAGTTCTATTAATAGTTTGCTGTTGTTTATTTATTTATTTTTTTAAACAATGATGAAAAAAAAAACAAATTTCTTTTTCAGCTATAATTTTTAGGAATTAATGAAATTATCAAAAACTTTTCATATATTTGCAAAATTTTGTAACAAAATGAATTCAAATTATTTTAAATTTTATTTATTAACTTTCTTTTTCTTTGTTTCATTTGTTTTGCTTTTGTTTATTTCATAAATTTAAATGAAAATATAAAAATTGTATGAAATCAGGTTTTGCATAAAATTATTATTTAATATTTTCTCTTTTATTTCTTTCCTTTTCCTTTTTTTTTTCTCTTCTTATTATTATTTGCTTCATTTAAATGTTACTTAAGTGTAATATTAATTAGTAAAATTTGAACTTTTGGCAACAAAAATTTTACAACTCGAAAGCTTAATGTATTACACAATTATGATTTATTTGTTACACAACAATGACATATGATTACGATGAAAAGGAAGTTGTAATTTGAATGAAATTTAGATTAGATTAAATTAAATTAAATTAAATTAGATTAAATTAGATTAGTATATTTGTGATGTTACTAACAATGTCATTGTTGTTGTTATTGTTGTTGCTATTATTGTTATAGTAATAATTTTTCAACTCAGTAGTATATTTTAATCAATTTTTTAATTTTTAAAATAATTTATTTAATAGTATTATTATTCTAGTATATATATATATATATATATTAGTATTATTATAGTATATTTAATCGACATATGATTACGATGAAGTGGAAGTTGTAATTTGAATGAAACTTAGATTAAATTAAATTAAATTAGATTAAATTAGATTAGTATATTTGTGATGTTACTAACAATGTCATTCTTGTTGTTATTGTTGTTGCTATTATTGTTATAGTAATAATTTTTCAACTCAGTAGTATATTTTAATCAATTTTTTAATTTTTAAAATAATTTATTTAATTCATTGTATATTTAATCGACATATGATTATGATGAAGAGGAAGTTGTAATTTGAATAAAATTTAGATTAGTACATTTGTGATATTATTAATAATGTCATTCTTGTTGTTATTGTTGTTGCTATTATTGTTATTGTTGCATTAATAAATTTTTCAAATTAGTGTATATTTAATCAATTTTTTAATTTCAGAAAATAATTTATTCAATTCAATATGTATATATTTTTAATTTTTAAACATATTTGTGTTTATTCAAGTTAATGTAGAATTAATCAAATTTTTATTTTTTAAAATAATTTATTCAACTTAATGTATATTTAAATATGAAATGATTAGATGAGACTGATATAATCAAATAACAAAAATATTGAATTCTAAATATATTAAAATGTTAATAATTTATGTGTTATATTTAACAAAATGTAAATAAGTATATTTTTGATATTATTAATAGTGTTATTGTTATTGTTTAAGTTGTTGTTGTTGTTGTTGTTGCTATTATTGTTATTGTTGTTGTAATAATTTTTCAACTCAATGCATATTTAATCAATCAAAAATACGATATTATGATAATATATTTAAATATTAAATGATTAGAAGAGACTGATATAATCAAATAACAAAACATTCTATTCTACTTATTTTATTAAAATGTTAATAATTTGTGTGTTATATTTAAGAAATTGAATGTTATATATAAAATTAAATGTTTATAATTTATATAAAAAATTGTTTATTAAAAAAGAAAATAAATAAATAAATAAAAATACATTGCATTCGAATGGTTTCTCGCCAGTATGTGAATTTTGATGTTCTTCAAGTTCCATTTTAGAGCCAAATCGTGATGAGCACATATTGCAATTATATGGTCGTTTACGATCAGCTGTTAATGGCCTTCCTAAAATAAAAAGTAATAATTAAATTAAATTAAATTAATTACTGAAAAAATTTAAATGAAAAAATAAAATTATTGAATATATTTTGGCTTAATTTTGTATTAATTTGTAATGCAAATCAAATAATAATCGATAATAATATTTAATTTGAATTTGATTTCATATAAAATTGAATAACATAAGCAATTACTTCAACTTTTACTACTTTTTTTTTCGTTTACTTATTTACTCAATAAAAAAAAAAACGATAAAGAAATTAAAACTTTATTAATGAATTAAATTCAATTAATATGAAATTAAGAAATGAAAAGGAAAGAAATTTTATCAAAATGACAAATTAGAAAATTATTTTTCCAATACAAATTGAATTTAAAAAAAAAAAAAAAAACAAACAAAAAAAAAAAAAGGAAAGAAAGTAAAATTGAAATTCTTAAAGTGAAAAAAAAAAAATTTATTTTATACATATTTTTTATTTATGTAAAAAATACATCACTATAAAGTGCATTCATGTAGTTTATTTATCCGTATCCGTAACGGATTATATTCCGGTATATGATTGTTTACATAGAAAGGTTATGTTTAGAAAGTAAAATTGAAATTCTTAAAGTGAAAAAATATATATATATTGATTTTATACATATTTTTTATTTATGTAAAAAATACATCACTATAAAGTGCATTCATGTAGTTTATTTATCCGTATCCGTAACGGTATATGATTGTTTACATAGAAAGGTTATGTTTACAAAAATAAATAACCATTTTGATGAATATTAGATGCTGCTGCTGCTGCTGCTGATACTGATATTGATACTGATGCTGATGATGATGGATGAGTATTTGTTGTTGTTGGTGTAGCAGTAGCTGTAGTTATGTCATGCCCGTATAAACGATAATCTGTTCTTACTACTAAACAAAAAAAAACAATCATTCATTAATTAATTAATTAAAAAAAAAAAGTAATAAAAGTTGTTTACCATTTAAAAATGATTAATTTGTTTCCCAAAAGGATATTTCATTTTTTGGTATTATATTATAATTAAATAACAATTTCATACTATTTAATATTTAAACAATAAATTTAATTTTTATTTAATTTTTTGGTATTATAACATAATTCAACAACAAATTATATTTAATATTTAAACAATAAATTTAATTTACCATATGTAAACAAAAATTACATATTTTATATGTTTAAACAATAAAGTTAATTTTTATATAATTTTAAATTTTTTGGTATTATATCATAAGTAAACAACAATTCACACTATTTAAAGAATAAATTTAATTTGCCATAAGTAAACAACAATTACATATTTTATATGTTTAAACAATAAATTTGATTTTTAATTTTCTGGTATTATATCATAAGTAAACAACGAT